>VDFB02086081.1:77232292-77297456 GCA_007258455.2 Sequoia sempervirens | reverse complement strand
CTCTCTCCCATAAGCATACATACATGACACACTAGTATATACATATACATACAAACATACAAACATATCAACAAACATTCAATAAAGTATCATTTAACTAAAGGAAGACATAACATGAGCACGTTATTTGTTGCTAGTAATACTCCTTGAAGAGGGAAAATGTCAAAAACAAAATATAACACGCTCGCATTATATTTTGCATTGGGAATCCCTGAGCCTTAGCTTTGGTATTTTCCTTGGAATACCAACCCAAAGACTTGGAGGGAATTCCCAAAGACCACATATGTGTTTTTTTCCAAATTCTTCAAATTTTCACATAATCGGGTTCGTGCTCACTATCAAGATTGCATTTGGTTCAATATCAAAAAAATTGAACACATGGGTAATGTTAGGTTCTTTATTAGCTTTCCAATGATGTAAATTTTTTCACTTTCTACCAATATTAAGCCTTCATCCATAATTTCTTTTGTTTGTATGTCCGTTTTTCTTCAAAAAACAGTGTTTGGTATTTTTTTTGCTATAAATTAACTGTTCATTGAAATTTGAAATAAATTACATTTTTAGAAACTAGACTCCATTCTACAAATTTAAAAAAAAATAAAAAAATAAAAATCTATTACTTTCAAAAAAATTTAGGGGGAGCACGGCCAAAATTCTGCTTTTTAGGAAATGCCCACTTAGAAAATTAATAAAAAATCAAATATTCATTTAAAAATTATCAGAAAAAATTCAATCCTTACTACATACTGTTATCTAACTTCTGACTGGAGTGATTTTAAAAATACTACAAAAAAGTCCACCATGCTCGGGTCACACAAGAGTTGCTATGTTATGTTTTTTTGATAGAAACAACAATTTGTGTGTGTCCCTCTTTTGAACCCCTTAATCTCAACCATTTTTAAAATAAATTAGTAGTTTAGAAAGTAGACTCGGAGCACTGCGGTCCTTGTTTTTGTTCCATCTAAAATTTTTAAGTGTAGCTATCCTCAATTTCACGTTCAAAGTCAGTATTTCCTGATTTCAGAAAAAAAGTGGCCACTTAAGCCCCTTTTTGGGAACCATCTTGGTGCACTTACCCTATTCTCAATATACATGAAGATAGACAATGAAGATAGACAATTACAAGGCTTTCTTATAAAGGAAAGCTAGGACATGCAATGAAGGGACATGAATGAGACAAGTGTCCCAATCATGTGTAGGGTAGGTAGAAAGAAATAATAGATAATTCCATGAAAGGTGGATCACCCACCTAAAGTGGAATTATCATGCCACGAAAAGAGGGGATAAAAAGGTGATAACTCGATCACACCACAAATAGTCAAATTTATCCTACACACACTTCCCTAAATGTCCAACTCATATCTCTCAATGTATGCACAAACCTAGATGCAAGATGCAAATAACTAGGTGTCACAAGTGCAACCTATAATGATATGCATTGCCTAAGTAAGCTTAAGTAAAGTGTAATAAGTAAAATACTTATTTACACCAACAGTAACAAATTGAATTTAGTTTCTAAACCACTAGGTTTATTTACAAAAAAAAAAAACTATTTGGTGAAAATTTGAAATTTCAATGCAATAGTACTTAAATTTCAGGGAAAAAATAAGTAGGTGCCTATCTAACCACCTTAACCACAATAAAATAATAACATTTTTTATAATATTTTAGATATAAGTAAAGGACTCATGTCCTTATGTGATGCATATTTTTTAGTAATATTTTTCCAAGTAAATAATTAATTATGAATTTTTTATTACAACTTTTAAAAAATATAAAAACTTGTATGTTTGACCACCTTAACTTAGTCAAAATATCATGAAATTAAAATTTGTTTTTTTAATCCTATAGCATGTGAAGCATAGAGTGTGACACATTTTTAAGATTCAAAAAATGTGATACTGTTTGAAAGCTATAGATGTTTTTCAATTAGCTTATCAATCAAGACTTTAGTCGTAATTCAAATAGAAAATGAATAATAATTATTTATTAAATTCAAAGTAAAACATAATTTATATTAGTGGAATGATGAAAATCTCCTTTTAAAACCCTTTTTGTTTCATCGATTTTGGGTAAAAAAAAGTCATCAGCCACATACCCATCATATCGCCACTTTTTGGCCCATCATGATCCTACACATGGGTATGTGCAGGATCATCATGGAAAAAACAGGCCCTTAAGTGGCAAAAAATTTAGAAAAATCAGAGTTAGGCAACTTGATGTAAAAATTTGAATAAGTTACTTATCTTATTCCAAAAATATGTAAAAATATAATCTGTAGAAAATTGAATGTAGTTTCTAAACTACTAGGTTTATTTAAAAATAAAAATCTATTTGGTAAAAATTTTCAATATAATAGTACTTCAATTTGTGGAAAAAATAAGGTGTCTATCCTGACCACCCTAACCACAATAAAATGATAATGTTTTTTAATAAGATTTTAGATATAAGTAGAGGACTCATGTGTAGATGTGATGCATATTTTTTTGTAATTTTTTCCAAGTAAATAATTAATTATGAATTTTTATTACAACTTTTAAAAATATAAAAACTTGTAATGTCTAACCACATTAACTTGGTCAAAAATTCATGAAATTCATTTTTTTAATCCTATAGTATGTGAAGCATAGAATGTGACATATTTCGGATTTAAAAATGTGATACCATTTGGAAAGCTATAGATGTTTTTCAATCAGCCTATCAATCAGGACTTTAGTTGTAATTCAAATAGAAAATGAATAATAATTATTTATTAAACTCAAAGTAAAGCATAATTTATATTGGTGGAAAGCTGAGAATCTCCTTTAAAAACACTTTTTATTTCATCAATTTTGGGTAAAAAAAAGATCATCAGCCACATACCCTACACACCCATCATATCACCACATTTTGGCCCATCATGATCCTACACATACCCACATACCCAAATAGAAGAATAGAGGTTCGAATAAAAGTAGTGTACAAAAAAAGGGAACATTAAACGCATGATATGGGGGAATACGATATGCACATGAAAATGAAAACACAAAGGAACAAGTAATGCAAATGTACTAGTCAACCATTAACTAAGTTATTGGTTTCTCAATCTTGAATAGATAAGTGGAAAATGAATAACCTAGCTAAGAGACAAAGGCAAATGCATTGCAAGGACAATTCTAACAATGTCTTGCCCCCCACAAAGGGTAAAGACAAGAATGAGCTGAGGTAGGGGATGGGAAACAATCATGCAATAGTGAGAATAGGGAATTCTACAACTATGGCATGAGGAAGGGGATGTGATTGCATTAAGGTATGATGGGGAAACTGTTGGTATCAGTGAAGTGATGTTTATCCAGTATGTCCTTCAATGCCCTACATTATTTGGTTCGCTATCCAAGAATACAATGATATTTTCAATATGGCATGTTGGATTCTTTAGGATGAATAACCAACATATTTGTAGGTGGTAAAAGTACAAGACCTTTGTTTAAAATCAATTGAAGTTTACTTTCACATTCAGGTGGAGGATGTGTTTGAAACTTGATTTTCTTCAATTTGTAAGATCATTTTCATTTTCTATATTATCCTTGTTCATGAATAGGAGGAAAAGGACCTATGGGGATTCTAATATCCTTATTATTAGAAGAAGATAATGGTTGCTCATGTGGAAGAAGAATATTTAAGTTAGGAGGAGCATTCAAGATCACCGTTCTAGTATCCAGAAGTCTCCTAGGTTGAAGAGGATGTCTCTCAGGATGAGAAGGATCTTGATATCCTAGTCCTATTATGTTTGCTTCAGTTGATTTTTGTTCAATAAGTTGATGGATGTCATGTTCATGTTTTGTTTCACAACCTTGTTTACTTAAGATAGTAAATCCTTTGCCATAAGTCTCTTCAAGGTTGATAGGAATGTTTGTGACTTTGTGCTCATAGAATGGTTGGGATTGTGGTGGGTTAGAGGAACTAGCTCAACTTGAGGGAGGAACCTTAGGTCTGATATTGACTTCAGGATGTCAATATACAAAGTGATTAGGAGGTGCAACAGTCGGAAGGTCTTGTGATCTCATGGATGGGTAAAAGTATGCATTGGCTTCTAGGTTGTCAAGGCAGTCATTGTAGAACTTATGTATGCTATCATCATCTTCTCCAATGACGTCTACTTCACAAGGAGGACAATCATTAGGAGTTGGAGGAGAAGGTTGGAGTTCAAGGTCATTAGGGTGATAGCTAAAGGCACAATTTGACATGTCTACCAATGATTTTAATGAATTCCAAAACTTATTGAAAGAAAATGCCACCAAGTAAAGAAACTGAGATGAAGTAAATGATGAAAAATAAAGATTCTGGAAATGAAATCAGAATGTTGGAACCAGAAATAGGAATATAGAAAGATGCCAGAAAAATTACAAAAATGTTGTCCAAAAAGTGCAGAGGGACTGATTCACCCTGGGTGGTGAATGAGTCTGAGTATGATGTTTTTTAGTGTTTTTTAGAAATTTAAAGATGATTTAAATGCTCTATAGAATGCAATTACAGATGTAGAATGCATATTTTTACTTTTTTCAATGAGATTGAATGCAAAAATGAAATCTAAATGATGTTTTCACTAATGCAAAATGAAAAGTCCTAGAATGCAATAACAAACCAATGTGCTAATTGAATGCTAATGCAAATGATAACTAGGATGTAATATACAAATTTAATCATAAATCTAAACTGCTCAAACATCAGGTTCACCAAAATGAAACATAGATTTTTGGGACCCTAAGACTTTCTCTTGCAGTTCTAGGTTTTTTCACCTAAAAGGAGAGAGATAGGGTGAAAAATACTTATGTATCACTCAAATTAGAATGTATACAATGTTGTTTAGGCTGTATGAAGTTAAATAAATGCAATAGATTAATCTAAGTGACTGAAAATGAATGCAAAAGCGCAATTAGAACTATGTTTGAAAACACATTGTGATATGCAAACAACTATGTAAATGAAGAAATTATACAAAACAAAAAGGATAGGGATGAATATGAGTGCACATGGATGAATTGTGAGGATTCTAGAGTGTTTTGAATTATGATTAAATTCACTATTTTTTCACAGTGGGACTCAGTCGCCCAGGGTGGTGAATCAATCCACGTACTGATGAAAAAATTATTGGGAGCTGATTTCTATCTATCAGGATCTGAAATCTGACAAAACTCAAGTTTCTAGTCCTAAGGTGGGACTCATTCACCAGAGGTGGTGAATCAGTCCTCTCCCAAATTTTTCAAAAAATAGGAGACAACTCTACAACACTAGATCTGGAAATGTCTGCTTGTCAGGTTATCTAAGTTAAATCTGCAGAAAATGGATAAATAACTCTCTCCAAGCTTGAAACTGACTTAAGTTGACTTGAAGCACCTAGTTGACATGAAAATCAATCTTCAACACCTAATAACCTGCCCAATTTGCAAACAAACAAGAAATAGGGGAAAAATGATTAGGGGTTAGTGAATAGGGGTTTGCCTTGGTTAGACCCCACTTTTCGTAATTAAACCCTTGAAAAGATAATGAAATGCAAGAGAAAGATAAAGTAATGACATGAAAGTGCTATCAACTCACCTAAGTCTTGATGTTGCAAATTTGAAGTAATCTTAATGGCTGCTTCAAAGTGCTTGAAAAATGCTTGAATTGATGTTGTAGAATGCTTGAATGCTTGAGATTGCATGAATGACTTAGGAGATTGTAGGAGGATTGAATTCTTGAATGAGGAGATGTAAAATGAGGTGAAAATAACATATTTATACAATTCTTGTGCCTTCGTATCTATTCATTCCTCATCATACGCTGACATCAAGTAATTTTGAATAAAATCCCGAAACAAAATTTGAAATATTTTGAATTTGGGACCATCGAGGACTCATTCGCCACCCATGGCGAATTGGTCCCACCTAGGACCTAAAAACAAGTGTCAGTAAAAATGTTGTATTTAATATTATTTGTTAGGATAACATTCAAAAATGCACTTAATTAAGTTATATGAGGGCATAAAGGGACAAAATAAAGCATGAGAAAGGTCTAAATAGTGAAGATGTGCCTAGAAAATCATGAAATCTTGTTACAAGACTTTACAAAACTTCAAAATAGAACTTGTTGATGAGTAAAAAGGTGATTTTTAGGTGAATTGCATTAAATAGAGTCTAGAAGAATTTAGAAATGTTTCACAACACTTCACAACACCTTCACAAGACATCGTTCTTTGAATTTTAGTACCTAAATAAGTATGTTCAAGCCATGTTACAACATAAAATTAGAGCAACATAGTTCCAACATCATGAAAATGACAAGGGGACATTTTTCTACGACATAGGTGTTGGCCTCAATCAAACCCCAAGTTTGGTAATTAAACGTTGATGAAAAATATAGTTTTGAAACATACATGTGTGTGTGAACCCTAATCTTAAGTGTTTCTAAGATTGTTTAGATCTAGGATTTAAAGAAACCTTATTCAAGTGTGTTAGAATAAGATCCCTAAATTGACTTGTATAATGAAAGAAAGACCTAATTAGGGAGAAGTCAAAAAGCCTAATAGATTCAAAATCTGATTATACAGGTTACTTTAGGTGACTTGTAGAAGGAATATAGAAGATGGGATCACTTAGGAAACAAGTCATTATATCAAGGGATATGGCTAGTTGCATGTCCCAAAACCTAGAATCTATCATGATCCTCCATAGGCATCAATCTTCAATTGTGAACAATGCTTAATCAATCTTAACAAAATGAACTTAAATACCTGCAAAAATAATTGAAATGTTGCTCAAAGACTTCAACTTTTCTTTCTTTAATATCCTCCTAGCTCTTGAATGCTAATCTTGTGAATTTTTTCTCAATATCCTTTTCAACCTAGCATAAAATGGTGAATAAACTAGGCTTTATAGTCTACCTTTCTAATTTCTCAATTATTAATTCCTGAAAGCTAACATTTGATACATGAACCTAAAACCTTAAAATCCCACCGAAAGAATGTTTAAATTTTGAATTTGGATTTTAAAGGGGACCCATTCGCCCAAGGATGAATGGGTCCTAGCCTAAAAATATAGGATTAATTTATTTTGAGGCTTTAAATTAATTAAATGCATTTATGCAATGCATGTTGCAATGTCAAAAAATGGTTAAAATAGGCCTTTGGATGCATAATAAAGTGGTTTAGGGGCCTATTTTTTAAGTGTAAAAAATGCATAAATGTGAGGTCCCTAAAATAGGTTTTAATTAAGTATGAAATTCTACTATCATATAAAAGGAGTATATTTTTTTGCACTACAGTGAAAACTAACAAAATAACTACCTAGGAATGATACATAAAAGTTAGATGAGATAAGTTCTAGAAAATCCAACTAAGACTTCTAGAAATAATATTACATCCTAAGTAAACTTAACATATGAATAAGTCCCTTAAGTCCTTAGTAAGATAAATTAATAGGTATAAGACTTTAGATTAATACAAAAAAAATCATTTCAAGGATCAAGACCTCTTCCCTTCTTTTCTTTAAAATACCAACATACCAAGTAAATGTTGACATTTTAAGTGGGGCATAACACCCTAGCCATTTCATATACATCTTGTGATATTTAAATTATTGAAATAACCCTTTAGTGGTGGTGGTGTTTATACATTTTCCCACTAAGACATGGTTATCAATTTGTCCCTTGTGATGTTCAACATCAATTCATCTACCATGACATTAAAATTTGTGCACCCCTTGAGGTGATTTTTATCCCCTATGACATTAAATGGTCCCTTGTGACATTAAAATTTTCTATGCTCACTGAAGCATGATTGGAAATATAGTGTATAGATTTGGCATAATGAAGCTTGCCAATTCAATAATTTGAGCATTTTTTAACATGATCACCTAATATTAAAACTTGCTTTCTAGTGAAGCCATGTGTTTCATGAGTGATTTAACATCCCTATGTGAGCACTATTTTATTTAAAAAACATATTCAATGTATGAAATTTGGTATTTGAGACAAATTTAAGATTGACTTCTCTTTACCTTACCAACTCAAATCCTTTTAGTAGTAACCCTTGTTTTCTTGTGTTTTATTATGTTTATTTTATTTTTCTTATGTTACTATGGGTCTACATATGTATTTGGTGTGTTTTCTTTTTGTATTTCATGTGCTTGATTCATGTATTATATGTGTCTTCTTTGTGTATTATTTTAATATGGTGTGTTTTCTTTGTGCATACTTTATGCATTATTTTAAAAGTATTATGTATTCAAAATCCAAGGTCAGATATAAGAATATCATTCATATAAAATTTAAATATTCACATGTAATATTTATATTCTTTACTAGTTAGATACCTCTGCACTAGACATCGTCATGTAATAGGGAAATGGAGGACTGTTGGAAGTAGGTTGAACACTATGATCCTAAAATTTCATTATAATCATTCAACTAATTTTGCACACAATCAAATCCAGAAGCTATACAAAATTATGATATGGATTGTGGAAACAAACACCTCCTAAAACCTTTCATCCTGATGATGGATCATGTAGTGTGATCCGAAACGTTGATGCTAAAAATTTTTGCACACAATCAAATCCAGAAGCTATACAAAATTATGATATGGATTGTGGAAACTTATTATCATTAATCATTCAACTAATTTATTGAATATCGAATTTCAAAAATAAAATTAATAAATTGAATTAAATGAACTTGTTGATATTTACTCGGCTATCAAATCCAAATGTATCACTCAAGAGAACATTTGTCATCATCATATGATCTGCTATAGATGTATCCTAGGCACATGCATCTTGATTATCCTCAAGATCATAAAAACAAAGTGGCCCACAAGACTAATATAAATGAGGTGGAATTCAATGTCTGGAAGACTTGCCCGCTCACCCTATGTTGGAGGCCTAGTATGATGTATGAGGCTCTACGTGAGAGAGCTAATTGATTGTAAGGTATCCACCTCAACACTCTCCTTCATAATGAAAGGCATATTCATGTGCTCATTTTCTAGTCTAGTGACTTGTATTGCTAGATATTATGGGTCAAGACATGCCCCCACTTTGTCTTGTACAGAACCCCCACCTCTACCCTAGAACTCCTACATGTCAAAATAGTTTGGGTTTTTATTGAGGATAAACTCACAATAGATTTTTCCTCAAAAAATATTGTGGCACTTCATTTTTGTTGCATGGAGGATGGTAAAAAACCATCCACCACCTATCCCAAAAAGATATGTTTATCCCTTGGTGGTTGCACCATTGGATAGGGAGCCTCTTGCATGTACTGTGTAAGAGTTGATTAGTTCTTGGGTTTGTGAATAGTGCACATAAGTCATACTTCATTTTCTTTTGTCTTTAACTTGTTTATATGATCATTTTTTACATAAAATTGTTTTAGCTCTTGTCTCTTGCCAACCCAACTATTTATTTTCTTTCTAACTGAATCTACATGAGATATTGCAGATTACAATGATTGAATGAGAGTGGTTCTATGCAAGTTTGTTCTTGTAGGATCTCTCAACCTTACAATTAAATCCTCAATTTAGTTTTTGTTATTTTCAGTTTTCCCCAATATATTTTCTTGTGTTCCTGGAGCATGATGAGGAATTCTAGGAGGTGTTTGTTGAGGTTTTTCTTTAAGAGGTATTTCATCATGAGGTGAATTAGGATTTTCAAAATTTTAGGGTGAATTGATAATTCCTAAAAATTAAATAAATTTTCTTCAAAACAATATATTCAATCTACGTATTTAATATAAAATTAATATAAAAAAACTAAAAAATACTTACTCCTTTGACATCTTCGACATTGTGGCAACATTTTGGTGAAGAATCACTAAATATTTGGTAAAAAATAGGGCTTCCTAGAATGTGAGCTTGTTATTGAGGGTTTGTAGGCCATGGGAAAACATGTTCCAATAAAAATGGGAAAATGAAATATACATTTTTATTTTTATTACTTGTCTTTGTAATAATGTGAGTGTGTAATGACATAGTTGCATCCTTGACTTTGAAAAATTTGCTCACATTATGGCTTTAATGGGGCCAAAAAGTGGGGTGGCCACTTTTTGGTCCCCCATATTTGTGCACCCCCAATTCATACAAATATTTTAACTCTTTAAATCCAACTATCTTTATTGTCATTTCTATAGATCAAAAACAATTATCTCCTACTTATTACACTGAAACTACCTTTTTTAAGTTTCCACTTATATGCTTCAATGCAAAAGTATAACAATAGTGATCATGCATTTGCTACACTATTTCTATGGTGATGTTTGATTTTAAAAATATATTGATTATGTTTTATTGAGTTTTTTTCATGGTAATTTTTTGGGTAGTATAATAATTTAAAAAGTACATTCATTTAATTCCTTATGTAACCCTCTATATGGGTTGAGTGGATGAATAAGGGGAAGAGTAATAAAATTAGAATTCAATAGAGTTTGGAGCACATAATCTAGAGTTTCACTTAATTTCATAAATTTCCTACTTGTTTGAGGCTTTAAACAAACAACGTTAGAAGTAATAGGCATATGATTACTGTTAGGTTTAGACTAGGTTTCTTATGATTACCATGTTCAACTTGGAAGGGTGTGAAGGTATAGAAGATATATGTGAGATCCCATATTTCAAACCATTAGAAATAAATAATTTGAGTTCACCATCTTTGACATGAACACAAAAATCCATGAAAGAAGCATATTTTGTAAAAAAAAAACACTTTCACATATGGTTGATAGTAAACCAGGTTAAAAAAATCACTTGCAACATGTAATTAGGAAGTTAATGATTCATTTTAGCATGAAGTAATTTAACTCAAATGACATAATCATCAATATGCTCATTAGAGCCTTGGGAACTCTTAAATAAATTTGAAACAACAATTTTGAAGTCCATACTCCTATGGAAATGGCCAAGCATTAATGTAACTAATTGATTAAAAGAATGAATGGGGCCAATTTAAGGAAATAAGTAGAACCAATGAATAAAATAGAACCATTGAATAACATAGACATGAAGAGTGTGAGAAAATAACTTAGCCAAAAAAAATTCATCATTAACATAGTCTAGGAATGTTGTATCAAATAGTTATAAGTACTTGTGTCATCTTTACCACAAGATAACTCAAAGTAAGATACCAAAAAATAATAGGAAATGGACATGTAACAATTTCAAGCATAAGAGGCATGTTATGTGTTGAAGTATAAGTAATAGTGTCTTGATTATTGGGAATAGGATAAACTTTCTTATTGACACTATCTAGCTTTTGCACTAGTGCATCTAGAGTAGAGGTGGGGATGATGATAGTAGTAGTAGCATGGGGTAAAATGGAAGGAATATGAAGATGATGACAAATACGAGGTAATGATACAACATTAGAGAGATGATAAGCAACACTATATAGTGAGAAATGTGAAACACTAACACAATGATATGAGGGGATAACACTAGTAGTAGAACACTAGAAGGCACAAAAGAGGGAATGGAACTAGTCGGATTAGAAATAAGTTGTTCACTTGTAGAAGAAGAGGTGGAAATGGTACTAGAGGAACATAAGCGACCTAGGGGTCACACTAGAAGTAACAAGAAGAGATGTCGGAATTATGAGAGGATACCTCAAGATAACAAAATGAAGGGAAGATGAAAGAGCAAGATTGACTAGGTAGAGAGAAGATGCACCATGCAAAAAAGTGGAGATAATCATAGTACCAATGTTATGAAGAATCTATGTACATAAAATAGCTTTGAGCAACAAAATATACAAATATATAGATAGTTATGTTGAAGAGGTGGCATTAACAAGCTCTTCAAAAAGTAATTATCTACTAAAAGAAAGATCATATTAATCCACATATATATCATGATTACAAATAAATAACTCATTATAATTAACCTTAATGAAAATATCTTGACTGAAAAAATGAAAACCATTTAAAAATTCAAGTGAACTCTCCTAAAAATAAATTAGTATTCCAATTACATCTTAAAATAAATAAACTTAGAAAAAAATTATAAAAGAAAATAAAGTGAATATAAATCTTAAAATTTTAAAAATAAAAAACAAAAAAAAAAAGAGCAAGAAGATTTAAATAAAAATAAATAAAAGTAAACTAAATATGCTTACTATAAAATAAAGTGTTTTTACTCCACAAATTTTACAAAATATTATTCAAATTACCCACAAATATTGCATAACTTAAATTTCAAAATACTATAATTAAAAGACTATTTAAACAAATATGCTCATTTAAATACAAAGTCGCCTTGGTTAAGGGTTTGCATTATTGATCAATAGCTCCTAATTTTATTAAGGTGGGAGAATGAGAGTGAGAACATAAGGAGTTTCCCTAGCAGTCATTGTTATTGTATAGTGCAATAAATACAGAGAGAAGCCAAGTATATTGATGTCGGAAGAAGAGGCCTTGTATTTCAAATGGAGATGCTACTCAAGCGACCATTGCATCCTCTCTTGCAGGAAACAACATTCAAAATTTTTAAAGAGTATCTATCAATAGCCACTTTTGAGTGAAAAAGCCTCTTCACTGGATGTTAAATCAAGTGTCTTTAGGTACTGCTTCCTACGTACAGAGATAGATTCTCCAGATCTATTTATTTTCTATTGTCATATTTTAGAACATGAATAGGTAGGTTGGAAAGGATGGATGTAGTCTACGCTTGCTCGATAACTTGAAAACTTAATCAAGAAAAGCAAAAACGAAAAACGGAAATGGGAATGGATTTTTATATTATTTGGTATCATTTTGAAATTATAGTCTCTATGAAAAATTTATAAATTGCTTTAGCATTAGTGGATTAAAGTAGTATAGTTTCCATCCAATTTGTAAAGTAATCTATAGATATAATAATGAATGTGTGTTCTTGAGATGAAGGTGGAGAAAAATGATATCCAATCCTCATAAAAAAAAAAGGCTCAAAGAGATGCTTAAGCATGAAGTTCATATGTGGGAGCTTGGATCATATTACTATGTTGCTGACATTAAAGACATTTCTTGTATAAAGAAAAGGAACCTTATTTCATGGTCTTCCAATAATATCCCACTCTTAGTATTTTTAAACTAAGGATCTACCACCAAAGTTCCCACCTCAAGAGCTTGATTGAGCTTCTTAGAGGGTAAGGGGTATTTCAAACTTAGTTAGACAATGAAGTAATATAAGATAGTATCATTTAATGTGTTTAATGTGTTGTAAGCTTTTGATTATATAAATTGGCCAACATCACATATTATAATAGTATGTTTCCTTCAATTTCTATCTATGTTTGTCTATTATGCAAATCATATTAACAATGCCACTTAGATTATAAGGATGCAATCCTTTAGGATCTATTTTTAAGGAACACGAGGCCTGTTAGATGAAAAAATATCTTCTACATGATAAATTGGAATAGTGTCCATGAAAATAAGGGTCTTTACTTTTTAATTCTTAATTTCTCGCAAGTACCTTTCAAGATTACATTAAAAGTTTCTTCCAATAATTTAACATAATTTTACCACATATCATATATCTATAATTTTTAACATTAATCATTATTAAAAAATCATAAAATCACTAACATTCTAAACTTAACATTTTTTAAACTTTACTTATTACTTTAAATCTATAAAATCACTTATCAAAAATCCCTAAAATTGAGAGAATAACACTTTTTATCAATAAAAAATCATTTAAAAAAAATATATTATACACAAATAAATTAAAATTATGTTCATAAAAATAAGAGTATCTTTCAAGATTACACATAATTTAAGATATTTTTTTTCACATAATTTAAGATCTTTCAAACTGTAGAAAACTCATGCTAGGTAACTAGTACATAAGCTATATTCATAGGGGCAAGACAATAGAATTGGCGGAAACCACGGTTACGTCAAGCCCAGCCCCGAAAAACTAGACAGTGTCCATATTTCTTACTAACCGAAAGTTTGGTCAAGCCGAGCCCACAAAAACTTGACGGTGTTCATATTTCTTTTTATCCGGAAGTATAGTCAAGACCAGTGTTCATATTTCTTTATAAAGCCTGCACATTCTCTCAAAAAACATATTCAGTGGATTTACTGAGTTGCATCTTGTAATACTTTGCTTTTATTATGGCTATATCAGCGATTGGTTTCCTAACTGGTAGAGAGGATATTTGTTCTCAGTTCTCAACTTTTAATTGTTTTGCCTTTGGCATCTTCATTTTGGGTAAGTTATTATTTGGGTGCCTTCCAATTATTTTCATTGGAGAGGTTGCATGGAGCGCATTCAAGAAAAGAAGACATTGGATTCCAGCAGGCTCTCTGATTGTGGGTTCGCTTGTTCTTCAATTCCTACCACTCCTTGACAGCTCTTTCAATTTTCCTAATGACGTCTTTTTCTGAAAATCGGCAGAGCCAAATAGATATCAAGGTACTAGAACACTTAAAGCCTAACAAAGATATGCTGAACTTAAGATTCTATAAATTTTTGAAGCAGCATTCCGTTGAATTGGTGGATATTCTAGAAAATGAAATGGGTGAATTTCAACAAATTGTCATTGCATCTTTCAATTTAGTAATTTTCAAAAGTAATTGGGTGTCAGTTTTGTGTGGGAGAGTCTCTATGCTTGTGTTGATGGGTTGTTTGTTGCCTGGAGTAGCACGCCCTCTCTCCACTACTTTGAGGGCTGACATGGCCGCTCTCATCATAGGCTCTTCTTTATCTCTCTTCCATATTTCATATGAAACAATTCAGATTAGTAACCTTTTTTCCAAGGATTCTTCTCAAAGCTCTTTCTGGTTTGTATTTGTGTGGAACATTATTATGTTAGTATCATTAGTAAGTCTGGTCCTCCTTTTGATCTCTGCTGCTCTGGCTAGTGTTAGTATTCATAAAACATGGTCTCATAAAATATCCACCCTCACTTTTGCTGAAAGTTTCAGTCCCCAGTCTATATGGGAAAAAGTTGAAGAACGAGCAGGTCAGTCACTATTAATAGCTCGCACTGCCGATCCTCAATATATAATGGTAGATCGATTCTCTCCGCATCCATAGCTTTCGTCATTACCATTTGCAATGGAATTTTGATTTTTGAAACCATCCGCTTTACACATTATGGGCTTAGTGAAACTTTTCTTGATATTTGGTTCGTGCTTCGTTGCATAGTGATTGTAATGGGATCCATTATCATATACTGTAGATGTATCACTGCAGTGGTGTTCTACCCAAAAGGATTGGAATGGAAACTATCCAGTCTAGCACAATTTTTTCAGATAGAGAATTTTGGAAGAATCATTTGCTCAACTTTATAGATAGCTTCAATACCCATGAAGAACGTAATGACAGAGGTCTCCAAAATTTGATGATGAGGCTCTTTAGGTTAATGAGATTCCATAAATTTCTTTATGTGTTACATTACCTTCAAAATGTTCTTCATCTTGCTAAGCAAAATGTTTTGGTTAATAGCACACTTGTTCTTCAACAAATATCTGGCCAAGCGTCTCATAGGTTCATCATATTGAGAATTCTGCAATCTATCTAGAAGTCAGAGCAAGAGAGAAATTCTGCTGGGTACAGGGTCTGAATTTGACAAATATTTAAAATCATTGGTAGTCATGCAGGGTGAAAATCCTGTTGGATTATGGATGGCCAATAAAAAATCAATACAGGAAATAAATGAACGGATGAAGAAAGGGGAAGAAGAAGGGAAAAACAGCAATGCTTTGATATCCTTGCTAAGGAAAAATTCTACACCAGATTTATGTGGTGAAAGATGTGCAAGACTCCAGATTGGTCCTCATATTAGATTGAAGGTAGAAAGGGAGTTGGATGTGGAAAGGGAATTCAATATGCCGAAGTGTTCTTGGAAGATGACAGCGATCTCAATAATTTCTGTCATCATCAAACTATCCCTATTTACTCATGATCAAGCTAATGCAGATAATATGGTGAATTCAGTTATAGGAGCTTGCTCTCAAGCATGGAATATGATGGACCTAATCGAAATTTCTAATGGTGAAGCAGTTGAATTCAGTAAGGAAGCAAACAATCTCTTCCAAAGCCTACAAGAGACACATAAATGGCTTGATCACTATCTCCTAGTCAACACGCCTGTTGAGAGGACCCCTGCAGCAGCCAAAGAAGCCATGGAGGATCTTTTTGAGAGAGCAAAAAAAATAGCCAACCAGTACCAGTCAAGAAAATGGATTGAAATAATAGCAGGTTATAACTTATGCATGCTAGGAGTATACATAAATAATGAGTCTTATAATATGGACGTGATCCTCGATAAATTGCATGCAATGTTGGCAGATATGATAGGGTCCTGCATAGTGAAAGCAGTGGGTGTTATAATGGAGAATTGCAAGAAACATGGATCTCTCTATGATGAAGAAAGCATTTTAAAAATTGCAGGCATTGCTGGGAAAGTGAAGGGTGTGACTGAAAAGTTGGGATGGAAATTAAAATGGAGTCATGATGAAGAGACTCAATCCATTATAACCTCATTGGCAAGAGACGAGGTTCCTATGCTGAAAAAGTATCCAACATTTCAACATAGATGATGTGGATCATCTTGAATGAAGACTCCTTCCACGTCAGCTTATTTGGCTCGCAATTCCAGTCCTTTTAGTATTTTGTTTTTAAATAATTAGCAGTTTGTCAACTGCTCTGTTTTGTAGTAGAACTGCTCTGTTCTTAGATTGGGGGATATGGGAACAGTGATGATCTGTTTACTGTTTTAGGGAGTTATGGGGTTAGGATATACACAATTATGCTGTCGTATTATTAATATGATATTCTGTGACTGTTACTGTTTTTCAATGGATATGTATTGATAGTTGTATGTGTTTATTGCCTTATTCTTTTTAGGTTATTTTAACAATTTGCAGATTTAGAGACAGATAATTGTTTGTGTGGGCACAAAAATTAAAATTAGAAGTGAGAAATAAATGTAAATAAAATGAATTTAATTTTGAAAATAATGTAAATCTCAAGATTAAATATGATGAAGTTCAATAATAGCATTGAAATTTAAATAAGATTATTAATATGATTATTAATATGAATTTCATTGTTGTAAATAGATTTGTTCAATAGATTGAAACATGTTCAATTTCAAAATGTGAGGAATGTATCTGTGCATTCATGCTGATTTTTTTTTGGGAAGCTTTGAAGCTTCATTTATAGTATTTTTATTGGAATGATCGACACTGATGATTTTTCAAAGAGATCTACAGTGGAGGTTGAAAGAGAGGACTCCTTGTGGATCAAGGAAAAGGTAGAATATTTGTTGCAAGGATGAAATTATATCTTGTGTCATTGGATGGAGAGAGAGATTTGCTTGGGAAAGAAGTTAATTTATATTGATTTATTTATGTATTTTATTAAAATGACATGAAATAATATGTGAATTGAAAATGAAATTAAATAAATGATGTGAGATTGAGTTAGTGATGCAGGTGAGAACCAAGACTCCAATGGAGGGTTGTTGATTCAGGTAGCTAGCTAGGCTTAAACATCACACACTAAGCATTGACTTAACGTGTGCTGTCACATGTAGGCCCCACTTTTGATTTCCATTTCCGTATGCCAATTAATCCCATTGCTCGTGAGTTAAAATATTATTTTCACTGCAAAATCTGTTTTACTTTTTCCAACTTTTCGTACTAAATGACAATAATATTTAAACTGTGTTCACACTGAAAAAATAAAAATTAATACGCATTCTTAGTGTTAATCAAATTAAACGTATTTAACATCCTTTTCAAGTTTTTTTTTTAAGATAAAAAGTAAACATTAATATTTAACATTAAATTATAGAACGTTCACGCTTAATAATATTAATATTTAAACTTATTTTATAATTATATTTAATATATTTATACTATTATTTAATATTTATCAAATAATATTAATTATTAATGATAAATATTATAAATTTTAATTTAAGGTATGAGGACGGATTGACAAGAAGATTTTTGAAGGGCGGACGGTGCAACTCGTTCCTCGTTCAGCGTGCCTGGTGTTTGAAGCGGTGACATGTGGGGGAGGCAGGGCCTCCACGGAGGTTTGTTGGCGTGGCACCATCCGTAGTTCAGTTTTAATTGTTTTTATTTATGTGTTTTGTTTCCGTTATTTTTCTTCTCAAATTTTTTTTCCTTCCCGCTTGTGGTTGCTGTGCTATTGTGGCTTGGCTCTGAGGGTTTCCTGAGGCTCGGCCCCCTAGGGGCTTCTATGGAGGAAGATACAGCCATCCCTGACCCCTCTGTGAGCAATGGCAACGATGCTCATAGCAAAAGTTTCAAAGATGTCGTTACAAGCAGGGAAACGGCTATCCCAACCAGCGCGCGGGTTTTTGTGTCAGATCAACAACCAAAGGTGGGTACTGGTGGCGATTCTGGAGAGCAAGGTAAGCCTTCTAGCACTTCCAGTTATGCATTGATCAAACCTAATCCTGTGAAAATTCTATTGCAGTTACTGATTATTAATCTCCTATCTAATACATAGATTATTTGACTCTGAAAAATTAATTCTCAGCAAATATCAAAAAATAACACAACTGCAACTTCACCAATAAAAACTCACAAGAATAGAGAAGAAAACATTCACAATAATGAACACAATATTTTGGACAAATTGTGTGGAAAAACCAGAAGGAAAACCACTACTGAGATGAGGAATTATATTAAACTTCAGCAAATTAAGGAATACAAAAACTGCTTGCCTCTTACTGGCAGAGCTCCGGCAATATTCTTCTCGGAAATTCTTCCCTCAATTTCTCCTGCTGAAATTCCACAGCTGCTATCCCCAACGCTATCACTGCGCCCTTGCTAACACTGCAAGACTATTTGCTCTCACTGCAAATTTACTACTTGCTAACACTGCAAGTCTTTCTCAAGTATCTCTACTTGCTATCACTGCAAGTCTACTTGTTGTTGTGTTCTCCAATTGCCCATTGATCCCCTTTTATACTTTTCTCATTGGAAAACCAATGGCCATGATTTAATCTCAATCAATGGCTAAGATTAAATAGACTCTAAAAACCCTAACTAACTGGATTCTAGAAGTCTCTAGGAGAATCAATTTATTTAATTACATAATTATCTAGACAACTCAGCCCTTTTCTGGAGGTTTCTAGAAAATAATTAAATAATTAAATGACACTTCTAGACAATGGAGACACCTGTCCAAGCTACATAAATTAACACTCCCTCTTAGCGAGGAAGGTGTTCTGCATGACACCCAACTTATCTCTGAAGAAGATGAATTTCGCCTTCCCCAATGCCTTGGTCAAAATGTCTGCTACCTGCTGATCTGTAGGTATATACTGTAGCTGAACAATCCCGCGCTGTACACAATCTCTGATGAAATGATATCTGATGTCTATATGCTTAGACCTATCATGAAACACCGGATTCTCAGTCACGATGCAACTCACGATTGTCGCGATTGTATCACCGTAGTCTCAACCCTCACGACCAAACAAGGCCACGGCAGCTTCCAGAAACCATATCGCCTCACTGCGTCGCCATGCTAGCTGCTATGTATTCTGCCTCTGCAGAACTCAAAGCCACGGACTTACGCTTCTGGCGTACCAAGAGACAACTCGATCCCAAGCTAAAGCAACACCCTGAAGTGCTTTTCCTGTCCGTTGTACTGCCTGCCCAATCTGCGTCAGTATAGCCTATCAACCTGATACCATCACCTCGAGCATATTTAATTCCATACTCGATTGTACCACGCAAATACCGCAACACATGCTTTGCTGTGTATTTCTCGATGCTACCATCTGCACCGTGCTTGATCTTATAGATCCAGCGTGATCCAACCACTGCCCTATCTGTCGGTCTAGGCACAACCTCCCACACATCGTTCTGCACTATTGAGGTATACTCCTCAACCATTGCATCTTGCCACACTTGTTGCTGTGCAGCCTCCTGATAGCTAGAAGGTTCACTATCTACCAACTGACTAACTAATGCCATATAGTCATCATACCTGGCTGGTTGTCTCCGCTGTCTACTACTCATCCTAGGAGCTCCCACAAACTCCTGAGTATTACTTTGTGACTGCTGGTTCTTGCTACCAACTGTAGAGGATGAAGTATCAACCTCCATATCACCCTGATGCATCTCTTGGATCTGCTGCATCTGCTGCTCCATACTCTGCGAATTCTCAGCACCTGAGCTTGTGCATGTACTAGTAACTGTACTCGAGCTTCGCTCCTTGATCTGGTTGAACGATCCTTGGAGCTTCCACTAACTGCTCACTCTGATCATCTGCTGGCAAATCTCTGGACCTCCTAAATGCCTTGTCCTCCATGAACTTGACATCACGCCTAACTATAGTCCTCTTGGTCCCTGGAATAAATATCCGATATGCCTTTGAGGTTTCACTGTACCCCACAAAGTACCCCTTCTCTGCAGTTTGATCTAACTTGGAACGTGTCGCACCTGGAATGTGACAATACGCCAAACTCCCAAATATCCTGAAGTGGCTGACATCTGGCTTCTTCCCTGAGAACGCCTCCTCTGGTGTCATCTTGCCTAATACCTTATGTGGAACCCTGTTTTGTATGTACACTGCTGTACTGCATGCCTCTGCCCATAAATAACGTGGCATATCCTGGATCATACAGCATAGCCCTTGCCGCCTCTGATATAGACCGATTTTTCCTCTCAGCAACCCCATTCTGTTGTGGGTTGTAAGGAACAGTCCACTCTCTCTTGATTCCTTCCCTGGTACAGAACTCCTGGAACTCTTTTCCTTTGTACTCGCCTCCATTGTCTGACCGAAGAACCTTTATCTTCCTCCCTGTCGAATTCTCCACAAGAGCTTTGAACTCTTGGAAGCGACTGAAAACCTCATCCTTGGTCTTCAAGAAGTATATCCAGGTCTTCCTGGAGAAATCATCAATAAAAGTAACAAAGTACTCATATCCTCTGAGAGACTTCGTCGACATTGGTCCACATATGTCTGAATGTACTAGATCAAGAACACCCTTGGATCTAGTGTCACTCCTTGGAAAAGTTACTTTCGCAAACTTCCCCAACACACATCCCTTACATACATCATCATGCTCTGTGCTCACCTCGGGAACACCATCCTTTGTCTCGAAGCAATTTAAGTGCTCCATGATGTATATGGCCCATCCTCCTATGCCATAGCTCTCCTTGATCTCTAGAATTACTGCTGCTCATCAGTGCCTTATGAGTATCAAACTACAACCTGTAAAGTCGGCCGCTCCTAACTCCAATAGCTATGGGTGATTTCCAATCCTTGTGCTTAATTAACACACTTGCCCCTCTAAAGAGTACATTATAACCTTTATCCTGAAGGACAGATATGGAAATCAAATTCATACCTAAGCCTGGCACATGCAACACATCATGAATGGGAATCCGCTTACCATTCTCCCTCTGAAATAGAACAGTCCCTTTCCCAACTGGATTGAGCTTGGACATGTTCCCCATAGAAATCTGCATTCTGATGTCCTCCTCCTTATAGCTGGAGAAGTACTCTCTAACTCTTGTCATATGAAATGACGCCCCACTATCTATATACCAAACACCTTGTGAGGTTGAGCTAGCCATACAAGCTATGAGAGCGAACTCATCCTCCATTCTACTAGAGAGCTCATCTGCACTTGCTGAAGCTGCTGTCTGCTTCTTGCCTTTCTTCCTTTGCGGGCAATCGCTGACATAGTGGCCAAACTCGTGACAGCCATAGCACTTGACTTTAGATAGGTCCTTCTTCTTCTTCTCACCTTGTGGATTTGATCCTTTACTAGACCCCTTCTTTGCTTTCCCTTTTCCTGCAAGGGCAACGTTCTCCTGTTCCGCCTCACTTTGCTGACTCTTGCTACTGGTCCTACTGACAAGACTTAGTCTAAGCTCCTCTTGAGTGAAGTCACTCCAAAGTCGATCCCAACTTGGCAAGGTGTCTCGTCCATTAATAACTTGAACAAAGACATCCCACTGCTTAGTAAACCCATTTAGGGCTATCCGCACTAGCTCGTCATCACCTAGATTATCTCCAACAGCAGCCAACTCATCCTTGACAAGTCTGAGTCTGGTGAGGTAACTTGTCACGTCCTCTCCCTTGTTCATCCGAGTAGTCCTCAACTTTTCTCTGAGAATCAGCTTCCGGTTAGTGGTAGCATTCTGGTACAGATTCAGAATGGCATCCCACATCTTCTTCGCTGTATCTAACTCTGCGACATGTGGAACAATATGATCCTTGACACCATCAAGAATCATCCTCCTCGCCTTGGCATCTTCCTTCTTATATGCTAAGAGCTGTGCTGGATCTGTAGGTACAGGTACAACACTGGTCACATATTCCTTGATCCCATTCTCTTCCAGCAACAAAGAAATTCTGGCTTTCCAGACACCAAAATTTGAGGCTCCATCCAATCTGTCCTGATCTCTTAAACCTGCTGAGGCCATCTCAAAAGATAAAAGAAAACAAATAATAGTAATAATTCTGAAGAGGCAGGATCTTTCCTTCCTTTGTTAAGCCTTATCTGCCCTCAGATCAGCTCTGATACCATGTGAAAATTCTATTGCAGTTACTGATTATTAATCTCCTATCTAATACATAGATTATTTGACTCTGAAAATTAATTCTCAGCAAATCGAAAAATAACACAACTGCAACTTCACCAATAAAAACTCACAAGAATAGAAAACATTCACAATAATGAACACAATATTTTTGGACAAATTGTCCGTGGAAAACCCCGAAGGGAAAACCACTACTGCGGATGAGGAATTATATTAAACTTTACAAATTAAGGAATACAAAAGCTGCTTGCCTCTTACTGGCAGAGCTCCGGCAATATTCTTCTCCGGAAATTCTTCCCTCAATTTCTCCTGCTGAAATTCCACAGCTGCTATCCCCAACGCTATCACTGCGCCCTTGCTAACACTGCAAGACTATTTGCTCTCACTGCAAATTCTACTACTTGCTAACACTGCAAGTCTTTCTCAAGTATCTCTACTTGCTATCACTGCAAGTCTACTTGTTGTTGTGTTCTCCAATTGCCCATTGATCCCCTTTTATACTTTTCTCATTGGAAAACCAATGGCCATGATTTAATCTCAATCAATGGCTAAGATTAAATAGACTCTAAAAACCCTAACTAACTGGATTCTAGAAGTCTCTAGGAGAATCAATTTATTTAATTACATAATTATCTAGACAACTCAGCCCTTTTCTGGAGGTTTCTAGAAAATAATTAAATAATTAAATGACACTTCTAGACAATGGAGACACCTGTCCAAGCTACATAAATTAACAAATCCTGAAATGAAAGAGATTATCAAAAGTGAAAAAGTCTAGAATTAAAGAAATTGCAAATTTTTTTTGCCGTTGTTGATAGCAATAAACTCCTGTCTAGGAAATTTTTGGACTCCTGGTTTTCTAGCATATGGGTTTCTAAGTTTGGAATTCAAATAAATTATTGTAGAATGTTGCAAAAGGGTTTGTTTGTTATTTTCTTCAAAAACCATGAGATGCAGGGCAAAGCCCTTGTTAGGTCTTTCTGGAATGTCGACGGTTGCATGTTTCGAGTGTTGGTTTGGAACCCTACTGACATTGCGGAGGAAGTACTTGCTCTCTCCTTCCTGCGGTGGGTCATTGTGAAAAATGTACCCCCAAAATTTTGGAAGCTTGTCTTGTCCATTCTGACTTTGTTTGGCAATGTGCTTAGAATGGATGAGGCTAAGGCCTCGCTGCCGAACCTTGGTGCTAGAGCTCTCATCTCTCTGACACCCAGGGTAGAATTCTATCCCAGGCTCCTCATTGAAGATGAAGAAAGAACTGTAAGTTGCCCTCTTGAAATTCTAGGCAGTCTAAGTGCTTGTTACCTGTGTCACTATGAAGGACATATTCGGAAGAATTGTCCTCTAATTAAAACGAAGGAAAAAAGGGAGGCGGGAAAGTATAATAAGGGGACTATGGAGAATCTTTAGGATACTACCGATGTGGTGCAATCCATGGATGGCGTTCTTGAGGCTCACTTGGTGGAGCATGGCTCTGTAGATGGGTTCTCTCCTCCTCGACAGGCTTGTGATCCCATGGTGGATTTGAACACCCCGTGCTTGGTGAGCCAGGGAGTTCAAACCATGGGGACGGCCTTCCCTATTCATAAGTTGATCCTGACAAGAAACTCGTTTGATGCCCCTTGTTGAGGAGGAAGCGATGGATAAAAATGAGAAAATTGGCCAAGTTGTTGGACCCAAACCCATCCCAAACCCTAATCCTTCAATTAGTTGGAGCAAGGAACAAATTGAGAAACTTAATGCACAACAGCTTGTTATACGGAAAATCCGAGAAATAATTGAGGAAAATCTACTAAATGAGGGTGGTTCGCCTAAGAACAAAATTGAACAGACAAACCTAAAGCAACTCAAAAGAGTTGAAAGGAAACTTGATTTAGAAAAGAAAAATTTAGGGGATCTTCAAGCTTGGTCTACTATTGGAGGTGATTCTTCCAAACCCTCAGCTATGGGGATATCTTCAGAACCACAATCTGAGATGGAAAACACTCTGCACAATAGCCTTAAGGTTGGAGATCAACTGAATAGAGAAAACTCTAAAGAATTGTATGTTGCTATTAATGGGGTTGTCCAACCGGATTCCAACCAACTTGAACATAAGCAACTTGAAAAAACCAAACTCGTCTCGGGCATTATAAACTTTGTATCCAACTCCATGCCACCCACAACAGGTGAGGCCATAAGTGAGTCTGGGGATGAAGTTGAGGATGATATCATAAAGGAGAGGATTGTGATAATCACTTAACCTAAAAAATGGCCTGGGAGGCCAAAGAAATATGGTGCTCCAACCCCTAGCAATCCCAATAGCCAACGGGTAAAAAATAAAAGAAAGAAGACCAGTCTTGTTATTCAACCACCCATGGCCAAAAGAATAGAGGTTGAGGAAAATCTTCCTAAATGTTTTGAGCAGTTCAAAAACTGCCAAGAGGACACCCCCATGACAAGTGAATATGAATCTTAATATTATATGTTGGAAAATTCGGGGTCTAGAGTCCCCAAACAAAAAATACATTGTGAGAAGGTTCTTAAACCTTGAACCTAAAAAAGATAGTCCTTTTGCAAGAAACAAAAGCTACAAGGTTTACTCTAGAGGTAAACATGAGATTCATATGGAAATATTCTTGCTAGTTCTCCACCCAACATGAGAGGGGAAAAGGAGATGTGACAATTCTCCTTGCAAATAAATGGAAATAGTCCATTTTTGGCAATGGCATCTCTCCCTGTAATAGGGTGGTATGGATTGTCTTGGAAAAGGAGGGTGCAAGAATGGGATTTGGAGCGATCTATGCTCTGAATGACCCTAGAGGAAGAATCTAGTTGTGGCAATGGATGGCATCACACTTTCCTGAAGGGCCTTGGGTCCTAGGGGGGGATTTCAATATGGTAGAGCAGGTGGAAGATAAGTGGGGGGGAATTGATGTTGCTTGGAAGGGTTCGGAAATAAACTTCTGGAAAAGGCTTAAAAATAAACTTGGTTTACTTGATCCTTTGGAAAACAATAAGAAATATTACAAAGGAATTTGGTTCATGTGGTGTAATGCTCAACAAGGGAAAAACAGGATCTACTCGCGGCTGGATAGGTTTTATGCAAGAAAAAATGTCGTCAATTTTCTCCTTGATAAATTAGGGTAGCATCTTTGTGTTTATCCCTACACCCTCTCATACCATCATCCCATCAAAGCAACGATCTCTTTGGCCCAAGATAGAGGGCTGGAAACCCCCAAGAAGCCTAAAATCATCTCAAATTCACAACTTCTTCAAGATGAGGATTGCAGGGATGGCATAAGGTCCATAAGGGAGATAAATAAATGGATGTTGAAAGAGGAAAGTGTCATAAACAAAAGGAATCAAAATGTGGAAGCTTGGCAGAAGCTTCTTCAAACAATTGGGGAAAAGAAGGCCATGGACAATAGGAAAGAAGAGCATGAACTCCAAAAGGCTCTGTGCATAGCCGAGGCTAGGGCACAAGATGATCCCTCAAACATCTACTTAAGTGAAGCTCTAGAAAGAACCAAAAATGATCTTTGGAAGATTCAAACCTACAAATCCAAAGGCCTCAAGGTCAGAGCCAAGTTGAATTGGATCCACCATGGAGATAAAGGCTCCAAGTTTTTTTCAATTACATCAAGGAAAATGCCTGGAAAGAGAAGATTGGGAAAATTTGGGAGGATGGTAGGCTCTTGAGCTCACAAGAGGATATTCTTGCTCAATTCCATACTTTTTATCAAAATCTCTTTACCTCATAGGACTCTCAAGAAAGTAACAAGATGGTTAGAGAACACATAAAGAGTATTATCCCCAAAAAAATCAATACCACACATGCTGCTAGGTTGAATGCTGATATCACCAAAGAAGAAGTGCAAAAAGCTCTTCAGTCCATTGAAAATGATAAGTCCCCAAGATTTGATGGATTGTCCATTGAATTTTACAAGACATTCAGTGATTGGGTAAGTGAGGATTTGTTCCAAGTCTATCAGGAAGCCTTACATAGAGGTTCTTTGGGAAGATGTATCAATAAGGGTATAATTAAGCTTCTTCCCAAAGGGGGAGACAAGACCTTGATTAAAAATTGGAGGCCCATAACCCTGTTGAATGTGTCATATAAGATTCTTGCCAAATTCTTGCGCTAGAAGGCTTGTGGATATCCTTCCAAGCTTCTTTAATAGCACTCAAATTGGATTCATTAAAGGGAGATACATTTTAGAGAATCTGATTACAAGCTAGGAGGCCATGAACTGGTCAAGGAACTCTAATCAAAACTCATCAATGTTGGTTTTAGACTTTGAAAAAGCCTATAACAGAATTGAATGGGCGTTCTTGAGAACTATGTTGGAAGCTTTCGTGTTCCCAGGCTATTTCTGTAAAGTAGTGAATATCTTGCTAAGGGATGCGGTGGTTCAGGTTGATGTCAACAGAGACCTATTAGAGGAAATCTCTCTTGTCATATCCATAAGACAGGGGTTCCCCCTCGCTTCCTCACTTTTTTTATAGCTTCGGATGCCCTGCACTAATTTCTCAGGGATCAAACTCTCTCTCCCCAAGTAAGAGGGATATGCCTCCCAAACCAAATTGAGTTAATCAACATCTAGTTTGAAAATGATACTGCAATCTTTATTGAGTTGGAGGAAAGAAATCTAGAAAGGTTAATGAAAAACTCCAAATTTTATGTCAGGCTTCAAGAGCTAGAATATCATTTCCTAAATCCAGTTTCCTTGGATGGACAAAGACCCCGCCCAATTGGCTGCAAAAGTATGATTTCCAGTGGGGAGGACCCAATAAGCTAGTAAGATATCCGGGAATTTTTTTTGCCATCAGTTCTAATTTAAAGGAGATGTGGGAATGGATAAGTGGTAAAATTGAAAAAAAGCTTGGTAGTTGGAACATACAGTACTTGTCTTTTGCTGGAAGATTCCAAATTTTCCAAAAAATTATCTCTTCGTATAGCATTTATTTTGCCTCGGTTTGGTTCTTTAATAGCTATCAAATCAATAAAATTCAAAAAAGAATCAGGGCATTCTTATGGTCTGATGGTAAAGGTCAAAGAAAGAAACATTTAGTTAAGTGGGAATGGTGTTGTATGGGGAAGATGGAAGGTGGTCTGGGACTCAAGGATCTAAGAACTCAGGCCTTCACACTTGCTATTAAATGGATTTCCCATGCTATGGAAGGAAAGGAACCCTGGAAGGTTCTGATAAGATATAATATTAGTAAGGTTGTGCCCAAGAAGGCCAAGTCTTGGAAGAATTTACCTCTTTGTGACATCCTCCTTAACAAACATCCCATGTCACCTGTGGGCTCTCCTCCTTTTACTAGCCTATGGAAGGCATGGGAAATGGTTAAGCACAAGCTTTCCTTCAAGAATGGAAATGTTGGCCTCAGTAATGGGAAAAAATTTCAAGCCTACTCCTCCTTATAGTGGAGCTTGGAACACCATAATAAACCCCTAGTCTTGCTACAAGGGTGTTCAACTAAAACATGGTGGCACTCAGGCATCCAGACCTTCCATGACATCCAGGTTGATAAGGGCCAACTAAAGCCTATGGACAAGTTGGTTGAGAAGTTTAGGTTGGATAACCCTAGTAATAGAACATACAACATTCTTGTTGATGCTTGCAAAGATATTTCTGTTTCTAACAATGTGAAGGCTAGTTGTGATTATAATGCTGATATTGTCTAGTTTGATGGATCACCTTTATGTGATATTAAGGAAATAAAATTATATAAAGAGCTTACTTAAAATGATTCTATTCTTGGGCATGTAAATCTTTGTTGGGATATGAATCTAACAGAAAGCAAATGGAAAAAAAATCTCACAGCAATTTGGCAGAATTTAGAGGAACCAAAAAAAGCCGGCTTTAGATGGAAATTATTGTTGCACAAGCTACCCTTTAAACATATCTAAAATGATGTTGATATTTGCACTATTTGTAGGTCTCCTGATAGTATATTGCACATTTTTTTTAACTATTTCTATGCAAAAGAGGTCTGGAATATTTTTTGTAATCATTTGTTAATTTGGGAGGGCAATGGTAATATTAGATGGATTGATATTATGTTCAATGATAAAAAGCTAAATAAGGAAGCTAATGCTTTTTGGGACTATCTCACTGTTGAGATCTTATGGTTCATTTGGAGGGCTAGGAATGAGGGGAAATTTCAAGGGAGTGCTAGAGGGCTTATTGAGTCCAATAAACGACTCATATTTTTCAATGTGGCTATGTAGTTTACAATGATGTTGGAGGCTTACATGGAAAAATTCATGAGACTCTTAATTGATGAAGTTGTTAACAAATTGGAGGTGAATAGAGGGCATAATTGGAATCGTGGTTATAATGACTCATAATTTTTCCTCAAGGCATTAAGAGGGTTTTAAAGGGTATTTAATGAAGATGTTGCGTAAGGAGTTGTGGGGAACACGCCTAGAGAGATACTGAATGATGCAGCCTTACAGTTCTCAGAGAACATCTATGTTGCGCCAAAACAGGAACCCGAGCAATAGTAACTATGGAGACATCAATGTTCAAGTTCATGAAACTATTGGAAATTGGAACAGTTCGGGTTAACAAAGAGGAAATCAAGAATGGGCATACCTGGCACCATTAGTATGATGACACTATAACCTTCTTCAGGACCCTTAATGAATTCTAGAAGATCTTCAACAAAGTGGCAGTAACTGGTAAGCCAAAGAAGGACAAAGAAAGACATGGTCACAGGCTCTATGTAAATGAAGGAGATAACCCAACAATAGAGGAAGTGAGGGCCAATGAAGAACTCTTAAATGTGGAGTCAGGCTGGGATCCAGTAGAAGAGTGCAGCCATAGCATAAACCTCCAATTTTCCTTTATATTAATATGCTCAAACATTAGATAATGTAATACTTCCCAAGCCTTTTTGTATATGTAGTAAATCTTGTATATGCACAGTGCTTCACTAGTTTAGTTTTGTACATGCATACTACACTCAAAATAGTCCCAGTTACATAATTTTTGTATATGTTGTAAATGTTATAAATGTTGAAGTTGTTGTATACTTAGTGGCTGCAGGAAGACATGATGCAATAATGCATCAACAATATTGATCTACTAAGTATCTCTCTCATGTTTGCACTATTATTAATACAAATTTTAATTTAATAATATATTTATATAATAATATATAATATATTAACTATTAATAATTTACAATTTCAATTAATATTAATTAATGTTGAATAATAATTATCTTGTTAATAAATATTAAATATATTATATTTACTACTTATAATTAATCTATAATGTATTATTTAAACTATCAATATATATCTTTATTTAATAATTATATTTAAATATACAATATATTTAATCCTATAATATATTATTTAAAAATTTAATATATATTTAATAATTATCATTAATATATAATATATTATTTAAACTATAAAGAAATATACTTATCTCAAATGACTACTATTTGAACTATTATTTAATCATTATCAAATAGTAGTTTAAATATATTAAATATAGTTTAAATGATAACTATTAAATTTAGAAGATATATAATCATATAATATATTTAATATTATATAATAATCATAATAATTATATAATAATCATAATAATTATATAATAATCATAATAATTATATAATAATAAATAATTATATAATAATAAATAATTATTATTAATTAATAATATTATTAAATATATTATACACTGTTGTATAAATGTATTAATGATTAATATTATTTAAACTATGCTTAATACATCTGATATGTTAATGTTAATTATAATATATTGTTATTCAAATAATATTAAGTAAATATTATATTCAACTTGGAAGGGTATGAAGGTATAGAAGATATATGTGAGAACCTATATTTCAAACCATTAAAACATAAACAATTTGAGTTTGTCATCTTTGAAATGAGCACAAAAATCCATGAAAGAAGCATATTTTTAAAGAGCACTTTCACATATGGTTGATAATAAACCCTTATACAAATCCCTTGCAACTTGTAATTAGGAAGTTGATGATTCATTTTAGTACAAATTAATTTAACTCAAATTGTGTAACAATCAATATGCTCATTAGAGCCTTGGGAACACTCTAATAAATTTGAAACAACAAGTTTGAAGTCCATATTCCTATGGAAATGGTCAAGCATTAATGTAAATAATTCATTAAAAGAATGAATGGAGCCAAAAGGAAATAAGTAGAACCAGTGAATAAGATAGAACCATTGAATAACATAAACATGAAGAGTGTGAGAAAATAACAGCCAAAAATTTGTCATCATTAACATAGTCTAAGAATGTTGTATTAAATAATTATGAGTACTTGTGCCATCTTTACCACAAGATAACTTAAAGTAAGGTACCAAAAAAAAAAGGAAATGGACATGTAACAATTTTGTTGGAGTAAATTAATTAATATTTACTCTAGTGCTTAATGAAAACTTAGGAAAAGGTCATCTAGTTCTAATTGTGAGTGGTATTGCATTAATTATGCATTTCAATTAGTCATGTGCTTTACTCTTTGTGTTGCACACAAGATAAAGTCACTTAACTGATTCGTGCATTCTATTATCTCACTCCTCTCTTAGTCAAAACTCCATCATTCAAGGTCACATGTTGAGTTCGCTTGAGTCTACATAAGGATATTCAATCCTTCATTATATTCAATTCAATAATCAATAATCATTATTGTTTCACATATTTTGTTGTGTAATTTTTCATTCACGTGTGACAAGTGTCTCTTCAAAATATCATCTAGGGCTTGTGGGATCTCAATCACAAATTCTTTCAAATTTTAAACATAAAAGGTATGCTATATGTTGAAGTATAAGTATAGTGTCTTGATTATTGTGAATAGAATAAAATTTCTTATCAACACTATCTAAATTTTGCACTAGTGCATCTAGAATAGAGGTGGGGATGATGATAGTAGTAGTAGCATGGGTATCAATGAAAGGAATATGAAGATGACGAGAAATAAGAGGTAATGATACAAAATTAGAGAGATGATAAGCAACACTATATGGTGACGAAGGTGAAACACTAACACAATGAGATGAGGGGATAACAATAGTAGTAGAACACTAGAAGGCACAAAATAGGGAATGGAACTAGTGGGATTAGAGGTAAGTGGTTCACTTGTAAGAGAAGAGGTGGAAATGGTACTAGATGAACATAAGAGACCTAGGGGTCACACTAGAAGTAACAACAAGAGATGTACACATTATGAGAGGATAACTCAAGATGAGAGAATGAAGGGAAAATGAAATAGCAAGATTGACTAGGTAGAGAGAAGATGCACCATGCAAAAAAGAAGAGATAATCATAGTACCAATGTTATGGAGAATCTATGTATGTAAAATAGCTTTGGGAAACAAATTATAAGAAGATATAGATAGTTATGTTGAAGAGGAGGCATTAACAAGCTCTTCAAAAAGTAATTATCTACTAAAAGAAAGATCATATTTATCCACATATATATCATGATTAAAAATAAACAACTCATTATAATTAACCTTAATGAAAATCTCTTGATTGAAAAAATGAAAGCCATTTAAAAATTCAAGTGAACTCTCCTAAAAAATAAATTAGTATTCCAATTACATCTTAAAATAAATAAACTTATAAAAAAAATAATGAAGTGAATATAAATCTTAAAATTTTAAAAATAAAAAACTAAAAAAATAGAAAACAAAAAGATTTAAATAAAATAAAATAAAAGTAAGCTAAATATACTTACTATAATATAAGGTGTTTTTACTTCACAAATTTTACAAAATATTATTCAAATTACCCACAAATATTGCATAACTTAAATTTCAAAATACTATAATTAAAGACTATTTGAAAAAATATGCTCATTTAAATACAAAGTTACCTTGGTTAAGGGTTTGAATTATTGATCAATAGCTCCCAAGTTTATTAAGATGGGAGAATGAGAGTGAGAACATAAGGAGTTTCCCTAGCAGTCAGTGTTATTACATAGTACAATAAATATACAGAGAAGCCAAGTATATTGATGTTAGAAGAAGAGGCCTTGCATTTCAAATGGAGATGCTACTCAAGCGACCATTGCATCCTCTCTTGCATGAAACAACATCCAAAATTTTTAAAGAGTATCTATCGATAGTCACTTTTGAGTGAAAAAGCCTCTTCACTGGATGTTAAATCAAGTGTCTTTAGGTACTACTCCCTGCATATAGAGATAGATTCTCTAGATCGATTTATTTTATATTGTCATATTTTAGAACATGAATAGGTAGGTTGGAAAGGATGGATGTAGTCTACACTTGCTTGATAACTTGAAAACTTAATCAACAAAGAAAAAACAAAAAACGAAAATGGGAATAGATTTTTATATTATTTGGTATCATTTTGAAATTATAGTCTCTATAATAAATTTATAAATTGCTTTAGCATTAGTGGATTAAAGTAGTATAGCTTCCATCCAATTTGTAAAGTAATATATAGATATAATAATGAATGTGTGTTCTTGAGATGAAGGTGGAGAAAAATTTCCTGTGATATCCAATCCTCATACAAAAAAAGTCCAAAGAGATGCTTAAGCATGAATTTCATATGTCGGAGCTTGGATCATATTACTATGTTGCTAACATTAAGGACATTTCTTGTAAAAAGAAAAGGAACCTTATTTTATGGTCTTCCAATAATATCCCACTCTCAGTATTTTTAAACTAAGGATCTACCACAAAAATTACCACCTCAAGAGCTTGATTGAGCTTCTTAGAGGGTAAGGGGTATTTGAAACTTACTTCGACAATGAAGTAATATAAGATAGTATCATTTAAAGTGCTGCAATATTTTGAATATAAATCGGCCAATATCACATATTATAATAGTACGTTTCCTTCAATTTCTATCTACATTTGTCTATTATGCAATTCATATTAGCAATGTCACTTACATTATAAGGATGCAATCCTTTAGGATCTATTTTTAAGGAACACGAGGCCTATTCTAGATGAAAAAATATCTTCTATATGATAAATTGGAATAGTGTCCATGAAAATAAGGGTCTTTACTTTTGAATTCTTAATTTCTCGCAAGTATCTTTCAAGATTGCATTAAAATCTTCTTCCGATAATTGAACATCATTTTACCACATATCATATATCTATAATTTTTAACATTAATCATTATTAAAAAAATCATAAAATTGCTAACATTCTAAACTTAAAATTTTAACTTTACTTATTACTTGAAATCTATAAAATCACTTATAAACAATCCCTAAAATTAAGACAATAACACTTTTTATCAATAAAAAATCATTTTAAAAAAATTATCTTGTACACAAATAAATTAAAATTATGTTCATAAAAATAAGAGTACATTACAAATTTCTTCCACAAAATTTAATATATTTTTTTGCCACATAATTTAAGATCTCTTAAACTGTAGAAAACTCATGCTAGGTAACTAGTACATATATTATACAACAAATTTTTGGATTTGATTGTGTAATTTTTTTTGCATCAACGTTTGGGATTACACTCCATAATTCATCATCAAGATGAAAGCAAAGAACTGAAGAAAAATGTAAAAAGCAAAAAATTTACGCAATCAAATCCAAAAATTTGTTGTATAATCAATATGAACCAATACAACCATTACCTACAAACACTCTATAAAAAAGGGGATCGTTGATGAATGTCTTCATAAAAACTCTTATCGTCGGACGTTGTACACTTCGCCCTTAATCTCAACGCTAGTAATGAACTCTTAGCAGCGAAGGGAATGAAGGTGGCATCCGTGTTCATTGGAATGTTTGGCGAGTCATTTATGAAAGTGGAATCCATGTTCATTGGAATGTCAGGCGAGTTATTGTTTTCCTTCAGTGCGGTCTGGTTGAGAATACGACGGAGTGGATAAGAGTTTGTATGAAGATATTCAACATTTTATGGAATAGTTGGCACGAGTGCCTTGTCTCTGTCGCCCACATACGAAAAGAAGAAGCTTGATCGTTGTGGTCGGGGAATTCCTTCATGGTTAACTATACCTCGTTTTTCTCATTCATTGCATTTAGTTTTGTTTAAGAAAGAATATAATGCATTCATTTCATGCAAACGTTTTAATTAATATTGACAGTCTAATCAATGAATATTAGAATTAGAAACTTGAACAACAATTTTATATAGTGTATTTTTAAAATTGTTAAAATATTTTTTATCTATCTTTTTATTGGTTGATGTTGTTAACAGTACAAAATTTAATTTAATTTTTTAAATAAATAAATTATGTGCAGTGTAATTAATGACTTTAATGACATGACATGAGCACTATTGCATACATCATCATATAATTACATTGTTGACTTATAAGTAGTATTTTACATATTTTATTTATTGAATCAAATTTCAAATTTATTAATGACATGAACACTATTGCATACATCATCATATAATTACGTTGTTGATTTATAGGTAGTATTTTACATATTTTATTTAATAATTGGTAAGATTTTCAAAACTTATTAAATAAATGTGAGTACACTCAATATATATTTTCTATTTGTTTACCAAGTGTGTATTAAATATCACAATAAAATTTATCTATCTACAATTAATATTTCAATAAAATCTACCTATTAAATATTAAGGTAGAGATTTTAAAAAATATACATGTAATAATATAATTTATTAAAGCAAAAATTAATAAATATTATGTATATGTGTAGTTTTTGAAAAGAGGATAAACAGGGTTTGAATGGACCTGAAACCCACACCAAGAAGAACAAGCTGCCCATAAGAAAGAATCAAAAACATCCAGCAGGGAAATAGGGACCTAGCAAGTCGACAACTAGCCAAAAGCCAACATGCTTCCCTAAAAAGAACCAAGATTCTACATGAATCTTGACTTTATTGGTTTTGACGGGACCAACAACCCACTATAATCCATTGGTTTTGACGAGACCAACAACCCATAACCAGGTTTTGGCAGGGATCTTAAACCCAAGAAAGAAGCCTACAACAACCAGACCATAACAAGCCAGCCACCCAAGTAGAATGGTCTCACCATACTACTGGCAAAAACAACTGAGTCATAGGTCTACAGAAGTAGAGCCCCAAAAGTAGAAAAAACCTTGCCCAACAACAAACCCACTCCCCCTCTATAGAAGAGATCATCACAAGAACACGAGGCTCCAATCGTTTTCCATAAAAGCCAATTGCTCTCTCCACCTCTATAGGAGACAAAACCCAACTCAACCAACCCACCACAGTCACAACACTCCTGCAAACCACCATTCCACCTCAATAGAGTTATTATAATAATATATATTTGTATAGCTCAAATGGGTAGTAGAGTTGGCTTGGGCAGTGGGTTTGCTCCCCATTGGTATAAGTTCAACTCGACTCTCAAGTTTACCCAAGCACACCCCACAATGGGCAAACCTCATCCAAATGCTCTCTTGTTTGGTATGTTTTAATTTAAAATAATTCATTATATTATTCATTTACATATAGAGGTATGAATATAAAATAGTAATAAATACAATTTAAAATTTAAATAAATAAATAAAAATTAAAACATTATTTTAAATATATTTTAGTATGCAGATTTTATTATTCCATGAATAAAAATATATATTTAAAAAAAAAACAAATAAGAAAAACAAAAATATAGCATTAAATAGCAATTGACTATATATAATATTTTTTAAATTAAAAATAAAGAAAAAATATAATGTTAAATAGTAATAAAAATTAATAAAAATTATTTTACAAGTAATAAAATAATCATTATATAATTATAAAGTTAAATAAAATAATTATTAAGTAAATAAAATAATGAAATGTTTTTTATTGTATTGTTTTGTTGTAATAGTTGCCTTAATTTTTTATAATAATTCATTTTAGTTTAATTTTTTATAAACTAACATTAATATTTTTTATGGCTTCTAAATAGATGTATTTAAGATCTATATAAAAGATGTTAAAGACATCATTATTCAAGAATATTTATGATTTACTGAAAAATATAATATATTATTTATATTATATTTAATTAATTAATATATGTTATATTTATTTAATAATATAATATATTATTAATATTTTAATTATAATATATAATGTAAATACTTATACTATTTATTTATTATACTATTCATTTACTAATTATACTTATAAATACATATAAATATAATATAATTATACTTATAATATATATTATATATTATTATATTTATAAAAAAAAACATTTATAATATACAACATATAGTTAATATATAATATTGTATAAGCATATAAAAATATAATTATAAACATATATTATAAAACATATATCACGTTGCGTAAAGCCCAGCCCCCAAAAACTAGACAGCTAGACAGTGTTCATATTTCTTACTAACCGAAAGTCTGGTCAAGCCCAGCCCACAAAAACTAGACACTGTTCATATTTCCTTTTATCCGAAAGTATGGCCAACCCAGTGTTCATATTTCTTTTTAAAGTCTGCACATTCTCATATTCAGTGAGTCTATTGAGTTGCAACTTGTAATACTTTGCTTTTATTATGGCTATATCAGCGATTGGTTTCCTAACTGGTAGAGAGGATATTTGTTCTCAGTTTTCAACTTTTAATTGTTTTGTCTTTGGCATCTTCATTTTGGGTAAGTTATTAGTTGGGTGCCTTCCAATTATTTTCATTGGAGAGGTTGCATGGAGCGCATTCAAGAAAAGAAGACATTGGATTCCAGCAGGCTCTCTGATTGTGGCTTCGCTTGTTCTTCAAATCCTACCACTCCTTGACAGCTCTTCCAGTTTTCCTAACGACGTCTTTTCTGAAAATCGGCAGAGCCAAATAGATATCCAGGTACTAGAACACTTAAAGCCTAACAAAGATATGCTGAACTTAAGATTCTATAAATTTTTGGAGCAGCATTCCGTTGAATTGGAGGATTTTGTACAAAATGAAATGGGTAAATTTGTACAAATTTTCTTTGCGTCTTTCAATTTGGCAATTTTCAAAAGTAATTGGGTGTCAGTTTTGTGTGGGAGAGTCTCTATGCTTGTGTTGATGGGTTGTTTGTTGCCTGGAGTAGCACGCCCTCTCTCCACTACTTTGAGGGCTGACATGGCCCCTCTCATCATAGGCTCTTCTTTAACTCTCTTCCATATTTCATATGAAACAATTCAGATTAGTAAGCTTCTTTCCCAGGATTCTTCTCAAAGCTCTTTCTGGTTTGTATTTGTGTGGAACATTATTATGTTAGTATCATTAGTAAGTCTGGTCCTCCTTTTGATCTCTGCTGCTCTGGCTAGTGTTAGTATTCGTAAAACATGGTCTCATAAAATATCCACCCTCACTTTTGCTGAAACTTTCAGTACCCAGTCTATATGGGAAATAGTTGAAGAGCGAGCAGCTCAGTCACTATTAATAGCTCGCACTGCCGATCCTCAATATATAATGGCTAGATCGATTCTATCCGCATCCATAGTTTTCGTCATTACCATTTGCAATGGAATTTTGATCTTTGAAACCCTCCGCTTTACACATTACGTGCTTACTGAAACTTTTTTTGATATTTGGTTTGTACTTCGTTGTATGGTGATTGTAATGGGATCCATTATGATATACTGTAGATGTGTCACTGCAGTGGTGTTATACCCAAAAGGATTGGAACGGAAACTATCCAGTCTAGCACAATTTTTTCAGATAGAGAATTTTTGGAAGAGTCATTTGCTCAACTTTATAGATAGTTTCAATACCCATGAAGAATGTAATGAAGGTCTCCAAAATTTGATGATGAGGCTCTTCAGGTTAATGAGATTCCATAAATTTCTTTATGTGTTTCATTGCCTTCAAATGTTCTCCATCTTGCTAAGCAAAATGTTTTGGTTATTAGCACACTTGTTCTCCAAAAAATATCTGGCCAAGCTTCTGATAGGTTCATCATATAAAGAATTCTGCAATCTATCTAGAAGTAGGAGCGAGAGAGAAATTCTGCTGGGTACAGGGTCTGAATTTGACAAATATTTAAACTCATTGGTAGTCATGCAGGGTGAAAATCCTGCTGGATTATGGATGGCCAATAAAAAATCAATAGAGGAAATAAAGGAACAGATGAAGAAAGGGGAAGAAGAAGGGAAAAACAGCAATGATTTGATATCCTTGCTAAGGAACAATTCTACACCAGATTTATGTGGTGAGAGATGTGCAAGGCCCCAGATTGGTCCTCATATCAGATTGAAGGTAGAAAGGGAGTTGGATGTGGAAAGGGAATTCAATATGCCAAAGTGTTCTTGGAAGATGACAGCGATCTCAATAATTACTGTCATCATTAAATTGTCCCCATTTATTCAAGATCAAGCTAATGTGGATAATATGGTGGATTCAGTTATAAAAGCTTGCTCTCAAGCATGGAATATGATGGACCTAATTGAAATTTCTAATGGTGAAGCGGTTGAAATCAGTAAGGAAGCAAACAATCTCTTCCAAAGCCTACAAGAGACACATAAATGGCTTGATCATTATCTCCTAGTCAACAGGCCGGTTGAGAGGACCCCTGCAGCAGCCAAAGAAGCCATGGAGGATCTTTTTGAGAGAGCAAAACGAATAGCCAACCAGTACCAGTCAAGAAAATGGATTGAAATAGTAGCAGCTCATAACTTATGCATGGTAGGAGTATACATAAATAATCAGTCTTATAATATGGACGTGATCCTAGAGAAATTGCATGCTATGTTGGCAGATGTGATAGGGTCCTGCACAGTGAAAGCAGTGGGCGTTATAATGGAGAATTGCAAAAAACATGGATCTGTGTATGATGAAGAAAGCATTTTAAGAATTGTAGGCATTGCTGGGAAAGTGAAGTGTGTGACTGAAAAATTGGGATGGAAATTAAAATGGAGTTATGATGAACAGACTCGATCCATTATAACCTCATTGGCAAGAGACGAGGTTCCTATGCTGAAAAAGTATCCAACATTTCATCATAGATGATGTGGATCATCTTGAATGAAGACTCCTTCCACGTCCGCTTATTTGGCTTGCAATTTCAGTCCTTTCAGGATTTTGTTTTTCAATAATTGGCAGTTTGTCAACTGCTCTGTTTTCTAGTAGAACTGCTCTGTTCTTAGATTGGGGAATATGGGAACAGTGATGATCTGTTTACTATTTTAGCGAGTTATGGGGTTAGGATATACACAATTATACTGTCGTATTATTAATATGATATTCTGGAACTGTTGCTGTTTTTCAATGGATATGTATTGATGGTTGTATGTGTTTATTGCCTTACTCTTTTTAGGTGATTTTAACAAATTGCAGATTTAGAGACAGATAATTGTTTGTGTGGGCACAAAAATTAAAATTACAAGTAAGGAATAAATGTAAATAAAATGAATTTTAATTTGTAAATCTCAAGATTAAGTATGATGAAGTTCAATAATAGCATTCAAATAAATAAGGTTATTTAATATGAATTTCATTGATGTAAGTGGGGAATGCATATGTGCATTCATGCTGATTTTTTCAGGAAGCTTTGAAGCTTCATTTGTAATATTTTTATTAGAATGATACACTGCTGATTTTTCAAAGAGATCTACAGTGGAGGTTGAATGAGAGGACTCCTTGTGGATCAAGGAAAAGGTAGAATATTTGTTGGAAGGATGAAACGATATCTTGTCTCATTCAAAAATACAAGTGGCTAATGGATGGAGAGAGAGATTTGCGGGGAGAGTGAAGTTCTTAATGGACTGGTTAATTTTTAAATGCAATTAGTCTATTTATTTGTTAAATGGAGAGAATATAACAATGAAATAACTCATCCTAATGATGAATCAGGGAGTGTGATCCAACATTGACAAAAAAACTCACATAATCAAATCCTGAAATCATTGCAAAAAGAACATTATGGATTGTGGAAACTTGATATCATTAATGAAATAGTTAACTATTTTTATTGAGATAATTAACCTATATTAATTTATTTTATTTAAATGATTTATTTATGTATTTTATTAAAATGACATGAAAAAATACGTGAATTGAAAATGAAATTAAATAATAGATATGAGATTGAGTTAGTGATGCAGGTCAGAACCAAGACTCCAATGAAGGGTTGTTGATTCAGGCAGCTCACTGAAAGAAAATGAGATTTTTAAAGAACATAAGTAACAGACTGAAGGAAGGTAATATTTAGACTATAAAAGATTTACAATGGTCAAATACCATATTGCTACATACAACCAATCAACTATTATCCCTCAGCACACACATTCTAATTGCTCAAAACACTCTTACAGAAAGACTCACTAGATGGACCTAAATCTATCAGAAAACATAGACATGGATATCAGAATCACTCCCACACAAACTGCTCTACCAAAACTCACGCCCCTATACAATCAGAAATTACTAACATGCTTTAAACCTAATCTTCCGCATCCCACAGAAACTAATTTATCATGATTCCTACCAAAACTTGGACCTTCTGCCAAAAGATCTTCACCAGAACCTTCTCTTCTTTTCCCTCCCATATTATCTATGCTTCAGTAGAGATTAAACCCTTTTATTGGAACCTCACCACTCCGAGATTAGTCGGGCTAAAAATGTAGCCATTACCACTACATATTACCTAAAAGAAAAGGCGTTATTAGCCCCTAATCCATAATGGGCTTTGGTTACAACAATCTATGTCAATTTTGAAGTGGAACATGTTACAATTTTCGGAACAAGTCTAAATAAGACTGCACGATTACATTTTGATTGCACCAACAATAGAAGATTATTGTTACCACCGTCCATCTAAAAATAAAGGTCCACTCTACATTCACATTGCCAGCCTAATGATAGTATACTATCATAAATTGAAAGCAAAAACCAGAAGCACTGAGTAGACAGAAATGTATTTGAGGAATCTTGTAATGGAAATCCTAGCTTTACCTTTGATCTAGATAACCTCTTCATTCATCTAAATCTTTTTTCAATCGTTCGAAATTTCTTATTCAACTTTATTTTTGTCTTCTTTCTAGGCAATTGTTGCATCCACTTACCCATGCAACCTCTGGACATCCATCTAATTGGTGAAATATTTATTCTCTAAGCTATATCACATAAACTTCTCCATATTGGTAGCATGAACCTTTTCCATAATAACCTCTTCATCTTAAGAAATATCTGCTTCGTCTTTTACCTTGACTGGAATCATTATTTTGTGAAGTATCAATTTCTTCTTCACATTCTTGTGTTCCTTTTCTACTATTTGTTATTCTTTTTCAATAGTGAACCTTCCTCTTCCTCTTGAATTATTTAATTTCTTTCTAGATAATTTCTCTTCTACTTTTAAAACACATTCATAGGATGTCCTTATACTTCTAAAATTTCACAAACTGATTTCATTTTGGATGTTAAAATGCAGTCCATTTACATTTCTTGCTATCAGTTTTGGATCATCTTTTGCGTCCAACCTTTATAGTGAGCTTGTAGAACTCCTTATTACATTTATTTTATATTTTCTTCCCTTTTTCTCAAGTTCTATAATCTTTTGAATAAACTCAACTAATAATTTGAAGGTAAGAATTTGGCCTTTAATTTTGACACAATATTACTCCAACTTTTAATTAAATGCTCTTTCCCTGTTCTTCCCCTTTCAGTTTGTATAAAGTCTCACCATAGAGATGCATGCCCTTTTAACCTATACAAGAAAACTTAACCTTCTTGGAATCTTTTGTAGATTCATAATCAAAATATCTCTCAATATCAACAATCCAATATATATGAGTTCTTCACCATTCAAGTTTCCATTGTAATAAGACATATCTAATTTAGTACTCCTAATCCTATGATAACCCTAACAATTTTCTATTCTTACTATTATCCTCCACTTCTTCATATCCTTGAGCTTCATGAGTCACCTTTCCATCTTCATCAATCACATATTTTAGATAAACTCCTCTCCTTTGGGTTGTCTATATTATAGCCAATCTTGTTCGGATCTCCCTCATTCATTAAACTAAATATATAGTTCTACATGCTCCAACTTTCCCACGTCGTCTACCACTGCCCTAAGGTATAAGAAAGAAGTTGGGTGCACTTTTAGGGGAAGTGTCGATAAAAAAAAAAAATCGATGAGAATAGCTACTTGTTTAAAAAAATTCATACTTGCTTAGGAATGAGGCCCAAGCCTAAACATGCACCCAATCAAAATGGGTCCCTGTTATGGTTCAAGGTCCCAACCTAAATAGGTACCCATTATGAATGAATACTCATTTAGGGGTGATCCCACAATAGTGGTTTACAAATTTTGGCCAAACTGGACACTGATATTTTTTTTTAAACACAATCTCCACATTCGGGCACCTATAGGGATTAAACCGTAAAGAATTTGAAGATGATGCAAACTAGAGTCTTGTCATATTTTTTCTGTAGATTTTAAAAATATCTTTTTCAATTTTTTTGGAATCAGATTGCACTTCTTTTTCCATCTCCCACGAAAATTAGTTTTTTTCAAAAAACAACATTTTTAAAAAGTGACACACACCGTATAATGCATAACTTTTTTCCTTGAAAGATAAAATTCCAATTCTTTCAAATTTAGATTTGTAACTCCGATATCTAGTGCTTCCATTTGGTTAGATAAATTTTATTGAATATTTTTCTTTAATCAAGTTTTAAAGTCAAATCAATTACAATTTAGACATAACGACCATTATAACACATAACTTACTTTATGTATCGAAATTATTATTTTATTTTTTTGTTGGATCAAGGACTCCAATATCTGGTGCACTCATATTTTTAAATTTTTTTTTTTTATAATCTTCTATTGTTCCACTTGTGCAGAACAAAGAGTTTTGTTTTCAGTGAAAAACCTATATTTAATAAAACTTAAAAAATAGATAGATAATATAATCAAAATATACTAAAATTATATTCGTTGGATAGCTCGTTTTGAGGGGAACCTGATACTAGTTGGGTTTTTGAGATCTCCTCCATTTTCATTCTCAAATCGAGCTTTGAAACGCAAAATTTTCAACAATTTTGGTGCCTTAGGAAGTAAGGATGAAAAAAGAGGGGTTCGGCCGAACAAGTGTTCGGTCGAACATCTTGGAAACATTCGGTCGAATATGGGTTTGACCGAACCCATGTTCGGCCGAACCACCAATGAATGCAATAAAAAAAAAGAAATTAATTTTTGTTTTTGTCATATTGAAGGGGTTCGGCCGAACCCACTTTAATATGATTTTTTAATTGGGGCGTTGACTGGTTCGGCCGAACCCTATGGTTCGACCGAACCATTTAATTGGTTTGGTCGAACCATAGGGTTTGGATGAACCCATTTGATTTGAGGAATGGGAAAATGCCGAATTTTCCTTCCTCTTAGAAAGTGTAAACCACTATTCTAAGGTGACCCTTAGAAACATATACCTGTTATGAATGCATACCCATTTAGAAATGAGTAATCGTTCCAAAAAAGTATTTTTTAAAGCTCTGTAAGTTCATTTTCTAGCTACAGTGGTGGTGAGGATGGGCTAACTAATGTTACCGCTAACTAACGTCACCGCTAGAATAGTTGTACTTTCTTTTTGACCTCTAGAAACCACCATTTTCCACCTACTCTCTCCTCCTCCCTCCAAAGTTAATTTCATTCTATTGTAGTTAGGATTTTTACTTTTTTTAAATTTTAGGGTTAGGTTTTTTTTTTTTTACATTTAATTGTAAATGTTTAAATATTAAATAATATTATCTCTCAGTTTACCTAAACACTAGTGTTTGTTTAGTGTGTATGGATTTTATTCAAACCGTAAATCAAGAAAGCCTAGAAAAGATTAATTTAGTTAGTACAATAAACCTTAAACCCTTAAATCTTGCAAACCCAAGTCCAAAATCCTAAATCATTTACGTAAAACATATAAATTAGGATGTGAGTAAAAAATATAATAACATAAGTATTAATCCTCTCATTGGGTTGTTCATACTCAAAATAATTTAGAACTATAATATTAAATCCCATATTTACAAGAAAATGACTAACAAAATCCTTGGCCACCTTAGAAAAATAATGAATATACCAATAAGTAATGAAAAGAATCACTATACATCATAGTCCTTCAATGAATGTAGAGATAATGAAATGACCAACCTTACTAGGATACATCTCAATTTTTGGTTCCAAAAACCAACTACTAATGGATTCAATATCTCAAATGGAAGGGGAGTGTTATATACCTCAACATGATCATACTTATCATCTCCATAAGAGGATGGACTATAAGTTGTTTAAGGAATAGTCATGACACTAATAATAGGAGGAATAAAATGAAATGGTACAAATAAAAAAGTGTGCATGACACTAGTAGGGTGGTATCAAGGTACAACATTAGTGACTTAAAATAAATTCAAAACACTACTACTAGGGTGAATGTAAGAATTTGATTGAATAATACTAGGTTAGTAACTAGTCATTGTGTTGGAAGAATAAAAAGTGTCATTGATATGTTTATTGGCAACATGAGAATGGAGTATGAGTATAAGTTGTATAGTATGTAGGTACAATGTTGTCATTAATGTCAACATTGTGTTGTGATATGAATATCATGGTGCAAACCATTTTGTATAGCTTGATCATGCATGAAGATGGTAATCAAATGTAGAGTCGCAAGAAGGTTTGATCTGATGCAGACAGTTGTAGTGAAAATTTGGCTAAGTGTCAAAATAATGTTTTTAGTCTACAAGACATCCAATATTTTGATTTGCATTGGTCCACCTTGAAGAATCTCGCTCTATAGTCTTAATGCAATTTTGTTAAAGGGTAGAGGAGTATAATTCCAGATTTTCACATTGTTTTTTCCTCTAGTGAAGAAGTTATGAATGATCTAGTATATTAGGTCTGGCAGTGCCAATGATTACCAGTACATAATGTATGTTTTGGTGAATCTGAACTTCACTGTGAATTGGTATCTGGTCTTGTAGATTTATGAGAGAGTTGATAGGGGTCAAGTGTATCTTATGAAGTTTGGAAGTCTGCGTGTCTATTTATGGTTGAATAGTTGGTGAATTTTGTTGTTATGTCATTACTGATGACGACCTAGTATCTTTGGGGTATTGCAGAGTTTTGAGAAGTATTGATCAATTATAAGGATATTATTATAGATCCACCTGACCTACCTTATGTGTTACAAGTTTGAATTAAGGTGCATGGTGTGTGGATTGATCTGACAAGGTATATTTTGTATGATTCATCTTATTAGGCCGGCCTAATTGATATATGTTCATTTCTACCAGATCAACCTCTTTTAATGGATCATTCCTCTTTACCGGATTATCATTCTTTACATTCTTGCTTCTGCAAACTTTTGAGATGTGTCTTAGTCGGTTGCAATTATAGTATATAACATTATTTTGAGCAAGCTTACTTCCATTTATTATAGATCTACATTGATTAGCTTTATGCCCAAATCCATTCCATGTATAACAGTAGCCATTAAACGATTATAACATCATACCATTGTTATATTCATTCATGATTTGATTTCTACATTTACTAGCCTTATGATCAAATATTTTACATATAAAAATTGACCGAAAAAGGATGGAAAATTTGATTCATTTTGCTTCTACACTCTACAACCTTATGTCCAAATCTTTTATAGGAATACTTTCCTCCTCCATTTTCCTCCAACAAACTTATAGTTTAGAGTAGTTAGATCTTTGTAGTGTTGGGTTGGATCAACCTTTGTTACACCTAGTTTTGAAATGAAGCCAATCTTCTCCAGAGATCTAACCTCATTCACAAGGTCCCACACCTTGAGGTTAGTTCCACGGTTTCACTAGAATGCTTAACTCCTCATTCAACAGGGTGTGATTTCGTGTGACAACATGTTCTTGTAGTCATCTAATAACTTCTTTAAATCTCTTATCAAATTCTTTGAATGTTTCATCTTTATTTTTGCATTAATTCTTGGAGTTTACTGACCCCTTCTATAGGTAAATCTAGGGTGGAAAAAATTGCTAGGAATTCCAATTTTATTGTTTCCTAGTCTTTTTTTTTGTTAGGGTAGTTTTTCTGATACCATCTTAAAATTTCTCCACGAAGTGATCCAAAAATGTAAAATAGCTTTATGCCATCTCTAGTTATGTGTTGTCTTTTCCTTATAGACTCTAGGATAAATACATGTTTGGTTGCTTTAGTTGCATCTTATCCAAACATGGCCCATAATTTTGTAGTGGTGTTCATGGTTGGTTATTCTTCTAACTCACTATATGTATATCCTATATCTGATTCATATCAACCCAATGTTTCTATTTTGTTTCCTTCTCCTTCTTGTTCACTTGTTCTATAAGTTGGACACCCAAAATACTAAGAGGGGGGTGAATCAATATTCACTAAAAAATCATCAACTTTATCAACTTTAAACATCCATTTAGTGTATCACATTAAACTTGCAATAATGGAAAGGAACATAGAAAGCATGCATCACATCAAAGAACACAAGAACGCTAGATTTTAAATGGAAAGTTCCCTAAAATGGAAAACCATGATAAGGATTAGCTCATAATATATTATAAATAGCTATAAGATATTACAAAATGACTGATTGCCAGGTGGATTCACTATCTAGAGGACTCATTGTCTAGAGAATAAAAGAAGTGGCTCATTACCAAAATAGAAAAGAGGATGGCTCACTACAAAAATGAACTATTGACAATGCATCTCACTTATGCTAAAGATATAGTTCCACTAAAGCCCAAAAATCTATTTTAACACACTTCATAATTCACCACAATTACACTTCAAACCTCTCTACACTAGATCTCTCACAAACACTTAATTATTTTGCATCACACATACCATACACATCTTCACACAAGGAATTAATCTTGTATATCTACCACAACAAACAAAAACATAAATTAGGTCAACCTAATTTATGTATTGTGCAACACCACAATGTGTCGCCCCAAAACACAACCACACACAAACCAAAACATATACCTAATCAAAGATAGGTTAGCATGACCCATAATCACTCCCATAATTTTGCATCATACTCTATCTAATTCCACATGACCATAAAATATATAGGTCAACCACACATAGCCAAAATTGGTGAAGTAAAATTGAATGAACCAATTATCCATCCACACCTTAACATGTGGACCACCAAAACACTTACCGCTTGGAATGTACACACATCTAAAACTTGTAAACACTTCCTCAAATCCGTGACATAAAAAAATTTCATCTGTGGTGGAATGCAAATCATTCTAATCATGTACTTTGCCACTGTAACTTTGTTATTTCCAAACCAATACTCCATAAAGTAATGAAAATTTGGATTTATAATCTTCTAGCATGCATCAAAATTACCTAAAAACTACATAACCAAATTCTTCATAGAAGAGAAATGTGGACCCAAAAGACTAGTTCTTTGAACCCTAAAACTGCATTCCAAGACTTAGGCAATTATCCAACCATTTGGTCTTCTCTAAACCAACACTTTTGCATCTCTACCATGGATTTCCATCAATAATGGGTTGTAATCAATGACAACACCATATACGATCAATATTCAGCTATCTCTCCATACTATCATGCTCATGTTTCCAAACCAATATTCTCCTCAATGACATTCCAACAATCTCCCCAACAAGTCAAGTTTCCAAAAATATCCCCCTTTGTCATTGATGGCAACATGCTCTCAAAACTTCTTAACCTACTCAAAATTCTCCCCCTTTGACATCAAGGAAAAAGGATTCACAATATCAGACTTTTTGAATTACACCAACTATTCTCTCTATTTGCAAATATACATGTATGTACATGAGAATAGCTCCCCCTTGCTGCTTCACTCCTATACTCAATATTTCTTCAATAGTTTATATATATTAGGAAAACGCCCCCTAACAATGTTATCCAACAAGATTGACCAAAATTATATTGCAATACTCTCTAATACTTCCATATATGTACAAAGAAATGAGAAATTGCATAAATAAAACAAAAATGTACATTTTCAATTAGAAGAGGGAAAAATAAATTTTGCATAACACCTTCAATTTTGCAAGGTGTGCCTCCCAATCCTTCTTCCCAACTTCCCAATGCTTCTTGGAAAAGGAAAGAAGACTACACTGTCTCTCAACCTAAACAAGGAGATCTTCTCCTTCATCTAGAGAGCTCAGTACCAGATCCTTTTGTGTCATCTCTTCTACATGATATAACACTGGTTAAGGAGGTAAGCCTTGCACTTACCAGATCTCTAAGGTGACTATAGTATATTATTAGGGTGATCCCACAAAGCTAGTTTACAATTTCTAGAAGATTCTAATTTTTGCTGAAATCACATATTTTTAGAAAATATAATGATTTAAGCCTTAAAAAGTTCCATTTAAAGCATTCCAATTGAAGAGGGTTTGATCAAACTACCTTAGATCAAACCCCCTTGGATAGAACTCCTCTAGTTTTAAACCATACCTATAACGAAGTCTCTTTTACACCTATCAAAATGCTGATAAAAAACCACTTTTGATTTACCTTTTGGGGGATCAAATGAATTCATTTATTTATTTTTTGTAAGTATGTCCTTATTATAAGCTTCCCAAAAGTATAATTTTAAATAAAATTAATTTAATTAGTATATTTATTTTTTATTTCTTGTGAATGTAGGTTTTTCACCGAAAATCAAGCTCTTTGTTCTACACGTGGAAACATAGAAGATTATGAATTTTTTTTTTTTTTTTGAAAATATGAGTGGACTAGATATTGAAGTCCTTGATCCAACAAAAAAAAAATTGAATAATTTCAATACATACAAAAAAGGTTATGTGTTATACGATCTGCCTATGTCTAAATTGTAAATGGTTTGACTTTGAAACTTGATTAAGGAAAAAATATTCAACAAAACACTATGAAACCAATTGGAAGCACTAAATATCATAGTTACAAATCTAAATTAAAAAAAAAAATGAATTTTATCCTTCATGGAAAAAAAACTGTGTTATATGGTGAGTATCACTCCTTAAAAATGGTGTTTGCTGAAAAAACTAGTTTTCGAAGGAGATGGAAAAAGAAGTGCAATTTAATTCCAAAAATTTTCAAAAAAATATATTTAAAATCTACAGACAAAATTTCACAAATCACTAGTTTGTATCATCTTCAAATTCCTCACGGTTCAGCCGCTATAGGTGCCCGAAAGTGAAGATTTAGTTAGAAAAAAATAGTTTAGTGACCAGTTTGGCCAAAAATTGTAAACCAGTATTGTGGGATCGTGCCCATTATCTTTTATTTTGTTCTTATAGTTGGAAAAACTATCGATGTAGATCCTCAATTGTAGTCCTTGTAGCACCATCTACATCATTGGTCAGATCATAAACACCAGATGCTTGAGCAATCTATGACTCTATTGAATCCATCTAGTCCTTGATGCTCTTTGTAGAATTAGGCCATCTTAAGAAAAATTAAAAAAAACCTTTGCTTCATCCAAATTTTTTTGAGCATCTCTTAAGTTTTCTTGCAATTTACTATGTGCACCATTATATTTATTAGATATCTCAATCAATCTCTTATCATTAACCTTCACTGCCATTTATTTCTCTAATATTTCTTCTATATTGGTAGAATAATTCTTAAAGAACTCCAACAATAGTTTTAACTTCTTCATGTACCCATCAAATAATCATCAATGATTGTACCAAGAATACCTTCTTGTAGCACCTTGAATTCTTATTCAATTAGCTCTATACTCTTCTAGTAATTTTGCAATATCTCATTCCTTGCGGAGGCATGAATGCATCACTAAGTTGTACCTTGTGCAAGGGAGATTTTTACTCATGTCCACCTACCCTTGCTACATGGGTATTTGTAGGAGTTGTGCAGACAGTGCCACCGGTTCAAACTACAATTACATGTCTAATAGATCCTTTAAAGAATCCCCAGCTACTTCAAAGGATTCACCAACTTTTGTAGATTCTTCTTCCTTCTTATCTTTCTCCTTCTTATGTTCTCCACTACTAAATCATTCTTTTGCAATCCTTTCTTCCTCAACAACCTTTTCACCATTCAAAGGAGGCAATTTTAATTCTTTTGTTTCTCAGACTTCTCTGAGTTTCCTTGATCATATTCATTCTTGAACCGCTCTATATCTCTCTCTGTGTCAAAAGGGAGAAATATTTCTTTGCTTGTGCTTCTACCTTTTATGAGGCAACCTGTACATCATTATTCTTTTTTTCATTCTCCTCTACTAAAGGGGAACTATTTGTAACAATATTTTCTTGCACATTTTCTTCTACAGATACAAACTTATTTGTTGCATTTTTAGGCTCATTAGTCTCCATGATAGATACATCATTATGCAATTCAATTTCTTCATCAGGAGACATGTTTCCAATTCCTTTTCTAGGTCTACAACTTTCTATAGTGTTTCATTTTTTAATCTTTCTGTCTTCCTTTTCCCTACTCATCAGAGTGTTGACTATCTATTTTGTCTTGAATTCTCTATTATATATTTGAGCCAATTTAGCCATATCCTCATCAATGAAATAAGAACCAATATTCTCCAAGGAAAAAGTTCTTATGTTTGCATCTTCATCAAATGCTTCTTTCCTTCTAGCACTTAGAACTCCTTCAAGTTCATCAAGTAGTTAATTCTTATTTTTTCCAAGGCTAGTATCAAATGTTATTATGTATTTTACAATAGCCTATTCTAGAGTGATCTTGTCCTCATTACTTGAATCAGGATACATTTGTGTTGTCTCTTCCAGGAGACCAAAATTTGTAAATGCATCCAATTGTAAGGGGTTGTGCTCCCTTACTAGAGAATATTTATCCTTCTTTCCTTTTCCTTTTGAGGAATTTTCTCCTTCACCAATCTTCTTTTCTCTTTTCTGAATAATAAATGCTTTATTTTGCTTCTCTAATTCTTCCTTGATTTTTGTATCCATAATATCAACCTTTTCTTTCTTTGCACTTGTCTCTTCTCTTGAGGCTTGAGGCATTCTCTTCTTGTAGACCAAATTAGGTCCTTCCTCTTCTTCTTCTTCATCATCATACCTAACATATCTCTCTCTTGTTTCCTTTACCCTCACTCTTCTCCACTTGGGTGACTATTGTTGTACAGTTGCATTGGATGCTTCTTTCTTCTTAGTACCAATTGTAGGCTTAGTTTAGGAGACTTTAGGAACTATCGAAGAAGGGGTAGAGGTCCTTCATGAACTTCTAATGACAGAAGCACCTTCTGAGGGACTAGATATGCCTTTGGATTTCTCTGTAGGACTCTTTGATATACCCATCATTTACGCAACTTGTTCCTTCATCTTCTCAACATTTTTCTTAATCTCCTTTTACTTTTTCTCCATATGTACTACAATGGATTTTCCTTCATATGTTCCATATCAAGTCCTTCTGTAGGATCTCTCGGTATACTCAACATATGTTCTACTAGACTAGTAATTACATCCTCTACTACCTCATATCCTATTTTAGGAATCCACATTGTTCTAGGTTCAACAACTTCCATAATATAACAATCTTTGTTGACCATGAAGATAATATCATTTTTGTACTTCCCAACAATACTTTTGGGAATCCTTTCTATTTCTTACATGTTTTCTTGATTTTTTTTAAAGAAACACCCTAAAGCAGACTTATAAGTATCTGCATCACCTAACCTTTTGAAGTGGTCTCTGATTTTTATAGCAACTCAAATATCGCTCAACCACACAATGTTCTTTATACTGGGAAATTCTCTAAGAAAGTAAAATAGTAAGCATATATAATCAAGGTACCATACCATAAGGGGTACCTAGAATCTTTAGTCTTCTAAAGATTCTTCAATAACTATTGTCTCAAAAATTCACACAAGTCTTCATTCATTCCTTTCTTCACCATCTCATAGGTAATGTTAATCATGGTGAAAAAAAATAAAATTCTTTGTTTGTGAAGAAAATATTATATAAGTTATCATAATAGATGCATAATTTACTACCTGATCTTCTATATCCTTTACTATTAGGGAGATTTTATCAAATTTGGCATCAATTAACTTCATTACCACTTCATTCTTTATAGATTTGAGAGCCGAAACTAGTTAGAATATATCAATTCAATAACCATTCATTTTACATGTATGCATTTCTTCACATATCATTAATTGAGATAACATTCATTCATATTTCATTGATAACAAAGTGCAAGCACAATTTATTCACCTTTAGAATTCACATTTACCCTACATAGTAATAGTAAATAGTAAGTACACAACTGGGGTTTAACAACTTTTGATTCCTTTTTGGTCCCCCATTACCATTTGCATACCTTGTTGCTCTTATTTAAGTATGATTAATCTAAATTTTTGCCTCTACAATTACTTATTATTGAGGGAATGAAATTTTCTAAAAAAATAATTGTTAGATAGACTTTTGAATTATTCATGATGGTACTCTTTCTTCCTCTTAGAAAGATAATTGGTTGCAAAATACTCTTTGAGGGAACATTCTCAAATTCAAGGGTCTCCCATAATCTTTTAGCTTAGTGAGGATGTGAAGGTAATATTATTGGTAAGAAAATATTGGAAATATTGGTACATCTAGATATTGGAAAACTTAACCTACAATCCTTGACCTTGGTGAAAGGGGTCGTCTTAATTTTTTTGTTTTCAATGTAATATTTTAGGCTTACTTGGAATCTCAATAGTTACAATACATATTTAATATAAGAAAAAATCTTAAAGGTGATGGAAATTACATAGTCAAGAAGGATATGAAAATGAATAATATCAAGATTTACTCAAAGATATTTTGTTCCATGATATAATATTTGAAAAGGGCCCAAGGCTAATGCATATTTTTGGTTGTCTTGTCACTAGATTATTTTCACTTGTGATTTAATTAAAAAAAAAGATAAATTGACCTAGGTTGAAATCATCTTTGTTTGACTAAGGAATAAAATTGTCGCCAGCTTCTTTTCCTATGTGATTATGTGACAATAATTTGAAATATTTTGTTGTATATCATTACATTTGGTTGGATTTTTCCAATTCTTTGTGCAAACAAATGTTAGGCTTGAGTATCATACTTTGAAATATTAATCTTGAAATAAATAATACAGATATGCTTTAGAATAAAATTATGCATGTTTGTAACTTTTTTTGTAAGAGCTTGTTAAAAGATAAGAATAAAGAAGCTAGCCCATTTGAGTAAACTATTAAAAAACACTAACCAAATATTTCGGCCTTATGAAGAAAGCAAACCCAAAACTAAGAGAAATTAGAATAAGGCTCTGTGTATCCCACCTCAAGGATAAAACATAATCTTTAAGGTACTTCAAAAAATAAATCATATAATTTCAAAAGGTGGGCCATTGTTAGAAACTATAAAGGTCAAGTTATTGGATTATGAACTCAATTTTTTCACTCACATATTGCAAGCTACACTCCTTAGAAAAATGAAGTTGTCAAACATAAAAACTAAACCATTGTGGAGATAGCTAGAAGCATGCTTAAACTCAATGGTCTATCAAATACTTTTTTAGACTATTGCTATATTTATCTATTTTTTTAACAAATGCATAAAAGAAGTATGAAAAATATGACACTTGATGAGTTATGGTGTGGTAGAAAACTTAGTATAACACATCTTAAGGTTTGTTGATGTATTTCTTATGCTCATATAGCTTAACAAAAACAATTGTTGATAAGAGTGAGAAGTGCATTTTCATTGGCTACAATGAAGAGACAAAGGGTTATTGGTTGTATATTCCAATGAGTGAGAGGGTAATTATTCGTAGAGATGTTACCTTTGTTGGAAACAAAACTTGGAAATGAAATAAAATTTTGAATTACGAAAGATAATCATCTATTGATCTCACCATCTTCTCCATCTAGTCCTTCCTTGAGCTTGATTCCTTCTCCATCGAATGCAAAAGGTCTTAATAAAATATATAAAGGCACCACTAGTATTGATTTAGCTATAAAATTTACTTTACTATCTCATATTTAAGTTGAACCAAGACAATTTGAAGCTGTAGTAAAATAAGAAGTATGGGTTAAGTCATGCATAAAAAAATTGCTTCCAATGAAAAGAATGAAACATGGGAGGTAGTTAATCTTCCACTAGAAAAGGATGTTATTAGGGTAAAATTGGATATACAAAATAAATTATAAAGCCAATGGATCCATTAAAAGACATAAAACAAGATTAGTGGAAAAGGGCTCCTCACGTTCAATTAGGTATTGATTACATTGAAAAAATTCTCCTATTGCTAGAATGGACATCATAAGAGTAGTTTTAGTAGCACAATTTGACTAGAAACTTTATTAATTTTATGTTAAACTAACTTTTTAGAATGGTTTCCTAAATGAAAAATTGTTTGTAAAACAACTACCAAGGTATTCAATTGTAGGATATGAATAAAATGTCTATAGATTGAAAAGGACACTTTATGGACTCAAGTAGACACCTAGAGTGTGGTATAGCAAGATATATGGTATTTTTTTAAAATAATGGTTTCAAAAAGAACGGAAGTGAGCCCCCACTCTATGTAAAATTCTAATCTATAGGTGATTTACTCATAATTTGTGTATATGTTGATGATTTGATTTAGTTAGGAAATAGTAAAGAGTTATTGTATGAGTTCAAAAATGCCATGAAAAATGAATTTGAAATGATATATTTGGGTTTGATTCGCCATTTCCTTGGGATAGAGATAAGGCAACTAAATAATAACATTTTTATCTCATAGGGAAAATATGCAAATGATCAATTTGATAAATTAAGAATGAAAAATTGTAAACCCATGAGCACACCTTTGAACTTTAATGAGAAATAGATTAAATATAATGGTTTAGAAAATGTAAATACAACTTTGTACAATAGTGTAACAACCGTCCCTCGGTTGCTACCAAATTTTTTTTAGATCAATTCAAAGCAAATACCAACTTAATCGATTGAGCATCTTCTATGCAAACTAGAGGTGTTATCCTCAACATTTCTCCATTCATCATGGTGTCATCAACCTGACTTGGCCATTTAGATACTTACACATAGGAGTAGTAAGCTCCCAAGGTTAAAGCCATCCTAGGCCTAGACCTGAGCCTTGAGGGTTCATTCCTGATGACCCTACCTACGTATTCCTTCATAGGAAATCAGAGGCTTTGTAGTTCGCCCACCAAGGTCAGAGGGAGATCAATCTCTCCTCTTGTGTGAGATCTTTGATCTCACTTTTAACCCATGACTATTTATTAAGTATAGGTAAGCTATCAACTTAGCCATTTATAATGCAATGATATCAAATCACCACCTAGTTATAATTCCACCAAACATTACCAATTAGTAGTGTGCAATCATACACAACTACACAAGGTTTATATCATTTAATATCTCCCCAATTCCCATTGGGAGTGACTCGAGCATACATCACATATACACAAGGTGACTAGCTCATACACATCGCAAATACAAAGTGACTGGTTCTTGCATACGCCACATATACAAGTGACTAACTCCAACATACATCACAAATACAAGGATGAAGGGCTCATGTGTACCTCACAAGTACATCCATGACTAACTCACCAGTACATATCAAGTACTATAGTGATTGACTCATATGCATGTCATAAATACAATGGTGAAAAGCTTGTGTGTACATCACAAGTACGTCCATGTCGATTTCAAGCATACATCACCTATACATGATGGCTAGGTCCATCTTACATCACAAGTACATTAGCGAAGGGCTCATACGTACATCATAAGTACAATAGAGACTAACTCATACATATCACATTCACCTTGGTTAACACACACTTGTCCTTAGTGCATCCCAAATAGAAAAGGAATGTTGGTGCATTGCGCATTACATTGGGGGTCCCATCCTTTCTCCAGTCAAGTTTAGCATTTCATATCAAGATATTCCCAAAACTATGCTCTAAGGTTGGTCTAACCGTCACCTACCTATTCTTCATTAGAAACTCTCTTCCCTGCAGTCCATCAGACGACTAAGCAACCAAGGGTGGCCATCACTTGCATAGAGTGCTCCTTGACTACTATCCATCTCGAGCATAGTACTGCCCCTAGACACCTGTCAATCTCGAGCATAATAGTACTGCTCCTTGACTACTGTCCATCTTGAGCATAGTACTGCCCCTAGACACCAATCAATCTCAAGCATAATAGTACTGCTCCTTGACTACTGTCCATCTCAAGAAAAGTGCTACCCCTAGACACCTATCAATCTCGAGCATAATAGTACTGCTCCTTGACTACTGTCCATCTTGAGCATAGTACTGCCCCTAGACACCTGTCAATCTCAAGCATAATAGTACTGTTCCTTGACTACTATCCATCTCGAGCAAAGTACTACCCCTAGACACCTGTCAATCCCGAGCATAATAGTATTGCTCCTTGACTATTTTCCATCTCGAGCAAAGTATTGCCCCTAGACCCCTGTCAATCCCGAGCATAATAGTATTGCTTCTTCAACCATGCTTAGCACTATAACTGGAAGATAGGTTCTTAACGTAGAATAAGTAGATCACAATCAACTAGATTAGAAGCCTATACATAGTTGTTTAAGTCTAAGGTTAATGTTCAAAATACATAATAGAAATCACTTAGTACCAACACAAAGTGACTCAACTCAACTGGTAACCACTACCAAGTAGTTCAATTCATTTGTTTCCTTTAGCTTATCATTTAGTCACACATTATGCATAGAATACAAGTTATTAGGTTTTCTTTCGTAAACATCTAATTCCCATTTGGCCTCATCCAAAGCCTACTAAAGAGAGAATGTCAAACCCATTGGGAACAACCCGAAAATCTAGGAGTTATCCCCTAGACCTTCCCCTATGGACTTGAGGTCACAGAGGCATCCTTCGCCCAAGGACTGCCTACGTTCTCGCTTCCAAATGGGTCAACGCCATACGTAGTTCTCCTACTAGGTTTCTCTCAAGGATACCTACACACTGGTTCCCAATTTAGCGAACCTATACCATGAAACTTCCATCTAAGGATGTCAAGATCTCGAGTTAGACTTCTCCACCTTTCTTATTCATAGACTAGATTGAATGTCCCAAGGTTCATCTTCACATTATAGGGGCTAAGTTTATTAATCTTCTGAAATTATGTTGGCTCATATAAACCCATACGAAAGCATTTCCATTGGACATTCATATAATAGATTTAATAATGAGTTTCTAATACTCAGGGGGTCATTAGATGTCTTGAAGGACGTACAGTAATATTTGTAAGATTGTTTTAATTATAATCAATACTCAAATCCTAGTTAAGAAAGTCAGTAACACTAAATCTGTTGGACCGACGTATGAAGTAAGTCTAATGATAATATTACCAATAAAATTCTTGATCTTCTAACTTTCTTCGCCTTATGGTGCAACCAATATTCTTATGATAGTTGGTTAATAGACTAAATAGTTTATTCATACTGACCATTCAATCTAAACCTGACTTAGTGGCCAATATTAAGATTTCCAAGAGTTGTTACATAGGATTTATCTCCTAACTCAATCTCAATCACATTGTCAAATTAACAATAGTTGTCTTCCATTTAACCTTCAATAATATTGCGGTTCAATATAGCTCTAGTATCCTTCATTTGTTAATATACTAATTCCCATATCAAGGTTATTATATCTAAGAGGTTGTGGTCATGTAAAGCATTTACCAAGGTATCAACAGATTATCAAAAGCACCAAGTTTCAACATTAAAGATATGCTTAATAAAATGTGGTGGTAGGGACACTAAATGAATTTACCCTTATGATATTATGCAACCAAAAGCCAAGGCTTATATTAATTATATTTGATTTCTTGTTCATATTTTAAGGCGATCTTGCAGCTAAAGATTTGATCTAGAACCCATTTCCATCTTATTCCCCATAGAGTTCAAATATGAAATTATTCAAATAATTAACCTTTCATTATAGTAATTTTTTAATTAATAATTTATTTCCTAAATAACCTAGAAGTTCCTCTTCATGACAAAAAGGTTAGATTGAATAATTAATGCTAAATTCTCTTTGTTCACACAAATCATATTTATCATAGGACCAAGACTCTATGCCACAAGGGATACATAAATATTAAGTTACATTGTTGTAATCTCAATCACCACATCCAAAAGCTATATTTTCATGCAAGCTATGTAAGGTTTTATTTAGGCTAACTCCCAAGAACGAACAACAAAATAAAGGTCCTTACCCTTGCTAATATCATAATAACACATTCTCACCTTTCCTAATAGCCTCATTATTGGCTAATCACCATTTTAATGAAGTGTGAATGTAGAGAGATTCAATTAAATGTATATAACAATTGTATCTCATGTCCTTGATTTCTTCTCTACATCTATTATGTTTGTTATGTTCTGGTTAGAACCCACTTTGTCTCAAATTATTCATGACAGTAAATAAATTTGATTCGGGTATGTTGTTGTTCATAGGATTTGAAGTCAACACATTTCTACCCTACACTAAGCGTAACAAAGAATTCAAGAGTAGATCATCAAATATAGACACCACTTTTTGACACATTTTTAAGACCCTGTGAGGAAATAATAGACACAAATTTCCAATTCAGCTAGATACCATCCATAGATCTAGTAATGAACGAGCGAAACGTTTTGTCATTGAGAAAATTAGTTCAGCTATATGGCTTGGAAAAAGAACATTCAAACTCACATTATCTCATGATATTTTAGGTCTGAGTACCAAGGGCATTTCAGCTTTAGTAAAATATGTATGGCAAAAAGGGATGTATGAAGGAAACAGATGAGGTACTCCAAACGAAAGTAGAAGACAATAATATTTGAAGATTATTAATAGAGCTTAAGGATTATTTAATTACCTGTGTAATTCCTCTTCTACATAGAGTTACCTGAATTTGTAGCTTGCTACTCTTATTCTTGAATTTCTTACTCTTGTTTTACCTTTACATGCTCTTCTCACGTCCCAAACGCTCCCTTTGCCTCACGAACTTCCTCTATCCTGTAAGCTTCGATGGATGTCCAACCTTGTTTCCTTCCAATGTCAGAGCCTTATCTTATTTCCTTGTAGATAGGGAGGGTGCAAGCATCAATAACGGAGGGTGCAAGCATCAATAATGGAATTTGGCTTTAAAGATGCCAATCAGATTTGCTTGAAAGATTCTAAAGCCTTTTAGCGAAACTGCTTCATGAAATTCCCAATTGCCATTATAGTCTACGAAACCCCACTTTTATGAGGCATTTTGCCTACCATCTACACTCTCCCTCTTTCTCTTTCTCTTTCTCTGCAACTCTTCACCTCTTCCTTTACAGCTGCAAATCTTTTTCCTCTGCTCTCTGAGCTTACTCTTCCCTGCCTGCACAATATATTACTTTTCACGTTTTCTTTTCTCTGCTATTTTCTCTCCCACCGCCTTCCTTCTCCTCGCTCTCTTCACGCCTGCCCTTCCTGCTTATTCTTCTCTCTATCTAGCGCAATTTTCTGCCCTCCTCATCTCCACACGCCTACATTTCCTGCTCAAACGATGCATGTGTCCAGAGGAACAGGCTGTGGGGGTTTTTTTTTTCCCGAAACTTCTTTCCCCTGCTCCGTATCTTCTCTCTCTCCTCCCCCTTTTACCACACATTCTCCCTCTCTTCTTTCCTCCTCGTATCTTCTAGAAGACTCCATGGGGAGCAGGCAAAAGACTAGAACGAGCCAGAATTGATACTCTGTTTTGGTATTTACGCCCCCGAGCTGTCCTGGCTGGAAAGTTTTCTTCAAGGCAATTAAGTGGTTATGGACGCCCATGCTTTTGTCACTATGCTCAGGTCCTACTATATTTAATCTTACCCCATATCGGTGAGGGATGCCTTAGCCTCACGTGGTGTCCATGCCTTATAATTCCACCAAACATTACCACCTAGTAGTGTGCAATCATACACAACTACACAAGGGTCATATCATTTCATATCTCCCCAATTCCCATTGGGAGTGACTCGAGCATACATCACATATAGACAAGGTGACTAGCTCATACACATCGCTAATACAAAGTGATCAGTTCTTGCATACGTCACATATACAAGTGACTAACTCCAACATACGTCACAAATACAAGGATGAAGGGCTCAAATGTACCTCACAAGTACATCCATGACTAACTCACCAATACATATCAAGTACTATAGTGATTGATTCATATGCATGTCATAAATACAATGGTGACAAGCTTGTGTGTACATCACAAGTACATCCATGTCGATCTCAAGCATACATCACCTATACACGATGGCTAGATCCATCTTGCATCACAAGTACATTAGCGAAGGGCTCATACGTACATCATAAGTACAATAGAGACTAACTCATACATATCACATTCACCTTAAGCACAAGATCATATCATGTACATATCCTACAACAATCATTGTTTCATATCCTTTTTGGATCTCACATCTCTCATCCTTAAGCACAAGATCATATCCCTTATTGCACATCTATCCAACACTAAAAATATTATGTCGTGAACCCTTAATATAGTAGACATCATCAATATTATGCTTGCCATAAAAACTTACTGAACTCATACCACAAATTTTAGCACCGGTATCATCTCCAAACATAACCAAGCCTCCATCATATTTTTCAAGTTTAACTTGAACTTACTCTTAGCATCAGTAATGTGATGCGAACAACCACTATCAATAACCCAATATTATTTTCTTGTTTAGCATGTAGGGTAGAGATAACATTACCATCATTTTTCTCCTTCTCTGGAGATCATTCCTTCACTTATTTTTCAGAATTAGTAGAAGTAGGTTCATATTTTATATCCAAGAACAAGCATTCATTTTCATCAAGATCCTCATAATCAAAATTCTCATAAAATATACTAGCATTCTCATTCACATAATATGCTATGTTGACCTTCTTTCCTTTCTTTCCTTTATCATACTTTTGTTTATTCCTCTTAGCTCTTTCGAGACACTTTGCATCTTAATGACTTATTTCTCCACAACTAAATTATTTAAAGGGTAACTTACCTTCATACTTTCCGGAGCCTTTCCTCATCCTTCTCACAAATTTAGCTTCTATTTTATCAAGATTTTCTTCATCTGGATCTTCAGCTTTTGTAGCCTTAAAAGCAGTCTTTGATTTGCATTCATTCATCAGATTCGACTTCCTCATCTCATAAGATATTATATATCCGAACAACAAATCTTTAGTGTGGGTCTTACAATCTATACTCTGTTCAATAGCACACACCTATTTGTTATAAGCATCAGGGAGATTTCTAAGAATCTTTACAATCTTGGTTTCATCTACAATAGCACCAAGTTCTTGCTTTTCAACTACCATCTCATCCAATCTCTATACATAAGTTTTAACATTCTCATCTTTAGACATATGTAGAAGCTTAAACTATATCTCCAAATTCTGAATTTTTTCCTCTTTGACTCTTTCATCACCTTCATGTTCCCTTTCCAAAGCATCCCAAACTTCCTTAGTAGTCTTCAGATTCTGAACCTTAATCAACTCGAAATGTACCAAACTATTCTTCAAAATGTACTTCACTTTATTTTTTATTTCATGTGTTTTGATATCATTAGTTGTACTTAGACCATTAGCAGGAGGAGTGTAATAATTCTTGTAAGATTTCTCCACATCATATCCACAATATTCTAGATATTCTTCCATTAGTATTTTCCAAATATCATAGTTAGTTCCATCGATTCTCAAATAATCATAAGTCATTTTTCCAGCCATCCCAGACCTTCCTCAAGTAGTTAAGCTCTTCACCAAGGAACCAAGCTCTAATACCAATTGTTGAACAAAATGAATGAGGGGAGGATTGAATCAGTTGTCACAAATTTAAACCTTAATTCATTCACTAGAACTAATCGTTAATACTGCTTAAATTATTTAAACATTAAGTGCAAGTGAATAACTTGAAAACCATCACACAAACATAACAACACCAAATTTACATGATGGAAAACCCAATAAGGGAAAAACCATAGTGAGGATTAACTCACACTATAAAGAATATCAAAACCAATTACAAGAGGCGCATTGCCTGAGGAACAAGGCTCACCACCAAAAAAAGAACTCACTGTCTAAATCATGACTCACTATCCAATAGGAATAACAACCCAGAGGGATCACTACCACAAAGATATAAAAAGGATAGAAGAGATATGTTATAGAGAGAAGACAATCTCAATGCAATAGAGAAATCAATTACAATTGTTCAACCACTTGTAGACATGCATGAATGATAGAGTACACCTTCTATTCACTGCATCTGGAAACTTAGAATTTAGGCTACTCATTGATCTGCAACACTCACATCATACACACTCACTAATTCACATCTATCTTCTCTATTTCTTTGCATGTATCTTGATTTTCTCTTTCTTGCTCCATTTCACCACTAACCCATTCTTCCTTTATACCATTTTCAACTTTGAAACATATCCAAAGTCGGTCATCCAACATTAAATTCAAATTAGGTTGGTGCCAAAACATCCTAGGGTGGAATTATAATGAGAGTGATCCAAACACACGCTTGATAAGGACCCAAATAGATCCAACATGCTTCATCAACACCAAAGATAGTTTTTAACACAAGGTCAACCAAACTAGTGTAAACCACATAGAACAATTAAGCACGAACCTTCTAGATACCAAAATTATCTTCAATACAATCATAACAATTCAACTCTAGAACTAAAAGTCATAATACATTAACAAAGAGAAATCCGGACCAACAACATTTCTCCTAGATCATCTCAACCAGAAACACAGAAAACCACAGTTCACAACTAGTGAACATAACTTGCACTATACAATGAATCAACAACAAAAAAAATGGATCTAGCAACTTTCAAAAATCATGGTCAACATATCTGAATCACACAAACATAAGAGAAAATGTAGGAGTAAAACCTAGAGAAATCACTGAACACTTCCAACCTTTCTTCAATACAATTTTCTCAATATCCTCGACATATATAACCAGTAACTTGCAACCATGACATTAATGAAAAAAGAAAAGAAAATGATAATCAATTAACTAGTTGACATCAATGACAACACCTTCATCATTTCCATTCTTACAACAAAGCCTAAACCCTAAACCCTAAATAAAGAGAAAGGGAGAGATAATGGTGAAAGAGCAAGATAGAGAAGGGAGAGAGAGAGAGAGAGACATAGAGGGAAGGAATAAGGTTGGGAGATTGAGAGAGAGGGAGAGAGAGGGAGAAAGGGAGAGAAAGGGAAGGAGGGAGGGAGAGGTAGAGATGGAGAGAGAGATAGAAACAAAGAGAGAAGAAGCTTGGGATATTGAGAGAGAGGGAGAGAGAGGGAAGGGGGTATGTGCAGGATCATCATGGAAAAAACAATCCCTTAAGTGGTGAAAAATTTAAAAAAAAAAAGAGTAAAAGAAACTTGACATAAAAATTTGAATAAGTTATCTATGTTGTTTCAAAAATATGCAAGAATAAAATCTATAGTAAATTGAATGTAGTTTCTAAACTAGTAGGTTTATTTAAAAAAAATAAAAAATCTATTTGAAAAAAAATTGAAACTTCAATGCAGTAGTACTTAATTTTAGGGAAAAAATAAAGAGGCATTTGTCTGACCACCCTAACCACAATAAAATGATAAATTTTTTTATAATATTTTAGATATAAGTAGAGGACTTATGTCCCAATGATGAGCATATTTTTATAATTTTTTTCAAGAAATTATTAATTATGAATTTTTAGTTAAACTATAAAAAAAAAAACTAGAGAAGTACTTCACCACCAACTTGGTCAAACCTCATGAAATTTAATTTTTTAAACCTAGTATGAAGAGGAATGTGACACATGTTTTAGATTCAAAAATGTGATAATCGCTTGAAAACTATAGATCTACTGCAAATACCTATCAATCAGACCTTAGTCAAATCAAATTAAAAATGAATACCATTTATTAAACTAAAGTAAATAATAATTTATATTGTAGAAAGCTGAGAATATCCCAAAACCCTTTCGTTTCATCAATTTTGGATTAAAAAAAAGTCGTTAACCACGTACCCTACACATATCCATCATATCGCCACTTTTTGGCCCATCATAATCCTACACATACCCAAGGGAGAGGTAGAGATAAAGAGAAGTATATAAGAAAGGAGAGATAGGATTGAGAGTTGAGGGTAATGGGTTTAGGATTAAGGGTTAAGGGTACAAGATTGAATGTAGGGCTTAGGGTTTAAGTTTATGGTTGAGGGATAATGTTCAAGGTTTAGTTTATAAGGTTAATGTTCAAGGTTTAGTTTATAAGGTTGAGGGTATATGGTATAGGGATGAGGGTTGAGGGTGTATGGTTTAGGGTATATCCAGATTAGGATTTATGATGTTCAATATAGAGTTTGGGAGATTGAGAGAGAGGGAGAGAGAGGGAGAAGTAGAGAGGGGAGGAGAGAGAGGTGATAGAGAGTAGAGAGTGAATTAGGAAGGTGGAGAGATTGAGAGAGAGGAGGGAGGGAGAGAGAGGTAGAGAGCGATAGGTTAGATAGAGAAAGTAAAGAGGGAAGGTGGGTGGGAGGAAGGAATATAGAGAAAGGAGGAGATAGAGAATATTAGAGAGGGAAAGAGGGGTAGACTTGGAGAGAGAGAGAGAGGTGAGATAGAGAGAGGAGG
>VDFB02086081.1:77136657-77231801 GCA_007258455.2 Sequoia sempervirens | reverse complement strand
AAGTTGTGAATCTCATTTAAAACCCTTTTCATTTCATCAATTTTGGATTAAAAAAAAGTTCCCAACCACATACCCTGCACATACCCATCATATTGCCACTTTTTGGCCCATCATGATCCTGCACATACCCATAGAGAGAGAAAGATGATACAACTTGTTGATTACTAAAATTTGGCCTATTGATTACTGAAATTTGACATGTTGATTATTGAAATTTGGTTAAGTCTAAGAAATTGTAAGATATTCCAAAAACTAGAGTTTGAATTATAACTCCTAGAGATCTGAAACCACTCTCGAACATCTAGAAACTATATACAAGAAATATAACTTAATGTATAAAAAGGTAAATGTCCATATGTAAATGTCAACTTATAATTTCCCTAAAAGATAACAAGAAAAAAGAGAAAAAAAAGAGAAAAAAAAATTCAATGTAGACCAAAATGTAAGCGCGTTATAACGTGCTCACATTATGGTAATGCTTTTTTGAATTAAGAAAACGTGCATTTTTTGAATTCAAAAACACACATTTTTTAAAATTCAAACCATAATGCGAGTGTGTTATAATGCACTTGCATTTTGGCGTGGTAAAAACCAAGCCTAGGATTGGTCATTACCAACCCATAACGTGAGCGCGTTTTAGTAAAACACGCTCGCATTTTACTAAAACCCGCTCATGCTTTCACTATTTCAAGATGAAAAAATGAATTGGCCACTTTTTGACCCCCCATCTTTTTGCACCCGCCCATTAAGAAATTAAAATGGGTGACTACAAGTCGTAATATGAAAGATTTAGAAATGTGAATGTTATGTCGTGTTTATATGTTGGGAAATCTATATGAAAATTATGTGTTTTATTGGGAAGATCTATGTGACCCTAGCTCAAGGGAGGATTGAACTTTAATACTACGATTGGGTGGAGTGCCCATTGTCTGTATTGTTTTCTCTTGTTGGTTTCTCTTTCCAGGTTTACATGTTGAAGTTGAAACAAAATTAGAATATTTATCAAATTCAAGGTTCAAGCTAAATTAATGTGGGTCTTGTGTAGAATGTTATGTTGTAAAAGAATGTATAATATGTAATATATCTCAACAAGAAAATAAATTGGTTAATTCCTTATCATTACATACTAAAAAAGAAGGAACTTAGGAACACTTCATTGAAAAGCATACTTGTTATAGTAAGTGAAAAAGAACTGTACTTAGATGATATGTGTTTAGGATTTTATTTGCTAATAGATAACCCCTTTCATTTGGTTAATAGACTAGAATTTAAAGGAACAAATATGTACTCAATTCACTATTCCTTTTTTAACATAGGGGATAAATAGTATGAATTATGTTTTCTTTTGAAAGTGATATGCATTCTTTACCATTAATCAAATGAGTTTCAAGGTACTTAGGAAATAAGCCTAGATCAATTAAATAGAAATAATGAATTGATTGAAAATTTTCTTCTTCCTTTCACATTACAACAAGAGCATTAATAGTATACCATTTTATTTGTGCATTGTTGTAGTTGAAGATATAATTTTCTTTACCAGTAACGACATTTTTTACATCAATCTAACATAGTCACAGTAAAAGAAATGTTTTAGAAAGCTAATGATGACGAGAACAAAACCCATAATTAGTTTGAGGATACTATTTGTATTTAACAATTAGTTTGATGTAGAAATCTACGAGTTTATTTGTTGTCAATTAGATGTGCATGCATTTTTTTGTTTCGAAGTAGTTGTTGACTAATGTTTGCCGCATGCAAAGACATGTTGTGTAGATGCTACACAAATTATTTCTTTGAGTAAAGAAGATTTAACACTCTTCCAACTGTGTAAAATATTTCTATAAATAAAGAGCACAAAAATCCTCTAGTTGCGTGGAAGAAGATTGGTGTGAGAAGTAAACACATTTGAGAGAAAAATGATCCGTATAGAGTTGAAAAATAGGTTGATTCTTTGGGCATGGAATCTGTAATATAGTTCAAGATGTTTTAGGGCATACGGCAAATTTACCACTAGCAATTCATCAAGGGAAAATTCACTGCTAGCAATTTACTGTGGGAAAATTCACTGTCAAGTAAAATTCACGGCCACGCAATTCACTGTGGGAAACGACCATGACAAATTCACTGCAAAGTAAAGAGAAAATTAATCGCATTAATATATATTAAAAAATCAAAAAATTTAAAATATATATTAAAAAATATTAATGTGATTAATTTTTCTATGAATTTTACTTGACAGTGAATTTTCTTAGAATCATGTTTTAGAAATAAATAACTATAATTGACAATAAAGTATAAAGGTAGTCCCAAGCAAAAATAAAAGACATTTAAAATTAGTAGAGTTTCTAGAAATTAAGAGACAATATCAGGTTTATATTCGTTGCAAACAGTTTGGAATTCATGTCGTTCAACCCTAATGGTATTTTGCAAAGGCATTGGTATGCATAGGTATTTGTAATTTGATTCTTCCTTCTTGGATATTATTTATTTATTTCAATATTTTGTCAGTAGTTGAAAATACTATTGGTAGTAATCCTCTAGGCATAAGTAGTTATGGTGAAGGACATTTAAAATATATAAAGAAAAAAATATATTACGGTGCTGCGAAAATTACAGTGCTGGAGAAATTAACCCTGCAAAATTTTATTGTTGTAACTATTGTATATGCATATATTTGTATACTTATTCTGCATTTGATTGTAAAGGGATTGGGAGGCAAAATTTTAGACTTCAGACCTACAAACAATAAAAACTTATTGGAAAGTATTCTGCAACAGTAATCAAATAACTCTGATTCAACCTTCGATCCAACAAGAAGAAAAAAAACAAAGGGAAACAGAGAAAATCAAATCTCGTATTATTGAATTAGTAATTCCATATCATCCCAAGGGAATTAAGAGCAATGTTGAGAGGAAGTTTATATTGTTAACAAGTTAGTTACTTATTTGTTAAACCAAGAAACTCAAAGAGAAATTAACCAAATTGGATTTGTATAGGTTTTTTGAAATTTATTTTATTTTTCGTATATTGAAATGGATTGGAAAGAAAACTTATAAATAGGAATTTAAGAATCAATTTACATTTTCTTTATAATGATACAATTGTATTTATGGGGCAAACCTTGAATTAGAGATTTGATAAATTTTGTAAGTATATTTCATCCCTCTATTTATGCTTGATATAGGTTAACTCTTCTCTTTTCTTTTCTTTTCTTTTTTTTGGATAATTTAGAACTCAAAATAGAATTAATGAAATTTTAAAATATGTATATATATTAGTTTAGAACTAAGTTTATAACTCGCTTTGGAACTCAAGAATAAATGGCTGAAGAGGAATAAATGTGTTAGTAAAAGCATTAGAAAATTTCAAATTATCATTGTTCTTGAAATTATTATACAACATTGAATTTTAGGAATAAGGTTATAGGGGGAAACCAAGTTGGAACTATAGAATTAAGTTAATAAACGTCTTGTCATAAATCTCACATTCACTATTTTGTAATTAATATTGAAAGCCATAGTCCAATCAACTAAAATATTAATAGATTAGTTGTTTCAAAAATTAAGTTTTTAAAATTATTGAAATTTATCATCATGATTAGCCTTTGTAGTATACCAAAATATGACGTTTAATTGACTAGCAAACCAAATGGAACTGCCCAAAGAGAAATGAAAAGTAAAACCAGACTGCACGTCAGGTAAGAATTTTGTGAGCATGTGATAAAAAAGGTGGAGTTGAGTGATAGAATCATCCTTTGAGACTATGAACAATCTCCAATGAACTCCATCACTGATAGCCTAACCTCCTCCGCCAAATAACCCGACCTTTTCTTCCAAACACTTCCTCTTCTCTCTATGCCCTCCTCTGGTATGTCTTCACTTCAACTTGCCCTTACAACCTCCACGCTGCAATCATACCTCGATTTTCATGAAGATTCCACTTCATCTGTTGTAATCTGCCACTTCAACAATTCCTTGCAAGCCCTTAACCCTCAAGACTTCACACCTGTAGTGATACTTTTGAGCTACTCTTCTTCAATCCATAAGTTTCACCAGAAGCTGCCTCATGGTTGGCTATCTGCTTATATCCTAAAACCTCTGCTCACTTCCCTCTCCACCCGCAGGTCCTAGTGCAAACTGCCTCACTGTCGGCGCTCTGTTCACATGTACAAAACCTCTGGCTCTAATACCATTTGATGAAGAAAAAATTGGCTCACCATCTCAAATCAACTTCCACAAAAACTAAAATTACAAAGACTCCATTAATGATCAACTTTAAATCGACAATTACATATGTTGATTTCAAATGATATAAGATTGCACAATAACATACTCAAATTCAGAACAAATCAAATATCTTTATTTATGCAGATTTCATGAAACAACATTACACTACCAGGCAACTACAATGCCCTCCAACTCTTCATCTTCCCCTCCATTGGTTTTATTTTTCATCATCAGAAAATCCTTCGAAGCATTCAAACTGCTATGCTCGGCTCAGCTCAGCCTACACTTTGTATTTGGTATCTGAACACGGTTACACTTTTCCACCAATCTCAGTCTTCTCCCAGCTTAACAATCTCTGCCTTCATGCTAGAAGCCACACTCTACTTCTCGGGCACCCATTTATCCTCATTCTCCAATCCCATTTTTCCTACACGACTCTTCACTTATTTTCCATAACTCCACATTGTCTCCCTACAAATCTCGATCTAATGCTTATTTTCCTTGCAGTCCTTTACATAGAATTCTTAATTCAGCAATAACCCAACACCTTTCATCAATTTTCCATTCTCGTGGCACTTGGTCTTTTCATCCTACCAAGCTTTCATGTGCCTATCAAATCCTTTGTGCCATTTCTCTATGCATCGCGTCTATATTAATCTACTTAATACTTCAAACTATTTGGAATGCGAACAGATTCTTGTTTGTAACCCTCTTGCCTTCCATCCTTTACGCACCTTCTACTTCCTTTGCTGCACACAAATCTTCATGCCTCCTCTTCTATCGTTTGCCTCTCTACCTTCTAGGTTCTCAAATTTCCCGTGCGAGATTCTTTTTTCTTAATCTCTCTTGCACGACTTATCTCTGTATTTCCTTTGTTTGAACTCCATTGATTTTTTTGCCTACCGTCCCATTGCCGTAGCATATATATTCACTTATTTCCTTAATACTGTGCGCCCAATCCATTTGGGATTTTCTTCAATTCTCACACCTTTCCTTCCTACGCATGACATTCCAAACTTCATTCAGGCTAAGTTCACGATTCCTCCTCGGCTAGCTCACGGGCCCCTCTTACTGGCATCGCTATCCTCTTGTCTTCCTTGCGCTAGTCTCCTCAATACATTTTTCTAATTTCCAGCATATTGTGACGGTGTTTAATCTCTTGGGTTGGCATTGATGGTAGCTTTCTTCTTTCATTTCCTATGCCACGCCCCCCTTCTTCAACTGCCCACACTCCTCTAGTTTTCCTCTTGGACATTTATAATTTCATGCCAAGGCCGCGACCCTTGGGTTTCACATTAGCAATGTATGCCAAAACCAAAACATTGTAACCGCTTATCTTCCCATTTGCATTTGTCCTTCCTTACCATTCTTGTCAAAATAAAATATTCATTTAATTTAATTACCCTTAGTTCCGAGAGAAAATGAACAATAAGAGTATTAAAATTTTCAATGAAATTTTTGTAGATGGAACTCAAAATGTATACCAAAATATGACGTTTAATCGGCCACCAAACCAAATAGAATTGAATATGGAGAAAATAAAAGTAAAACTAGAACAACAAAATCAAACTAATTTTTTTTTTGGTCAATGCCAATTGCCTATGGACCCGTATGCTCTTGCATCACCTTCCCAAGAGGTCACCCATTCCAGTACTACTCCAACTCAACATAGTTAACCATAGAGTTTTCCCAAAGGTTAAATCCACTTAGCTTCAATCACCATTTACAAAACCTTCGGAAAGTGTTGTGCCTTATGAAACATTCATTACAGAGTCACTTTAGCTCATAAATTGATAATTAGGATGTAGTTCCCACAATGTGTCAAATTATGATATTTGTATTAGGATTCAATTGTGTAGTTTTTTAAGTTAAAATCATTGAGCCATATTTCATGAGCAGTGGTTCAAAGAACCCATCTCTATTAATAATGAGTAGTCCACTTAGAACTCATTTTATCTAGGTGATGCTCTCAAAGGTGAAGCATTGGGCCTTCTAGGGAGGTCGCCCATTTCAATACTACAACTCAAGTGCACTTAAACATGAAGTTTTCCTCAAGGTTAAGCCCACTTAGCTTGCAACCCCATTTGCAAAATATTCAAAAAGTGTTGTACCTTATGAACAATTCATTATAGAGCCCCTTTATCTCATCAATTGATAAGTAGGAGATATTTTCCATAGTGTGTCAAATTATGATATTTCTATTAGTATTCAATTGTGTAGTTTTTCTAGTTAAATTCATTGACCCATGTTTCATGAGTAGTGGATCAAAAGAACACAAATATCATGATAATGAATGGTCAAGTTAGTACTCATTGCATTTGGGTGATTCTCATAGAGGTGAAGCTTTGGGCCTTCTCAAGAGGTCACTCATCCTAGTACTACTCAAACCCAATCACAGTTAACCATTTATTTTTTCCAAGGTTAATCCCACATAGATATCAACCCCATTTATAAAACCTTCAGAAAGTTCTTTTCCTTATGAACCATTCATTATAGAGCCCGTTTAGCTCATCAATTGATAAGTAGGAGGGATTTTCCATAGCATGTCAAATTATGATATTTCTAGTTGGATTCAACTATGTAGTTTTTCGAGTCAAACTCAAATTGACCTATGTTTCACAAGTAGTGGTTAACAAGAACCCTTCTCTCATAATAATTAATGGTCCACTCAGCACTAATTTTGTCTAGGTGATGCTCTTAGAGGTGAAGCATTAGGACTTCAAGGGAGGTCACCCATCCTAGTATTACTCCTAATCAAGCACACTTAACCATGGAGTTTTCCACAAGGTTAATCCCACTTAGCTTGTAACATCATTTTCAAAACCTTCAAAAAGTGTTGTGCCTAATGAAGCATTCATTATATAGCTCCTTTAGCTCATTAAATGATAAAAAGGAGATATTTTCCACAAAATTTCAAATTATGATATTTCTATCAAAATTCAGCCATGTAGTTTTTCGATTCAAACTCATTGACCCATGTTTCATGAGTAGTGGTTCATAATAAACCATCTCTTATGATAATGAATGGTCCACTTAGCACTCATCTCATCTAGGTGATACTCATAGAGGTGAAGCAATTGGCCTTCTTGGGAGGTGACCCTTTAGATTACTACTTGTAATGGCATGAATTTGCACCCTAGACAAATTCCACATTTATTTACACCTACCTTAAAATATAAACCCGATGATGCAAATTCCACCACCACCACCTTGTCCCTTCCACCTAGCTGCATATTTTTGTGTCGGTGGAAGAATTTTTGCAGGGACACATGCACATTGCACAGACATCCATGCACTTTGTTTTCATCTTGACAGGATTCCTACCCTTCAAGGGATTTGCAGAACCATTAAGTTTTCCATTGGTTGTGAAAGGTAACATTCTCAACCTCCCTTGATTGATGAAAATCAGCCTCTTACCTCCATTTTACCAATTCAAACTCAATTCATTATCACTCATTGATTCGTTGATGCTCTGTCTCACATTCTAACACTTCACTCTCATTCTCACTTTAATTTTGCTTCTATACTATTCTTCTTCTTGTTGCAAGCTCCTCACTTGGCTCCAAAAGCATAATCTTGTTTGTAACACTATTTCCATCACTGGTTCGTCAAGCTTCATCTTCTCTACATGGTAGTGTCACTATATCCCTTCAGCTATTGACCTTGAGAGCTCGTATTAGGGAAGGTAACTTTTTATCTCTCTATTTGGTTGCATCATCGTTATTATTGGATATCATTTCAATTGTCTTTGATTTCTATCTAGTTGTACTATTTCCTTTCTAATTTCTTTATCAATTTCTATATAGATTGTTGTATTATGGCTATTCGTGGAGGTGGGAACACCAAAACAAGGGTCTGACTGAGGCAAACCTCAAATATAACCAAACAATTTTCCCATTTATATGTGCTTAGGCATGTTCAAGTGGAGCTAATTGAATAATTGGGTCGTGGGAAGAATGATACCTTTTTCCTGCTCTTTTGGTCATTTCTGTTTCTAGAATAGTTTCCTTTCAAGTATTATATTTTTCACATTTTATATACTTTCTATCAAACAAAAAATATAAATTGTCAAATAGTTAGTAGGCTATAAGTGTTTTCTATTTATTTTTTGGACATCTATCTATATAGGATGCTAGCACATCCCTGAGATGCCAGTGCACCACGCTAGAGTCCGAGATCCGTGTTGCCATCCTCAAAAAAGTGAGTTGTCTAGGCAGCAAACTGAAACCTTTGTAGCTAGCTCTTCTGAATCTATAAACACCTGGCTTTAGTAGAAGGAAAGTAATGCACTACTTTCCCTTTCTTTTCATCCTCTCTCTCAACTTCTTAAACCATCTGAGGTAGTTTAGGGTAGTTCGTTCCTTGGGACTCTCCTATGACTTGGAGTTTTGGGGGTGATGAATCCCCCTTCTATACAATACTCAAACTCAAGAGCGCTTAACCATGGAGTTTTCCTCAAGGTTAATCCCGCTTACCTTGCAAACCAATTTTATAAACCTTCAACAAGTGTTGTGCATTATGAACCATTCACTATAGGTCCCCTTTAGCTCATCTATTGATAGTATGAGGTATTTTCCATAGCATTTCAAGTTACGATATTTTTATTAGGATTCATCCTTGTAGTTTCTTGAGTCAAACTCATTAACACATGTTTCATGAGTAGTGGTTCACAAGAACCCATATCTCATGATAATGAATGGCCTACTTAGTACTCATTGAATATAGGTGATACTCACAACGGTGAATAATTGGGCCTTCTCAGGAGGTCAGACATCCCAATACTACTCCAACTCAAGCATGCTTAACCAGGGAGTTTTTCCCAAGGTTAATCCCACTTAGCTTCCAATCCCATTTAAAAAACCTTTAGCAAGTGGTGTACCTTTTGAACCATTCAATAGATAGCCCTTTAGCTCATCAATTGATAAGTAGGAGGTATTTTCCACAATGTTCCAAATTATGATATTTCTGTCAGGATTCAACTATTTAGTTTTTCAATGCAAACTCATTGACCTATGTTTCATGAGTAGTGGATCACAAGAGCTCATATCTCATGATAATGAGTGGTCCATGTAGCACTCATTACATCTAGGTGATGCATAAAGATGTGAAGCATTGGGCCTTCTTGCAAGGTCACCCATCCTAGTACTACTCCAACTCAAGTGTGCTTAATTATGGAGTTTTCCACAAGGTTAAACCCACTGAGCTTGCAATATCATTTTTAAAAACCTCAACAAGTGTTTTACCTAATGAACTATTAATAATATAGCTCCTTTATCTCATTAAATTATAAGTCAGAGTAATTCTCCATAGTATGTCAAAATATGATATTTCTATTGGGATTCAACCATGTAGTTTTTAAAGTCAAAATCATTGACCCATGTTTCATGAGTAGTAGTTTCCAAGAACCTATATCTCGTGGTAATGAATGGTCCACTTAGCACTCATTTAATCTAGGTGAACCATTGGGCCTTCTTAGGAGGTCACCCTTTGGAGTACTACACTAACTCAATCATGCTTAACCATGGATTTTTCCCCAAGGTTAAAGCCACTTAGCTTGCAACACCATTTGCAAAACCTTCAACAAGTGTTGTGTCTTATGAACAATTAATTATTGTAGACATGTAAAATTGAGCTAACACTTATCACACATACTAAATGACATTTTCACATCATCGACATCATTACCATAGAATATCGCTGCATTTCACATCAATTGCATCAAAAACCTTAAATTCCTCTATTAATTGAATAATACGACATTATTTAGTTAATTCACTTTTTCATCATTTTTGACTAATAAAATATATTTCATTTATTTAATAAAGTCCTAAAATCCTATTTATGCTATTAATTAAATAATACGACATTATTTAATTAATTCATGTTTCATCATTTTTGACCAATTAAATAAATTTCACTTATTTAATAAAGTCCTAATCTAAGGCTATTCTTCTTGATTAGTTAAATAACACCTATTATTTAATTATGTCGCTAAATTAATTTATTCCCCTAAGTTGATTGAATTATTAAAACATAATAATTTAACTCACTTTCCCTCCAAATTTGAATAATTTGAATAAACTATTCAAATCATCATCAAAAATCAAATCAAACTAATGCAACTTTATTTGTAAAAGTAAAACTTGATTTGCACATTCAACTACAAAATGAATTAAATAATTAAATCAATTAGTTAATCATTCTCAACTACTTTCCTGATTGAGCAAATTTCAATCTATTCCTGACTGATTAGTGTATATTCTTGACTAATCAATCTATATTCCTAACTGATCAATCTATTTCTCAATCCCATAGATTATTCAAAAATTTTCTTCAATCACACTAATCATTTAATCTATTTTGCACAAATCATTATTCATGTCTATTTCCTCTCAACATCATTCAACCCTCGATTAAGATATTCTACTACATGATCCTAATCATCCATTTCAAATCACAAATTTTATGTAACAAATGTCTTTCCTCACAAAAAGGATCAAAGAATCAACCTATCTTGCACAAAAAGGTACTGCTACGATCATAGCCAACATTGACAATGCTTCAACACATTTCTTTGATCAACAACACACACATCATTCTTTAAAGCTTCTCACACACAATAATGGAGGCTTTGCAGTGATATGAACAACCCGACATCTTGCAAATACATTCTAACATGAGATGGTAACCTTTCCTTTGTTTTTGAATTCATTTTGATAATCGTAGGATTTCATTGTGTGTTTTCAATTGCTTAGAGAGCTTCATTTCATGAGTGAAGGAATAGATATAGATTTATTGTTTTTTATTTAGATTAGCTTCTATTTCATTGCATTTATCTTGTTCATGCTCTCATATTTCCCCCTCACACATTTTCCCCCTCGTACTTGACCCTATTTTCTACACTATTGACATTTTTCAACACTTTTGTCTTCTGACAAAGGGTGCCCTTGATTATTTTCAGTGCCTTTTCTCTCTGATAGAGGGCACTTTTACTTTTTTTCTGCTTTTTCCCCGTTAAACTTGTGTCTAAGATCTACAAGTTGAATTTTGATTTTTTAATGCTAATAGGTGCTTGGTTTGAATGTATGATAGATACTAATGAGTGTGTATGTAGGATTGGCAGAGTTATGCGAAACAATTAACACATTTTTTATAAGGAAGACAAATGGTTGAAGAAATTACAATTTTCACATCTTTCTTAAGTTAGAAACTTTTAATTTGGTGCATAAAAAGAACCTCACAAACAGACATTTTAGTTTTTGGTGCTCTAAAAATGAACCATTTCAAAGCTTTTTAAATTAGAAAATGCTACAATTTGGTGCATAAAAAGAACCCCACAAATGAACATTTCAGTTTTTGGTGCTCTAAAAATAAACCATTTCAAAGCTTTCTAGATTAGAAAATGCTTCAATTTGGTGCAAAAAAAGAACCCCACAAACAAACATTTCACTTTTTGGTGCTCTAATAATGAACCATATCAAAGATTTCTAGATTAGAAAATGCTTGAAATTCGATGCACAAAAAGAACAACACAAACCAAAAATTCAATTGGTGCTCTAAAAATTTCAAATTGATACTTGGAATGTATGATTTTCTTTGTGTTGACCAAAAAATTTCCTTTTTGTTGATGCATGCTCAAATTCATTTTTGTTGACCAAGTAAGACCAAGATCTAGGAACACTCAAATTTTTGGCTTAAAACTGAACAAATCATTCTTTTGTTTTGCACCTTTGCTATAACATTGACTGATATCTAGAACACTTCCATTGGGTGCTTTTAAAAAGAACAAAGTTACAATATTGTACACACTTTAAATTTAGTTTTTGTGGATAGCACTACTCAAGGCACTTAAAAAGAATACTTCAATGAATTACATATGGTGTTTTTCGTGTTTGGAAAACTAGGTGACAATCCTCTCCCCTTGCACCTTTTTGGCGATCTTGGGTGATGATAATTATCTTTAGTTTTTCACTTTTTTCAAAGCATACATTTTAGAGGGCTTCCTTTTGAGACATCCCATGCTAGAGAACTCAAAGGCGACCCAAGCGGTACTCTCATTTTGGACAGCTATATAAATTATTGTGAGTGTGAGGAAAGTTCTCACCCACCGGGTGATGCTATTTTATACCAATGAATGTCTCCCCTAGTATTTGTGTGATACATTAAAAATTGAAAGGGCATGGAGGCTTCTAAATTGAGTGAAGCACCACATGTATAAACATCTGAAACTAATAATCCCAAAGTGTTACTAAGAGCCAAATGTTTGTAGAAGCTACCCCTTTTATCCAAATCATACTCTGAAGTGGTCCATCATAATTTACTTCTGAGAAGTTACTTATCATATCCGACTTATGGTTGACTGTACAAAGCCTCTCCATTCGTTGCATGTCAAATCATCCTTTCAGGGCATGAGGTAAGACCACCTAGGAAGAAGTGCCCATCCCTAGGGTGTACTTTTGTTTTCACGGGAAAATGGAAAATTTGTTCAAACATCAAACACTATGCTTGAATTTAAAATGAACATATAAAAAAAAACATTAAACATGATCGTTGAATCACAAACTATTTTAATTAGTGTATGCTTTTAAAAGAAGCCCTATATTTCACTCCTTAAGGATCTCCTTAAAGGTTTTTGAATATTCAGGCTTCAATTTTAGGCTACATTGGCTCAAAGTAAATGTTGGAAACTATGGCTTGGGTATTGTTATTTCACAACTTAAAGCCATAGACATACAAGTCACACAAGTACATTCCTTTTGAGATAGTCAAAAAAATTTGTATCACTTGCCACATCTAGGAACAAATCAAGACATCCAAAAACTTCAAGAAAAATATCAATGCTACTGCCAAATACTAAAACTAGAAGAAAGAATTGAATAGAGGCTGCTTCTGCGACTATTTCTAGCACATTTGACCAATACTTGGTTGCACTTGCTAGAAAAATCTTTCTTTTTCTCTTTGTCCCATAAAATTCACTGATAAACAAACTATTACGTTTGACTTGATGTAAGCACATTTGCTAAAATCTTGGTGACCTTGGTCACAAAGTGCCTTCAAAAGGAAAAATTGTAAAAATTTGAAATCTCAAATGTAAAACCATGTAAAAGGTCATGTAAAGACCTATTTCTATGTAATTGAGTCTCTAATAGGTCACTAGGTGGATGGAAAAAGCAAAATGTGAAAAATGCTAAAAGTTGTCCAAAAAAAGTTTTAAAATTGCAAAAGGTGGAAGGTGAAAGGTCAAGGAAATTGGGAAGTAGTTATAAGGTGAGGAGTCATGTTGGTATTCCTTTAAAAATTCTTTTCTAACCATTTTTGAGGCGTGGGTGATTGGAGTTAAAAGTTCGAATGAATGAAAACATTGTTTTATGCATTTTTTTTAGAATTTCACTATTTCTAGCCATTGTACGACTCAATACGGGGTCCAAAGTTTGAATAAATGTTTGTAAGTGAAATTTCCTTCAATCACCTTCCATTCAAAATCTATTTTATGCATTTTGGTGGGTAATTGAGTAAGATATTGCTAATTTCCTAAAAAATGTCAAAACCCTACCCTAGGGTAAACAGTGACTCAATATTTTGTGTTTCTCTTGTTTTATCCATTGAAATCTATGAGAATTTGGTGGAGATACCTCTTGTTATTTTTACTTTCATATTTCCAAGGTTTTATTTCAAAGGAATAAGGTTATGATGGGAAAAAGTTAAAGTTTGTGACTGTGAATTTTTGTGCACAGACAAGAAACAAGGGAAGCCAAGAGAGTTTTGACATAGCCTGTTTATCAAAATATGCATAGTAAAGGACTTTTTGTGGATGAAAAAGCATGAGATGGACTAACTTAACATGTTCCAAGTTATGGTTAAGAATAATTTATTGTGGAGAAAGTAATTCCAATAAACCCTCATGTCACCAATGCCTAATTAGGCCTAGTTTGAAATGGTAAAGTCTAGATTTGACAACTTTTTCTCAAAGAAACCTATATTGATATTTTGATATGTTTTAAAAATATTAAATGGGTGTCCAAAAAGTATATCATAGTTTGGAGATGAAGCATAAAATGAAAATAAAGCTTTAGTAGACCTACAAACTTTGAAGTCAATATGTGAAAGATTTGTCTTCAAAATGAATGATTTGTATTCTTGAGCTGTATGAAGGGTCCAACCATGTTGTGATAACCTTAATGAATATTTCTTAATATTTGGATAGATTTTTTAAGCCTTGGGAAACAAAATTGGTGTTTGAGTGCAATGAAGGCATAGTTAAGGTAGTCATAAAGAAAAGATGAAAAATGTGAATGGAATCCTTTGTAAAGGTTAGTTTTGATTAAGTTAAAGCTTATAAGGGCATTTAAGGCATTGAGGATCCTTTTTTGGGTCAAGAAATGGGAAAAATTGGATTCGTGCCATTGTGGGAGTCATGGTTTTGAGTAGTTTACTTGTGAACTTGAAGGAAAAGTGAACTAGAAATGAGTAACCTGACAAAGAAAGTTTTGAGTTTTGTTAAAAGAGATAGAAGGTGATTTTTCTTCCTTTGTTCTTTTGTCAAATCTGGCCTCACTTGACATTTTTATGCCGCACTTGCAAAAAAAATTCTAGTGCACTTGCTAGAAATCTACTCGCCCTTGCCAAAATAGCTCACTTTTGAGTGAGTAAATCACCACCTTGGAAAAATAATACGGAGGATGCACTTTATACTTCTACTTGCGCTTGCATCTTAAAATCCAACGTACTTGAAAAAATTTAGGCTGCAGTTGATAAAACTAGCCACTAAATTGCTCACAGTTTGTCGCTTCTACTCAAAACCCATCACTACTGCTCTATCCTGCTAAAAATTAGAAAAGACGAACCAAAGCTACTTATAGGATCCTTGTTCTAAGAACAAAACAATTGAAGAATCAAATAGGTCATATATTCCTTCATCCACTCTCAACATTCCATCCTTCTTTTGGAAATCAAAATCAAAACAAACAAACTTGGATTATTCCCTCACCCACACTTCTAAGATATCAACAATTACTTGAACCTCAAGACTAGGTCAAGCAAGCTTTTCCACAACATATCCTCTAGAAGAAGAAGCAAGATATCAATTTAGGTCTTTTAGCATTTTGAGTTCCACAGATAGTGTCATCTCAAAAAATCACTCAAACCTTAGGGACTTGTGGTTCGTAACAACCATATTGAAACATCCACATTTTCACCATATGATCATTTGGAAACTAGTTGCTTTGATTCAAAATCCAAACCTTATACCACCAATCCTACAACCAATTCTCACAAACGTTGAAGGTGAACAAATGGATATCATTAGCAACTTAAGGACCTTCATATTTGAGAAGAACGAAACACCAAACCAGTGGAGAAACACAATAAAAATACTAGATAAAGAGGAAGAGAAAGCAAACCTAGTCATCGGAAGACCCATGTTACCACCTCCTACATGGAAATAGGTACCCATCTTTCATGATCTTTTGAAAAATAAAAATCCTTAAATGAAATTCCATATTCCACCTTTTAAAGAGGTACCATAGCTCAAGGTATATCAAGAGACGCACCTTAAAGATTTACTGCAACTGAGACACCTTGGTAAGAAATCATTACACTCGCTCTTTAAGGACACCAAGGTGTGCCACATGGTACCCTTCCTAATTCGTCCTACCAACAAGGTGTACCACTAACGTAATGGATGCTAGAGCACTATGAAATGCACGAAACATAACTCAAAACAAACTGCAAGTGGAACAAACAAGTTATGTTCCAAATAGTACACAAAACAACTAACTTACTTCTCCCAAGAACAATCAGGCAGTCAACCAACAAACAAATCTAGGAGGGCAATAGAGGCAATACGATCAACCAAGGAGGAACTTCGCAGTATTAGGTGAGTCACTTGAGAGAGTAATGCATAAGCTAGTACAACAAAACATCATCAAGATTAAAGATTGCCCAAACTATGAGGAGCCTAGCTTTATGATGCAGAGCATCATACCAACACCATCAACAACCTTATTTCTTCAAGGGATTTCAATCCCAAATAGAATCAAGAGAAGATCAAATATACAAACTTCAAGAATTCACTTAACTTTCATCAAAAACTCTAACAACTCATCTATCAACTTCACAAAATTCATCAAATTCTTTAAGGCTATCAACAAGCCACTCACCATACCAATTCAACACACCTGTACCATAACTCAAACAACATTGAAGTGACAATTACAACATCAAAACCTGATTAGAGAACCATTCGCATCCTCTACTTTACATCATATCAATCTACATTTCAATTATATCCCTTCAAGGAAAAACAATCAAACACCTATACCAAATCACTAAGGAACATTAACAACCATCTATACCTCTTTACTATAACCAATTATCAAGCCATCAACAACATCAACTTGACAAAAACAAAACATTAATCTTCTCAACAATCTTTGAATCAAGACACCAAGACATGCACCATATCCTTCCTCACTTCAACTTTCCCCAACAAGACAAAATGACCACTATTTATGCACTTCTCCCTTTATACCTATTTTAGATTTCTATGACATTATAATCATGAACATACTAATTGAAACAATACCAAGATCATGTTTACAAACACTGTTTTACCAGTTACCTTACTCTTAGCAGTCAACACCATTAACACATATAGAGAATACAAACACCAAAATCATCATTACTTCCTTCTACACCCTATTCCAACTTTGAGACATCTTTATCAACATGAATACAATAGTTTCCTACCACTAACAATTCCTTTTATCACTGTTTCATCAAATTACCATTACCCATGCAAACAAAGCACCACTTGCCAAATAAGACTCCATATCCTAAAGTGGGTGAATCACTTAGACCATATCCAAACTCCAAGATCTGAAAACACCTTTAGAGACCCTTTTTTGTCTACAACAACATATCAAAAGCTTACCATGACTTACTTTGCAGAAACTTTCAGATTCTCAAACAGAACACAAGAAAAGGCTACTAAATTAGCCCATTTTAACAAAGTATGTGGTCTCTAAACTCCACAAATTCATCAAATAACATCAAATAGTCCTTATTTCTAGCTACAAACTCAAGATTCTCCAGTTCATATGGTTATAAAAGCTTGGAAATGTACTAGTTTATTAAACCCTTAATTATAGGGTGAAAATCATCAAAAACAAGGAGGGTTTTGTGAATATCACCCTTACAAACCACCAATGCTCTGGCCCATCATTGAAACATGTTGTAATATTTCTGTAAATTCTTTTAGAATCATATCCTAGTGCCTACACTTGATATTTCTCCAAAACCTTGTCTGTAACCTCCATTCTTGAATGGAAAACTCATGATTTTTGGCTTGAAACAACATCACAACTTTATGTTCTTGCCACCCCTGCAATCACACACTCCACAAAACTAAAAAGTCATAAAAAAAAATTCCTTTCCACTAACCTACTAACCCTACATTGGTGGAATGTCCATTATATTCCTATTAGACTCTCAAAACTGCATTGTAAAAGTACTCTACTTGGGCACTGGAAGTTTCCTTTTTATTCTTTTTTTTCCTAAAACTAACCTTCCAACTCTTGGAATTGGAACCTAACTCCTCATTACATGTATTAACACAAGAATTTACCTTTGGATGTTCCTAAATTACCAACACAAGAAAACAAAACAATGGAAAAGTGCTACAAACTTAGAAACAGGGAATTTTTATTTCAAAATCTAATTACAAGAACACAAACTTTGGTTTTTTCTCACCTTTACATTCCTTTTAAAAATATTTTCTCTTCCATAACTCACTTATAACACCTTCATCAGTTGAAACTACCCTTTAACTCTTAATCTTCCTAATTTATGCCCTGTCGTCAACTTAATAACTTTGGACAATATTACAATGATGCAAGTTTTGTATTCTTTTTCTATTTTGACCTCCTAGTGACTCATTACATGGATTAAATACATGAAATAGGACCTTATATGACCTTGAACATGCTTTACATCATTTTTCCATTACATTTTGTGACAAACTCATGATCTTTACAATGCACTTTTGAACATTCATCTTTTTACAAATTTGAAAAACATTTGATGACCAAGGTGCTCCTACAGCATACAACCAACCAACAAAGCTTTCCAAGTCTCTTGGAAACACATGTTGCATCATCTTCACTTTTACTTGCAAAACAAAAACCAAATTTCCTTGTTCCTTGTCCTCTTCATCTTCATTTGTCTTCATCTCTTTCACTAGTCTTCATCTTCACTTTGCTTTCTCTTGTCATCTTCTTTCTCCATCTCTATCTTCATCTCTTTGCCTTGTACCTTTCTTAGTCTTCATTATCAATTTATCAAACTATTTTTCTCTTCCAAAAGGACATAGAACTGTCCTTTTAATCTCTTCCCCAACTCTTTTCTCAACCAAGGACATAGGACTGTCCCTGCACAAGGCTTCTTCTCCTAACTAATCATCTTCTCAGCTTCTTTTCAACTACTCCCATTAGTGGAGTATCCTTCATCAAGGCTCCAAATCTTCAGTGCTTCTTCAGATAGGAATCCATCACGTTCTAACTACAACACAACTTAGCTTGCCTCACCTACGTGTTTCGCTTACTCTTTCCTAGTCTCTTGGACTTTCTCAATGCAGCTTAGATGGATAAGCACCTGCAACCAACCAACAATCTCAACCTACTATCAGCAACAACTTTAATCCAACCAACCAACATAACCTTGCTAGCTCTGATACCAATTTGATGCAGAGCATCATACCAACACCATCAACAACCTTATTTCTTCAAGGGATTTCAATCCCAAACAGACTCAGGAGAAGATCAAATATACAAACTTTAAGAATTCACTTAACTTTCATCAAAACCTCTAACAAATCATCTATGAACTTCACAAAATTCATCAAATTATTTAAGGCTATCAACAAGCCACTCACCATATCAGTTCTACACACATGTACCATAGCTCAAATAGCATTGAAGTGACTATGACAACATCAAAACCTGATTAGAGAACCATTCAAATCCTCTACTTTACATCATATCAATCTGCATTGCAATTGTATCCCTTCAAGGAAAAACAATCAAACACCTATACCAAATCACCAAGGCACATTAACAACCATCTATACCTCCTTACTATAACCAATTATCAGGCCATCAACAACATCAACTTGACAGAAACAAAACATTAATCTGCTCAACAATCTTTTAATCAAGACACCAAGACATACACCATATCCTTCCTCACTTCAACTTTCCCCAACAAGACAAAATGACCACCATTTATCCACTTATCCCTTTAATACCTATTTTAGATTTCTATGACATTATAATCATGAACATACCAATTGAAACAATACCAAGATCATGTTTACAAACACTATTTTACCAGTTACCTTACTCTTAACAGTCAACACCATTAACACATATAGAGAATACAAATACCAAAATCATCATTACTTCCTTCTACACCCTATTCCAACTTTGAGACATATTTATCAACATGAATACAATAGTTTTCTACCACTAACAATTCCTTTTGTCACTGTTTCATCAAATTACCATTACCCATGCAAACAAAGCACCACTTGCAAAATAAGACTCCATATCCTAAAGCGGGTGAATCACTTAAACCATATCCAAAAACACCTTTAGATACCCTTTTTTGTCTACAACAACATATCAAAAGATTACCATGACTTACTTTGGAGAAACTTTTAGATTCTCAAACAAAACACAGGAAAAGGCTACTAAATTAACCCATTTTAACAAAGTAAGTGGTCTCTAAATTCCACCAATTAATCAAAGAACATAAAATAGTCCTTATTTCCACCTCCAGACTCAAGATAGTCCTTATTTCCACCTCCAAACTCAAGATTCTCCAATTCATATGGTTAGAAAAGCTTGGAAATGTACTTTTTTATTAAACCCTTAATTATAGGGTGAAAATCATCAAAAACAAGGAGGGTTTTGTGAATATCACCCTTACAAATATCCAATGCTCTGGCCCATCATTGAAACATGTTGTAATATCTCTGCAAATGCTTTTAGAATCATCTCATAGTGTCTGCACCTAATATTTCTCCAAAACCTTGTTTGTAACCTCCATTCTTGAATGGAAAACTCAGTATTTTTGGCTTGAAACAACATCACAACTTTATGTTCTTTCCACCCCTACAATCACACACTCCTCAAAACTAAAAACTCATAAAAAAAATTCCATTCCACTAACCTACTAACCCTACATCGGTGGAATGGCCATTAGATTCCTATTAGACTCTCAAAACTGCATTGTAAAAGTACTATGCCCAGGCACTGAAAGTTTCCTTTTTATTCTTTTGTTTCCTAAAACTAACCTTCCAACTCTTGGAATTGGAAACTAACTCCTCCTTTCATGTATTCATAGAATAATTTAGCTTTGTATGTTCCTAAATTACCAACACAAGAAAACAAAACAATGGAGAAGTGTTGCAAACTTAGAAACATGGAATTTTTATTTCAAAATCTGATTACAAGAACACATTGAACTTTTGTTTTTTCTTGCCTTTACATGCCTTTTAAAGATATTACCTCTTCCATAACTCACTTTCTAACTCCTCCATTGGTTGAAACTACCCTTTAACTGTTAATCTTCCTAATTTATGCCTTTTTTGTCAACTTAATAACTTTGGACAATATTACAATGATGCAAGTTTTGTATTCCCTTTCTATTTTGACCTCCTAGTGACTCATTACATAGATTAAATACATGAAATAGGACTTTATATGACCTTGACCATGCTTTACATCATTTTTCCATTATATTTTGTGATGAACTCATGACCTTTACAATGCACTTTTGAACACTCATCTTTTTACAAATTTGAAAAACATTTGATGACCAAGGTGCTCCTGCACCACTTTAAAACACCATGGTATAATGAGGACTTTTTTGAATTTAACAAGATCAAAGGACACAAAAAAAATAATTACATGAGACTCAAACACCTCATCCAAGACTTGATAGACGAAGGAAAAGTGGATGTCGAACATCATTCTAGAAACAAGGACTTTTAAATATACACAAACCTAGTCCCAAACCATGCTAAAAGGAATGACAAAGGAAAGGACCAAGATTACCACAATACTAACTACACGTATGGTGAAACGATTTTAGGAACCCTCTCAAAAGCTGATGAAAATAGAGAAAATGTAACGTAACTAACTATCAAGGGAGAGTTACAATATAGGGAGACCCTACTAAACCCACGGCTAAGTCATCAAATGACTATAGAATTTTGGAATAACTAAAGAAGACTCCAAACTTAGGGAGATATTGGAAAAATCATTGGAAGAATTGGTCCCTAATGACCTTGATCCTAAACAATTCCAAGCCATGGTTGGAAAAATAACAACCAACAATCATTTAGTCTTTTTAGAGAAAGATCTTCCACAAAGAACATTCCACAACCAAGATCTCTACATAGAGGTTGGTGTTCATAAAAACATGGCCAAGCAAGTGTTGATAGATAATAATGTGGGTCTAAACATCTACCTTAAAATTCTCCAAATATTTGGGGTATTCTAACGATGGTATAGACAAAGGAAAGAGCATTACCATAAGGGCCTATGATGACCTTGAAAAAAATTTAGAAGGGATAGTTAGGCTACCAATGTAGATAAGACTGGCCAATGTCACAAAAACTAAATGTCAAGTACTGAACCTTGAGTTTCCATATAACCTCCTCCTAGGATGCCCTAGGATCCACGTATTACAAGCAGTACCATTGACCTTTCATCAATGCCTAAAGTTTCCCCATGAAGGAAAAGAGGTGACATTATATGTCGATCTTGAACCCTTCCATTTCTGTGCAAAGTTAGAGGAGAAGTATAATAAGATCTAACTCATACCTAGCAATGACATATCCTTCCATTCATTCTCATATATCGATCCTTCCATGCTACCATTGACCTTAACCAAGACCACATCAAATGAGCAACCAAAAATGGAAACCAAGGTTCAAGTACTAGACATGGTTAATGGGAATTACCACTTCAACCAAGTATTCTACATTGGCATGCTTCCACCAACACCCAAAGTCTATGGAGGTCTGAAAGAGATCAAGTATGCTCAGACAGTCAAAATCATAGCCAAACCCACAATTTCCACCAAGTGGGGAGATATGAAAGACAAAGAGATATTCAAAGAGGACATCTCATCCATGATTTACAAGGAGGACCAAAATGAACTAGAAAATCCATGACCCATTCTAATTGATCCTAATAGAAGAGGTTATCAATTAGCTAAAAAAATGGAATATCAAGGAACATGTGGCCTTGGGATACACAAACAAGGGCGATGGGAGCCTATCATAGTGGAAGAAAGAATGAAAAATATGGGACTAGGTTATGAGCCATAAGATGTGGTTACTCCAGAAACTGGAAGGACCTCTTTTAAGAAATAGGAAACATATACTAGCTTTAAGGCACTGGATATCTACCATATCATGGACAATGATTTCCCTATTGAAGATTTATTCGACAACTTTAGCATTGATAGGTTCCCTCTCAAGTTTATCAAAACCATTCCCAATATCTATTATTATTTTGGAATGGAATCTAATGAATACAGATGGGATTCTCATTCCTTTATCTCTAGATATGGTTTCCCTACTTCTAGTAATGACTACCTAGACACCCATTGAGAATAGGATACTAGAGCCATATTAACCATTTCAACAACCTCTGTAAGTTTTATGGATAATGATGATATCCTACCACTTTTCTACCCATAATTGATAGATTGGGACCAACAACAACATACACCTATTTTGGATCAATTCCAAAATGATGAGGCAATTGTAAATTTCATGGGACTTCAAATAGACATACCAACAAGAGATCCCAAAGCAGTGTTCATCATGGAAATTGAACAGGATACATACTTAGGTGGAGATATTGAATCTTCTAGTCACAAAAATGAAAGCGAAAACATAAAAATAAAAATGTGATCCCCTAGAGAAGACCACAATGTGGCTCTATCAGATCCTAAAAAGAAGAAAATAAAGGACACATCTTATGGTGAAAACCTCCTCGAGGTACTTCAAGATGGAGGGTTCAATCTCCCCATATCAGAATATCAAGAAAGATCAATGCTCCTAGTAGAATAAGCAGAGTCAATAAATGTTGGCACAACAAAAGACCCAAAGATAACATACCATGTGGCATCACTTGATCCTAAAGAGAAAGAAAAATTCACAATATTCATCAATGAAAAGTAAATAAACTTTGCATGGACCTATGCAAATATGCTTGGACTAGATCTAGCACTAGTGGTACATCATTTGGTCATCTCCCCTGGAGAAAATCCTATCAAGCATAAAATTAGAAAAATGCATCCTCAATTTGCATTATTGGTAAAGGTAGAACTGAAGAAGTTACTAGATGTTGGTTTCAATAGACCCATCGACTATCTGAAATGGATATCAAATCTATTACCAGTGTCAAAGCCTACTAGGGGCATAAGGATCTGCATAGACTTTAGAGACCTGAACAAAGCCTGCCCAAAGGATGAATTCCCCCTTCCAAGTATTGAAATGATCATGGATCTAACAACAAGGCATGATATGCTATCCTTAATGGATGGTTTCTATGGATATAACCAGATAAAAATCTCTCCAAATGATCAACACAAAACAAAATCTACTTGTGCTTGGGGGACATTTTGTTGGAATGTAATGCCATTTGGTCTAAAGAATGTAGGAGCAACATATCAAAGAGAAATGATGACCATTTTCCATGATATGCTACATACAATTATGGTGGACTATCTGGACAACATTCTAGAAAAGTTAGTCAAAAGGGAAGATCACTTAACCAATCTTGCAAAGGTGTTTGATCGGCTCGAACAATATAATTTAAGGCTCAACCCCAAGAAATGCATCTTTGGAGTAACATCTGGGAAACTATTAAGGTATATAGTGTCAAGGAGGGGGATTGAAGTGGATCCTACAAAAGTAAAAGCAATAATTGAGATGCCTCCACCAAAGACACTAAAACAACTAAGGATCCTTCAAGGGAAGTTGCAATCCACCAGGTAATTTATCACACAACTGGAAAACAAATGCCACCCTTGCACTCATCTCCTATACAAAGACATCACATTCAAGTGGGATGGGAGATGTGACCAAGCATTCCAACAAGAAAAGGAGTGCCTAATTAATCCTCCTATACTCATGTTGCCTATTCCAGACACATAAATGGTACTCTACGTGTCTACCACACAAGTAGTGTTGGGACCTCTCTTAGCCTAGCTAGGTGATGATAACAAAGAAAGAGTGGTCTATTACATAAGCCAACATTGGTGGGCTATGATTTTAACTACCCACCCATAGAAAGTGTGTGTCTCTCAGTCATATTTGTGACACAAAAGTTGAGACACTACTATGGACAATGATTTTTCTTACCCAAGGTTTCTCTAACTCTTCTAGGTTTTTCACCTAGGAGAGAAAATGGGTCCAAAATGCTAATTTCTACACTCAAGATTAATGTAAAAGGGGTGCAATGTATCTAAATGTGATGTCTAAATGAAACAAACTAAAAAAGAAATGATTTATTGATGCTAAACCTAAGAAATGTAAAGTGCTCGAAAACACATTGATGTATGCAAAACACCTAAGAATGCAAGTAAATGATGAAAGAATTAAAAAAAACTAGAAAGGTGCACCTAGAATTTTGAATCTGATGCAGAGAGACTCTAGAATCCTACAGAGTTGACTAGAAATTTGACTAGGACACTTACAACAAGCTGGGCGACTTAGTCTAGTTTTGGAGAAAATCTGTCGGAATAGGAATCTGCCAAATGGGTGTCCAAAATTGTAAAAATATTTTTTTAGGCATCACAGTGGGACTAATTCACCATAGATGGAAACTTATTCCACCTGGAGATTTCTGTAATTTTGGAATAGGATTCTGTAGCTTTCGATCTACACTTGCTTTTTTGACAGTTGTCTAATCTTGATTCTACAGAAAATGGGCTGAAAGAGGTCTCCAAGCTTCAATTAGGGTTATGTTGACTTTGATGGATTGTTGACCACTTTTTGACACCAAACTCTTTGAAAAATCTACATACAAAGTTTGCAAACACACATGCAAAGAAGGGAAAAACCTAGTTAAGGGTTAGAGTATAGGGATTTTCCTTGGTCAAACCCCACTTTGGTAATCAAACCCTAGATAATGAAATGAAACAAGAAGAGAAAGATTAAACAACATGTAATGTCAAGAACTCACCAAACCCTTGATGTAGAAATCTGAAGATATGCAATGAAGTGCTCCAATGGATGACTTGATTATGCTTAGAGTGCTTGAATGCTTGAGAATGATTAAGTGAATGGATTAATTGCTTGAGTGAATGAATTAGTTATTAGGAGATTAAAAATGAGGAGAAAAACCCTTATTTATCCTTGATTTTCCATTAATTCTTGAAAATAGCACATCACAGATTGACCTCAAGGGTAAGAGAATAAAATCCCTCCAAGAAATTAAAATTATTTTGATTTTTGTGCCTAGTGGGACTAAGTTTCCCTAGGTGGCAACTTGATTCCACTAGGGGAATTTCACTTGGTTTCGGAGATTAAAGTTCATTAAATGTTTTTTAACAGGAATATCCTCAAAAATACACTTAAGTATGACAAAAAAATGAATTCAGGGGTCATTTAAACATGAGAAAGGGTTGAATTAGTGATGACAAGTCTATAAAAGCATGAGAGTTTGTTACAACTGTTTACAACACTTTAAAATAAGACTTGGTAAGTGATAAAAAATAGATATTTAAGTGAATTATAATGAAAGGGGCCTAGAAAAGAGTGAAAGTGGGTTACAACACTTCACAACACTTTTACAAGACATCCTAGAAGTCTTAATGATTCACAAGGGTTTAAGGCCTAATGTGAATGTGTTGGCCACATTACAACATTAAATCTAGGAAAAATCAAGCCAAATTCCATAAGAGAGACTCAAGTGAGCATAAAAATGTCAACTATTTAAGCCCTCACTTTAGTGAGAGGATGAACTCACTTCAAACTCACACTCAAGTAGCCAAACATGCACATCGATAAGAATCCAAATGCACACATGCTGGTAAGATGAGATAACAATAATTAGGAGAGATGATCAAGCCCCCAGGATCAAGATCCCATGGAAAACCAAACATAAACACAAAGGAACACACATGAAAGTGATGAAAAAGGATGAAAGAAAGCTTCAATCATTTTTCCAGCCCATTGTGGATCAGATCTAGGATTTTTGTTTGAAACAAGAAATGTGTACTCACTCTAGGGCGATGGAACTCATGGTTGTTTTTCAAGTGAGAAGGCCCAAGTATACGCACTTTGGGGCAACAAACTTCTAGTTGTCTGTGGGGTGATAAATCCACAACATACTCACTTTGGGGCCATAGAACTTCTAGTTGTCCGCGGGGTGAGAAATCCCAAAAGGTGGCTATGGAAAAATTCGTGCCTCAGAAAGGGCTTCTTGTTCAACCATATCAAAGTTATACCTCCTAATAACTTTAACAAGGTGCCACAAAGGACAATGTCGTTTCATACTTCATGAGACAAGCAAAGCTTCATATGCTTAGAACTCATGAACAAATGCAATGACACCACAGGCATGTAATTTGTGTTATGCAAGGTGGCCATGTAAACACAAAATACAACATGCAAAAGAATGTTCAAATGAGTCTTGCTTAGTTCATGTGAGGTCTATAACATAGGGAACATTGTGTCTAATGTCTCCAAGAAAGGACCAATCAAAGAATAGAATATTTGCAACTTAGGGGATGTAGTGTGCTGCATTAGGCCACTAAGAGGAATGCAATATGCTAGGATAGATCATGCTCATGAAAGACAACACACCCAATGTCATCCAAAAAGTAAAAAATGCATCGTATAAAGTAACAAGGCTGCACTAAGAACCAAGAAAAAAAATGCCAATGCATGCCCGCACTTTAAAGGAATTGCTACACACTATTCTATGAGCAATTACTATAAAGTAGTGAATGAAAAATGCAAAAAGAAACAAGACATGAGAGCCAACTTGGAAAGCCCCTATGCCAAGTCATACATTTTTGAGTAAGGTTGCATCATGTGAAGGAAAAGGAACAAAAGAAAGAGGGGTTTCCCCCAAAAAGGAACACACCAAACACATAAGGGATCTATAGATTTGGGGCCAGTATGTTCTTTGCTACAATGTTTTTATGAAAGAGCTCATAACTATCATCATTCCCCAAATACACATAGAATTGGAAGAATGACACAAAGAGAGTGAAGAAAAAAGAAAAATAAAATCCATTTTGGGTCAACATGGAAGAGACATTTATATCTCAATGCTTTGCATCACCCCCAAAAGGAAAACACAAGCAAAAAGAAAATGAAAAGGTGAAAGAAAAGGAAAAAGCTTTTGGGTCAACATGAAAGACACATTGTGATCTCAATGCCTTGTGTCATCCCCAAATGGAAAAACATAAGTAAAAGTAAAAAATAAAAGGACCTTTTGGGTCAACATGGAAGAGACATAGGATGTCTCTACGCTTTGTCTCATCCCCAAAAGAAAAAACACAAGAAAAAGTGAAAAAGAAAAGGACCTTTTGGGTCAAAATGGAAGAGATGTAGGATTTCTCTATGCTTTGCATCATCCCCAAAAGGAAAACAGATATGTGCAGGATCATCGTGGAAAAAATAGACCCTTAAGTGGCAAAAAATTCAGAAAAATCAGAATTAGGCAACTTGACATAAAAATTTGAATAAGCTATCTATATTATTTTAAAAATATGTAAGAATATAATCTGTAGCAAATTGAATGTAGTTTCTAAACTACTAGGTTTATTTAAAAAAACTAAAAAATCTATTTAGTGAAAATTTGAAATTTCAATGCAATAGTATTTAAGTTTCAGGGAAAAAATAAGTACGTGTCTATCTGACCACCCTAACCACAATAAAATGATAATATTTTTTTATAAGATTTTAGATATAAGTAGATGTCATGCATATTTTTTTGTAATTTTTTTCCAAGCAAATAATTAATTATGAATTTTTTATTACAACTTTTAAAAAATATAAAAACTCATATGTCTAACCACCTTAACTTGGTCAAAACTTCATGAAATTCAACTCTCTTTTTTAATCCTATAGTGTGCAAAGCATAGAATGTGACACATGTTTTGGATTCAAAAATTGTGATACCATTTGAAAGCTATAAATCTTTTTCAATTAGCCTATTAATCAAGATTTTAGTCGTAATTCAAATAGAAAATGAATAATAATTATTTATTAAGTTAAAAGAAAAGCATAATTTATATTGGTGGAAAGCTGAGAGTCTCCTCTAGAAACACTTTTTGTTTCATCAATTTTGGGTAAAAGAAAATTCGTCAGCCACATACCCATCATATTGCCACTTTTTGACCCATCATGATCCTACACACACCTAAACATAAAACAAAAACAAAAAAGAAAATGACCTTTTGGGTCAACATGGAAGAGACATAGGACATCTCTACACTTTGTGTCATCCCCAAAAGGAAAACACAAAACAAAGGAAAAAGGAAAAAGTGATGTACGACATGGAGAAGAATGAAGGTACAAATAAAAGAATGTTACAAATAGAGAACATCAAATGTCACACCGTGGGGGAACACGATACACACATATAAAAGAAAAGAAAAATACTAGTAATGCATATGCAAGTCAACCATCAAATGAGTCTTCCACCTCTCAATTTCAGTCAAGATAAGTGGAAGGTGAAAGACATAGCTAGGGGAAAAGGACAAATGCATCACTAGGACGAGGCTAATAACTTCTTGCCCTCACTAAGTGCAAGGAAAGAATGAGCCAAGATAGGTGAGTGGAAAGATCATGTAATAGTGAGAATGAAAGATTCTACAACTATTGCATGATGAGGGTATTTGGTAAAGTGTACTTTTTATCCAATAAATTAAATAGGTTTAGGAACCTTAGACTAGTCCAATATATGATGTAAAGCTTTACAATTATTAGTATGATGTCCAATGGTGCAGTGATAGGCACAATACATTGTGTTGTCTATGACAAATTTGATTCTAGTATGGGGTGGGAGAGTGATGAGACCATGATGGAGTATTTGCAAAGCTTCTGCATTATCAGATGGAGGAGAAGGAAATTGAAAAGGTTTACCCATAGGTAGGATTGAATGTGGTGAAGTAGGACCAAGGGTGATTCCTTTGTCTTGGTCATTGTCATTAGGAAAGGGTTTCTCACAAGGAAGGAGAACATTGTACAGGAGGTTTGATGTCATGAGGAGGATCTTGATAGCCTAACCCTGTTGTGTTTTCATCTATTGGTCATTATTATAAAATTTGATGGATGTCATTTTTAGTTGTTGTGTCACAACCTTGCTTACTTAAGATGGTAAAACCTTTGCCATATGTTTCTTCAAGGTTGATTGGTGTCTTGGTAACTTTGTTATCATATAATGGTTGAGGAGTTGCTTGGTTAGAGGAACTAGGTCCACCTGTTGAAGGGAACTTAGGTCCTTAATTTTTTTTAGGATGTAGGTATTCAAATGTATCAGGAGGTGAAATGGTAGGAAGGTCTAATTCTTTCATGGATGGATAAAAGGATGCATTAGCTTCAAGGTTTTCAAGGAATTCATTTAAGAACTTATTCATGCTATCATTATCTTCTCCAATGATGTAAACAACATGAGGAGGAAATTCTTGAGGAGTTGAAGGAGCATGAGGAAGCTCAAGGTCATTAGGATCAGTTCCAAAGGCACAATTTGACATGTGCACTAAAGATTTTAATGACATCCAAAACATATTAAAGGAAAAAGCCATGACGAAAGTAAACTAAATGCAAGAAACAAAAAAATTGGAAAGTATGATAAAATAAAATAAATAAAAAACAGAAATGCAATAAATGCCTAGAAAATACCAGAAATTATAGTACAAAATGTGCAGAAGGACTAAGTTGCCCAGTGTGGTGAATTAGTTCCAATGATTTTTTTGTGATTTTTCAAAAAAATTGAATGCAATTTGATGGTTTTCAGATGCATAGATGCAACTATAGGATGAAATGCAGAATTTTTCTTGTTTTCAATGAAATAAAATGCAAAAATGCAAGTTATATGAGCTTTTCACCAATGCATTTTTTTTTAAACCCTAGGATGCAAATTAAAAAATGCAACACCTAATGCAATGCTAATGAAAATTATACCTAGGATGCTATTGAAATCAAAAGAAAATATGTTCAAAAGTTGGGATCACCAAAATGTGGACAATGATTTTGGTTACCCAAGGGTTCTCTAACTCTTCTAGGTTTTTCACCTAGAAGGAGAGAAAATGGGCCCAAAATGCTAATGTATACACTCAAGATTAATGTAAAAGGGGTGAAATGTATCTAAATTTCATTTCTAAATGTAAAAAATTGAAAAATAAATGATTTATTGATGCTAAACCTAAGAAATGCAAAGTATTAGAAAACACAGTGATGTATTCAAAAACACCTAAGAATGCAAGTAAATGATGAAAGAATTATACAGAACTGGAGAGGTGCACCTGGAATCTATAATATGATGAAGAGAGGCTTTGGAATCCTACAGATTTGACTAGAAATGTTGACTGGGACACTTATGCCATGCTGGGCGACTTAGTCCAATTTCAGAGAAAATCTACTGGAACAAGAATCTGCCAAATGGGTGTCCAAAAATGTGAATCAATTTTCAGGCCTAGCAGTGGGACTAATTTTCCACAGATGGAGACTTAGTCCACCTGGAGATTTTTGGAATTTTGGAACAGGATTTTGTAGCTTTTGGTTTGCACTTTCTTTTCTGACAATTGTTTGATCCTAATTTTGCTTAAAATTGACTGAAAGAGGTCTCCAAGCTTCAATTAGGGTTATGTTGACTTTGATGGATTATTGACCACTTTTTGACACCAAACTCTTTGATAAATTTGCATACAAAGTCTACAAACACACATGCAAAGAGTAGAAAAAGGGTTAAGGGTTAGAGTATAGGGGTTTGCCTTGGTCAAACCCCACTTTGGTAATCAAACCCTAGATAATAAAATGAAATAAGAAGAGAATGATGAATAAACAACATGTAATGTTAAAAACTCACCAAACCCTTAATGTATAAATTTGAAGATATGCAATGAAGTGCTCCAATGGATGACTTGATTATGCTTAGAGTGCTTGAATTCTTGAGAATGATTAAGTGAATGGATGAATTGCTTGAGTGAATGAATTAGTTATTAGGAGATGAAAAATGAGGAGAAAAACCCTTATTTATACTTGATTTTCCATTAATTCCTAAAAATAACACATCACAGGCTGACCTCAACAGTAAGAGAATAAAATCCCACCAAGAAATTAAAATTATTTTGATTTTTGTGCCCAATGGGACTAAGTCGCCCCAAGTGGCAACTTGGTCCCACTGGGGCAATTTCACTGGGTGTCAAATATTAAAGTGTGTTAAATCTTGTTTAATGGGAATATCCTCAAAAATACACTTAAGTATGACCAAAAAGTGCATTAAGGGGTCATTTAAACATGAGAAAGGGTTGAATTAGTGATGACAAGTATAGAAAAGTGTGAGAGTTTGTTACAACTCTTTACAACACTTTGAAATAAGACTTGGTAAGTGATAAAAAAGAGATATTTAAGTGAATTATAATGAAAGGGGTCTAGAAAAGTGTGAAAGTGGGTTACAACACTTCACAACACTTTTACAAGACATCCTAGAAGTCTTAATGATTCACAAGGGTCCAAGACCTAATGTGAATGTGTTGGCCACATTACAACATTAAATATAGGAAAAATCAAGACAAAGTCCATAAGAGAGACTCAGATGAGCATAAAAAATGTCAACTATACATTTTTTGGCAACACAACTACATCTTAAACAGAAAGGTAAAATTAATTTCAAAAGTAGACCCACTAAAGAACCTACTAGCAAAAGTATCCCTAATAGGCTAAATTTCCAAATGGGTGATATTTTGACTGAGTTTGATATAGATTTGGTGGATAGAAGAGCCATTATGGGACAAATCATAGTGGACCAACTGGAAGAAGCACCCATAGATGATCACAAGCCTCTCATAGTGGAATTTCTAGATGAAATTATCCTGATGATAGAATAGGAAAGCCATTGGACTCTCTATTTGACGAGTCCCACACTCAACATGGCTCTGGAGCAGGTGTTCTATTTCTCACACCACAAGGAGATAGTATACCCAAGACATACAAGGTTTCTTTCCCATGCACAAACAATATCTCCAAGTATGAATCTTTAATCATAGGGCTCAAAATGGCTATTGAATGGAGAAGAAAAGAGCTACATGCCTTTGAAGACTCTTAGCTAGTGATCAAATAGGTGAATGATGAGTACCAAACAAAAGACAAAAAAATAATGTCGTATAAAAGGATGGTGGATAGCTTCAAGGAATATTTAATCGTGCAATAACCTTTGAAAAAATTCCTCAAATCAACAATAGAGTTGTCGACACAATGACAACAATAGGCTCACTTCTTGATATTCCATAAAATATTCCTAAGTATGAGTTCCTCATGGAACAACTACTCGTACCTACATTTGAAATTCTGGAATCTAAACTAGTATGTGTTGTTGTTGGTTCTAACTCCCCATGGTACCAAGATACATTCGACTACATCTAGCATGATATCATACCACTTGACCTAATGACCACTCAATGATATCAATGCCAACAACACGGTGACCTTCTTCACACATCACATGAGTTGAGACCCATCACAACACCATGGCCTTTCTCACAATGGGGATTAGGTAGGTAAAATTTCACATGCTTCATCTAATGGGCACAAGTTTATTATCACAATAAAAAAGTATTTCACTAAAAGGATAGAGGCAATTTCATTGACCTACATCACTGGAAAATAGATATCAAAGTTCACCCTGAATTATCTGATTTGTAGGTATGGAATACCCCAAAAAATCATAATGGATAATAGAACCCCATTCAAAAATCAAGACATCCAAGAACTTTTTCTCCAAAATTTCTACCTAGCATAGATTATCCATGCCCTACTATCCCCAAGGAAATGGTCAGAAGAAGCGTCTAATAAAACCATACTAAAAATACTAAAAAGGACTGCTAATGAAGTCGGTTGTGATTGGTATTTGTAGCTAAACCCAACCCTATGGGATTATTGAACTAGCTTTGAATGCCTATAGGTGCCACACCATTTTCCTTGGTCTATGGGTCAGAGATTTTCTTACCTATCAAGGTCGAAATCCCCTAATTGTGAATCTCTTTAAAATGAATTTTTAGCAAGAAATTTTTTGGGTATCCAGGTTAAATGAATTGGAGCTCCTAGATGAAAGGAATTTGAGCACGTTAAACCATCTTCTAGTTTATTAGAATTGGCTCAAACAAAGCTATGAAAAAAAGATCAAGGGTCTAGGAACTTTCAAGTTGGTGACCTAGTGCTCAAAGAGAACTAGAAGGTACAACTAAATTAGGATGGAAAAGGAAAATTTGAACCCAACTATTTAGGCCCATTTATCATCACAACAAGCTATGGTTATCGGGCCTATCAATTGGCTACTTTTGAAGGAGAACCCTTAGTTGAACCAATGAACAATAGCCATATCAAGAAGTTCTACACATAAAGCACATTAGAATACCCTAGGAAAAGGGGTAAAAATCTAAAAAACTCAAAAAGCAAGAAAAAAAGTAAAGAGAAATAAAACGTTCTTTGAGTGAAAACAAATTTGTGGCACTTCTAGAATAGGTACCATAGTGAAAACCTAGAAAATAGGTGCTATATTTGAATAAGACCTACAAAATTATCTATCGACACTATCTAAAACATTGACCCATTCATTTTTTAATAAAACATGTATCTAACCATCACTTGTTACTAATTTAGGAAAGTAGTCTTGTCTCCAATTGGGGGAAACTTCCCAAAGTTGGTTGTGGATTAGATCTTTGAGCGTCCTATCATGGTCAAAACAAAAAAATCAAAACAACATCTAAAAAACAATAAAAATCAAAAACATCTTAAACACAACAAAAATCAAAAACATCTGAAAAACAACAAAAAATAAAAAAACATGTGAAAACATAAAAAATGAAATAACATCGTTGGATTATTCTGTCACTCAAATAATTTAAGATATCAACATTTTCTTGAACCTCACATCTAGTTCAAGTAGATATCCTGCAACATATCCTCTAGAAATAGAAGTGGAATATCAATTCAAGTTAACAATGTTGTTTGAAATCCCAGAAATAAGTTTATGTTTTGAGTCAACTGGTCAAACTATGTGGTCTATGTGTGTACAACCTAGGCAAGTCTTAACAACTCCCGAGGCCATAGGTCATTCCTCTTAGGTTTCTATCATGATTTATTTTAACTTAGTAAAAAAATACAAAATCCAAAAATATTCACAAAATAGAAAGATCAAAAGCATTCAAAACAAGCGAACTATGAGCCTCTGTGTGTAAAACGTAGGGAAGGATTATATTTGATGAGCCCTCGAGGCCCTAGGTTATTCCCTTAAAAACAAAAAAAACATCATAAAACTCAGAAAATCAAAAGGATTCTAACCTCGTCAACCACATCCACAATAAGCTTTTCACCCATAATAAACTAATCATCGCACTCACTCTTTGACAAAACAAACAAACATAGCAAACAACAAGCCAGAAATTTCAAGCAAACAATCACAAAGATTTGATCACAAATAGGAAAAAACAATGCCAAAGTACTGCCTACCTATCTTTTGACAATTAACCAACAACATCCTGAGATATGTCTTAATCGATCCATTCCTACAATAGACATGATCAACAACGGATAATAGCCTGAAACCTCAAAATAGATATGGAAAGTGATACTGCAACTTTGTTTTTATCTTTTTATAGTCTTAATTTTATGATTTATTTTATTTAATCATTTCCAAGATATCTCAAGGATGTCCATAAGGATTTAGAGAAGAAGGAATGGGGGAAATTGACCGTGATTTCAATTTTTTTTTTGTAAGACATTTTTATGATACTACCAAGGAAAAGACTTGCTTTATTGAGTGTATGGAATTTGTGTTGAAATAATTCGTGAAGCAGTTGCATTTTAGGTATTCTATACCTCTTTATGTAACTAGTCTAAAAAGTTTCAAACATAACCCAACCATATACTTTAAACAAAGTTTTTGTATTTTTGGTATGAACAATAATATTCTTTATATGTCGATTCAAAGTCCACGTAATGGATACAAAGTCACCTTGGTTATTAATACCTTGGTGCATCATATAGATTCAAAGTCCCAGTTGTAAATGCAATTTTCAATTTTGACAATGTATTGAAATGAAGAAAATTAAGCTAGATGCAATGAAATTGATGAAACAACAAATCAAGAAACTAAAATACCAAGGTACTAGCACCAAATAGAAGCTAAAAACTAAGATTTTAATGTCCTGAAAATGTAGATCTGTAGCTAATAGGGACTCATTTTCTAGTAAGGGTGAATGGGTCCTAGTTAGGTGTTTTCTATGAATTTCATAGTGAATTTTGATGCTTTTTTAGTTGCCAAAAGGTTTAGATTAGACTTGATTAGAGACTTATTTTCCAATAAAGGAAAATGGGTCTTGGTTAGGTTTTTTTTTTTTAAAAAAATTAATGATTTTCAAGCTCTAAGTTATATCTTTTAGTTCTAGGTTTGAAACAGTAAGGTTCAACTTTAGATTTTCTAGAAATTCAATGTAAAAATGCAGTGAAAAGATGAAATGCAAGACCTAATTTGAAGTACAATTTTATTTTTATTTTCAAATGCAATTGTATGAGGTCTAAATGAGATGAAGAATGACTGATTTTTTTTTGTATTTTTCAAATTTAAGAAATGCAAAACAATGTAATTCTAAACAGTAAATGAGATGCAAGATTGTAATACAAAACAAGAAACCCTAAATAAGATCTTTAATTCAATTCAAATTTAAATGCAAATGAATGCAAGATCTAACCTAGGATGCAATGAAAGACTTCAAAATCAAAAAGTTGCAATATTCAATGAGTCGGGTTCACCAAAATGTTTAATAGAAAAAGTTGGTTTACCACCATGAATAAACAAGATGATAAACCACTAAGCATTTCTCCTATTAAAACATTCAATTATGAGGAGGAAAAGATGCAAATAAAAATAAAAAATGATACCTAATTGTTATAGCAACTATGGGGGATGTTTTTAGAGCACAAAAAGTTGGTACCTGGCTAGAAAGTTGTTTTTGAGCTATGGAGGACTCATTCACCTTCAGTGGCGAATGGGTCCATTTAGGGTTTTGGAAAACTAATTTCAGGATCCTTTTCCTTGATGTTCATACTCTTAAATTCCCTTTTATCAAGTTCTAGAAGTTTTTATGTAATTTTGTATAGCTCTTTCCATGATCTTGCACTTTGAATGACAACTTTTGCAACTTTGACAATCTTACTCCAAATCTTGCTCAAGCTGATCTTCAACCTATAAATCTATAAATACACACTCAAGGGAATTTTTTTTTTTTGATTTTTTAATCAATGGTGGTTTGCCTCAGTCAAACCCCTTGTAGGTAATTAAAATAAATGATGAAATGAAGGAAATGAAGCATTAAACATGAATATGCAAATGATATCACCTTAGATTATGTCTTGTGATACAAATTTACAAACTAACATGTAGTGGCCATGAAGAATGTAGATCTTGGATGTGAAAGGATGCTTGTAAATGGATCCTCAATGGAACAACAACTTCTTAGCTCAACATACATGAATTCATTAAACCCTTGACATGATGATATGACTTTAAATTGCTGCAATAAACACTTAAAATTTTCCTTGAAATGCCTTTAAAATTCCTTTGAAGTGCTCTATAATGCTCTTGTGAAGTATTATGATTCCCACTTGAAAATATTAGATGAAACTATGTGAATTAACCCCTTATTTATACTAAATTAAGATATTAACCCCAAAATTAAAAAAATTAAGGCCAACACCAGATCTAGGAAGAAACATAATTAAATTCCCGCCAGAATGAAATTCAAAAAGGGGGGTCTCATTAAGGGAGGACCCATTCACCACCTTGGGTGAATGAGTCTTGGTTAAGTTCCCAGGACCAAGCTTCAGGAGACTAAAAGAAGGCTAAAAACCCATTCTAGATCAACTTAGAAAGGAGGGTCCTATTAAGGGAGGACCCATTCGCCATCAAGGGTGAATGGGTCTTAGCTCAACTTACCAAGACAAAAATTTTCCCAATGAAATATTTTGTTAATTAAATTATGATTGTTGGCATAGATCTTCAGGAGGTGTCAAAATTAAGGCCTAAATTTGAATTAAAAGATGGTTAATAACTCCAATTAACCACAATCAATTAAGACTACCTAGATAAGTGTGAAATTTCTTTAAAACACTTTACAACACTTAAAAAAGGTAGACATTATGTACATTTTATTGAAAAGGGGCCCATTAGGCTCAATTAAGCAAATACATCCTAGAAAAGTGTGAAAGTGTGTTAAAACACTTTACAACACCTTTGCAAAGGATCGATTAAGGCATGTTTTAGTTAAATAAAGGTCCTAGAATAGTGTGAATGTGTAAAAAACATTACAACACCACTCCAAGACATCATTAGTTTAGCTTTAATGTCAATTATCAAACCAAGTAAGGCAAAAGGCTTACTTTTTTTGTTACTACACTATTCTCTTTTCTATTCTATATAGTGAGTCCTTTGGGCAGTGAGCCTTTCTTTTTGGATCTAGTGAGTCCCTAGATAATGAGTCCTCCAATTTTTTATCCATTGTAACCAGTTATAATATATTGTGAGCTAATCCTCACTATGGTTTTTCCCTTCCTAGGGTTTTCCATGTAAATCTAGTGTTCTTGTGTTATTGTAGTGCATGCCTTAATTATTCTTTTCCATTTTTGCAAGTTTTATGAGATGCTTTGAATTCATGTTTAAGTTGATGAATTTAATGAATTTTAGTGAATATTGATTCACCTCCCTCTTAGTATTTTGTGTGTTCAACAATTGGTATCAGAGCTTGGTTCCTTCAATTGGCTTAATTGTTGAGGCAGATCTTGGAGGTTGAACACATGGCAACTAGGAGGTATCCTATCCCTCTAGAAGAAATTATAATGGAAGGTTTTATTTAAGAAGACTATGAAGTTGACACAGAAGGAGAACTCAGATATGGTCTTGATGATCTGGATAAAGTAGAATATGAGAATAGAGATCTGAAAGAAAATATTAGGGAAGCAGATGAGTGCATCAATAATTTGAGGGATCAAATCAAGAAAGTTAAAGAAATAATCAAGGAAATAATTGAGCAACTCAAACAATCAAATGAGACAATCACTAATCTAAAGGTGGAGGTTGAAGAAGGAAAAAGAGTTGAAGACTGATTAAATGAAAAATTGAAAGACAAGTCTGTATAATGTTAAAGACTTGAAGAAGAAGTTATAACTTTAAGGAAATATCTGGAGAAAGCAAAGAGTCAAGAGGAAAAATTCAAGAAGAGCTCTAGGTCTTGCTTGATGATATGCTTTAGTCAAAAGGATTCAAAGGACAAAGAAGGATTAGGGTTTGAAAATTGAGAAAGCTTAAAGGAAAATCAAACTCCAAACAATTTTGAAAAGAAGAATGATTAAAAAGGAATATTGCAAATAAGAAGAGAAAAATCAAACATGTCCAAAACTAGAAGAAAAGTTTCAAGAGACTTCCTATCAAACAACCAACTACACAAAGGTACCCATATTTTAATGGTTACTGTTATTCTTGCAATAAAATTGGACATAGAATTGTAGAGTGTGGAAGTAGAATGAATCCAAACTTTCAATCATTTTCTTGTCAATGCCACACATGCAATAAACTTCGTCATAAGGCTAATAAATGCAGTTCTAAGTCAGATGATGAATGGTTACAATAATGGTATGATGTTTCAATCATTTAATGGTTGGTTACTATTATACATGCAATGGGTTTGGGCATAAGGCTTTTAAGTGATATCTAAAATGATAAGAAGTATTTTTTCTCTGCAATAAGGTGTCAAATGCTATAAGTGCAATAAACCAAGACACGTAGCTAGGTTTTACAAAGGAAATAATGTCAAGCCCTTTACTTCACAAAAGAAGATTGATCTAGTAAAGAAGGTTGATTTTGTTGAACTAAAGAAGGAGATGAACAAGATATGGAAGAAAATGGAAGAGAATGAGGTGAATAATGAGTCTGTGCCAAATCTTGGTGTAGATGTTTCCTCTAAAAACTAGATAGAGAGCATTGGCTCATGGGGAGTTTTAGCAAAAAACTTTGCAGCCTGTGAAGAACCTATGAACAGTAATGAAAATTTGCTAACAACTCACTACGAGAATAATCAAGAAAATAGAGTTTGGAATCAACAAGAAGAACCAACTATCCCACACTGTCTCTGATAAACCAGAACATCAACTTGAATTGTGATAGTATCAATCTTAGTTCAATTATAAATGTCAATCACTTGATTCATCCTTACACAATGAGTCTCACAATGTAACCAATAAATATAAAAATGTCCAATGATGAAGGAGATGGCACTCATAATACACCCCAATAGCAGAATACTGTGTTACACAAACTCTAGAGAGTCTGCCTAGATCTGAACCTCGATGAATGCAAATATTAGCCAACCCTATAGTGTGAAGTTCCTTATTAGAGAATTTTTGACTAATGCTCACTTGACATATTTTTTATCTAATGATTCCTTGATGATCTGATTTTCCTCATTTATATCCTATCACTGGAGTGGAAGGATAGGTCTTCTTGGAAAGAGATGACTTTTAGTTTGTATTTGTTAATGCTTAATCGTCACTTAACAATCTTCTCATTGTTGGCCTGTCAAAGTTGATTTTCGATTTAACAAGCATAATTTGTTATCTTTATCATAGTAAACTAATTGCTGCTAATGATATTGATTAATTTATCTCTTAATATAAATCATGGTTTTCCTTTGAGGTGATTTCCATTAGTTTACTCTTATATCTTATTTTTCAGTACTTTGATCTAAGTGGAATAAGTAATCTCATGCCACTCACAATGTTCACGCTAGGACTCCATATGGTTCATGCTAGTTGTCACCCTCTTCATTCTATAGATGTGTAGAGACCCTGATCTTAGTTTAATCTTCCATTGTAACACTTGGACTAGTCATGAGAGTGTTATATAAATAATGATTACTCTACTTTGAATGCATATATTCATTTATGTTACTATATACCCATAAATATATTAAATGTATACTTATCTTAGATATTCTTTTGTCATGGGGACATCACAAGTCCCCCCCGTCTTGTTTTTGCTTGTCCTCAAGCAACTTATAATTCTTTCCTTAATGTTTTTAATCTCTTGATATTCTTGTATGGTACACCTATCTTATACTGGAAAAAGATTGTAACATCTTGTTACATTTGATATTTTTGAAGGCCTTCTAGATACCTCATTCTGAAGTGTATCGACCCTTGTAATCCTAGGAAAATATTGTAACATCTCTACCTAGGCCTTCTGGATACCTTACTCTTAAGTGTACCCAACCTTATAATCCTGGGAGAAGATTGTAACATCTTTTCCCATGCCTTCTGGATACCTTATTCTTAAGTGTACCTAGCCTTATAATCTTGGGAAAATATTGTAACATCCCTTCCCAGGCATTTTGGATACCTTATTCTTAAGTGTACCTAGCCTTATAATCCCAAAAGTGAGCTTTCACTTCTCAGGCCTTATGGATACCCTATTTGGGTATATCCATCCTTATTCTTATATGTATTTATCATAATGTAATATTGCATATTATCCTCAAAGGATGTTTTGGTGCAAAGGAAATGTCTTATTAACTTATTTTGAAGATCATACAATAGTCTATTTCTTGTTCTAGTTAAGGGCTACTATGTTTTTCCCTTCCTGAATTTGTTTATCTTTAAATTCCTTAATAGTTTCTTCCCTTTCCCATGTAGCATCTTCTTTAGGAAGTCTGTTCTATTTTATTAGGGACTTGGTAATGATCCTGTTGCTCAATTTCCTTTCTCTAGTGTCTAGGATAAATTTTGGTTCCATGGTAAGTTGTCCTTCTTCATCTAGAGTAGGTAAATAAGTACAAGGGATGACTTGTTGTCCAAGGACCTTCTTAATCTTGGCTACATGGAAGACATTATGGATCTTTCTATGCTTTGGTAGTTCTATCTCGTAAGCTACCTCGCCCACTCTTCTTATAACTTTATAGGGACCGTAGAAACATGGCTTGAGCTTTTCAGCCCCACTCTTTTTGATTGAGGTTTTCTTAGATGGTTGTAGCCACAAAAATACTAGATCTCCAATTTTGAATGTCCTTTCTATGCAGTGTCAATCAACATAGATTTTTTGTTGGCTTTGGGCTTGTAGATTTTCCTTGAGAGTTTTCATGAGGTCAACTTTTTGTTGTATGAAGTCTTGTGCCCTTTGCACTTTGTTTTCTTGGATGACCAAATTTCCAATAGAAGGAGCTTCATATCCATATAGGGCCTAAAAGGAGCTCATTCCAATTGACATGTGGTGGGTAGTATCATAACAGTACTCACCCATGTGTAGCCATTTTATCCATGTGGTTTGTTGTCCTGTGACATAATTCCTTAAGTAACCTTCTATCCATTTGTTAACTATCTCTATTTTCCCATCCGTTTGTAGTTGGTAACTTGTTCTTGGAGTTAGACTTGTTCCTTCTAGCCGAAAAATTTCTTGCCAAAATTGGCTAAGGAATTTGCTATCCCGGTCATTGATGATTGTCTTGGGTATCCCATGGAGTCGAAATACTTCCTTAAAGAATAATTATGTTATCTAAGGTTCCTTATATTCCAATGAGATTGCAAAGAAGTGGGAATACTTAGAAATTCTATCCACTATCACATAAATGCTATCTTTCCCATACACTTTGGGCAATCTAGTTATGAAATTCATTGAAATGCTTTCCCTTTTTTGGTTGGGAATAGGTAGTGGTTGTAGTAAACCCGCGGGATGATTTTGTTCCACTTTTTTTTGCTGACAAGTCATGCATTATTGTACATGTTTAAGCACATATTTATTTAATCCCTTCCATGACTACTTTTCTCTAATCTGTTTATAAGTTTTGTAGTACCCCTGGTGGTCAGCAAGAGGATTATCATGGAATTCCTTTATAATTTTGTTCTTTATCTTTGAGTGGGGAAAAAGAAGTACCCTCCCCTTATATAGGATAAGGTTGTCCAACACCTTTTATTATTCATTCAACATTCTTCCTTCTAATATCTTGAAGGCTTGTGCATCTTTGGCATACTCAGTGATAATGTCATTTCTCTAGTCTTTTAAAATTCTTGTGATGGTGTTGAGATGGGGGCATCGAGATAAATCATCTACCACCCATTGGTTCCTTTTACATATTCTATGTTGAAATCATAGGCTTGAACTCGGCTTACCCACTTTTTTTGACGCTCATTAAGATATTTTTTATTCATGAAGTACCATAGACTATTGTGATTTGTTTTGATGATGAATATTCCACAAACTAGGTATTGTTTAAATTTGGCTAGGGCATGTATAATATCCAACATTTTCTTATCATATATGGAGTAGTTCTTCTCGATCTCCGATAGCTTGCAACACTCAAAGGCTATTGGATATTTTTTATGCATGATAACTGCTTCGATTCATTCTCCCGAAGCATCACATTGTAGCTCAAAGGGTAGTGTGAAGTCGGGAATAGCAAGGAAAGGGAAGGTACTCATGTATTCCTTGAGTTGTTCAAAGGCTTGTTGTGTTTGGTCATTCCATAAAAAAAGCCCCCTTTTTAGTCAAGTTTGTGAGGGGAGCAACTAACTTGGAGAATCCCTTTACCAAACACCTATAATAGCTGCATAATCCCACAAAGCTTCTAAGTTAAGTCAAGGTCTTTGGTCTAGGCCATTATTTGATGGTTTTAATCTTCTCCTCATCCATGCTCACCCCTTTTGCATTGATTTTATATCCCAAGTAGAGTATTTCTTCCAGTCCAAATTCACATTTTGACATTTTTGCATAGAGGGATTCTAATTCCAATATGTTTAAGACTTCTTCAATATGATGAAGATTCCCTTCCCATGTTTTTCTATAGATCAAGATATCATCAAAGAAGATAAGTAAGAAATTTCTTAGTTGCTAGTGAAAAATGTGGTTCATGCATGATTGGAAGGTGGTTGGGGTGTTGGTGAGGCCAAATGGTAAGACTAGGAATTCAACATGCCAATAGTGACATCAGAAAGTTGTTTTTGGTACATCTTCCTTCTTCATTCTGATTTGATGGTATCTTGACCATAAGTCAATTTTGGAAAAATATCTTGCTCCATGGATTTCATCCAATAATTCATCTATCCTTTGGATTGGGTACTAATTCTTAATATTTTTTTGGTTTAAATCCCTATAATCTATACACATTCACATAGTGCCATCTTTCTTTTGGACTAGCACTACAAATGATGCAAAGGGACTATTACTTGGTTGAATATGTCCCATTTCTAGCAATTCTTTAATGTTATTTTTAATATCTTCTTTGAATCTTCAAGGATACCTATAGGGGGTGGTTATCACTGGCTTTTCTCCTTCTTCCAATTCTATGAAGTGCTCAAATCCCCTTTTTGGAGGTAGACGAGGGGAATATCTCCAAAAATCTTTTTGTGTCTCTTTAGAATAGGTTGGATGTGTATGTGAATTTCTTGCTCGTGAGAAGGTGATTTATCTAGTACCATGCATTATGCTATCCATTCACCTTTTCCATTCCTTACAATCCTTTCCATTCTTTTTCATGATAGCACTTTTGGAGATCCATTTGGTAGTCCTTTAAGTGTAACTTCGTGTTCATTGTGCTTGAAGAAAATTTCTAAGTTTGGGTTATCCATGGTAAAGCGCCCTAGGGAGTTTATCCAAGGCATACCTAATATCACATCATTTTGTAGGTTCACAACATAGAAATGTCCTCTTATGGTATTTCCATCTAAGGTGATCTCTAATTGGGGAATGATCTTTTTGCATTGATCCGTAGTTCCATTTGCTAGTGTTAACTTGAAACCATTGAAGTTTTGGACCTACAATCTTCATTTTGATACTAAAATTTTGCTGATAAAGTTGTGGGAAGCCCCACTATCAACCAAAGAAATTTTTTTTTTTCCTTTTAGTGTTCCTTTGATCCAAAAGGTTCTATGTTCACTTGCTTGAGAGATGACTGCTAAGGTTCCTTGTTCATTCGGGTCCCATCTTTCTTTTTTGGTAGTGGTTTCTCTTGTCTCTTCATTGGATGCTTCTTCAATTTTATGTATTTGTACCTTCTTGCATTGGTGGTCTTGTCCCCAAGGTTCTTTGCATCTGAAGCATAAATCCTTTTTCATTATCCTTCCCTTTGTTTGATTGCTTCCTTGTCATGGCATTGGTGTCCCATAATCCAAGGTTCTTTGCAATAGTAGCATGCTCTTTCTTTGTTATCCTTTCTTTTTTGGCCTTGTTTGGGTTGTGGATTGGATGAGGGGTTCTTGGATTTTTCCTTGGAAGAGCTAGATTCCACTTTCATGGCCCTTTGAATTGCTTCCTCCATGATTTGTGGCTCCAATGGGTTCACTATGTTCTTAATTGGTTCCTTGAGTCCTTCAATGAATAGATAGGTAAGCCTTCTTTGGGATAGGTTGGGGATCATGACAACTAGCTTTTGGAATTCATTTTCAAATTCCTCCATAGTTCCATGTTGCCTAAGTTGGGTGAGCTCCTTAAAATACCACTCAGGATGCTTTTGATCGAATCTATTAATGAGTTTTTGAGTGAATTCACTATAGGTGAGTATATTTCGGTGGCCTTGGGTGATGAGTCCATGATGCCACCAATTGTGAGCTATCCTTGAGAGGTGGACGACAACAAATTTAATGGAATTTTCTTTGGTCATGGGGCTAAGAGATAGGTAGGTGTCAAGCTTTTGAACCCATGATTGTGTGGTGAACCTCCTAGAGCCATCAAAATATGGCAATGCCATCTTATTAATTTTGAATCTAAGGTCTTTGTTAGCATGGTTCTTTCTCCTATTAGGATTGGTTTGGGTTTTGACTTCATAATATTTTTTGAATTGTATGATTCTTTGAAGTGTAGGGTCTAATTTGGCATACATATGAGCAATGTCTTCTTCCCTATTTGAGTTTGGCTCTTCTATTTCTTCCATGACATTTTCTCTTGGAAGGAATGGCAGCATGGTCAGTCTCAATGAGGAACTTTGGGTTGAATGCTCATTTTCAGAATGGTTTGAATGTATTTCTCTCTTTGAAATGGTTCTTTCATGAGTATTATTGTTATTCATGTTTTGAAGATCCTAGAGAATCAATTGATTGGTCTTCTCAAACTTCTCGTTGGTTTGTTCCATGAAATTTTTAAGCTCTTAAGCCAACTGTTCAACCATCATTCCCTTTCTGTGGTAGGTTTGAATTTAATTTTTTTCTACAATTTGGAAGGAAAGATGCTCTGATACCACTGTGAAGAACCTATGAATAGTAATGACAATTTTCTAACAACTCATTGTGAGAATAATCAAGAAAATAGAGTTTTCAATCAATAAGAAGAACCAACTATCCCAAATCATCTATGATAAACCAGAACAACAACTTGAATTATGACACTATCAATATCAGTTCAATTATAAATGTCAATCACTCAATTTAGCCTTACACAATGAGTCTCAAAATGTAACCAAGAAATATAAAAATCTCCAATGATGAAGGTCATGGCACTCAAAATACACCCTGATAGCAGAATATTGAGTGTTACACAAAATCTAGAGAGTCTTCCTAGATCTAAACCCTGATGAATGCAAATATTAGCCAACCCTACAGTCTGAAGTTCCTTATCGATGAATTTTTGATTGATGCTAACTTGATATATTTTTTATCTAATGATTCCTTGATGATCTACTTTTCCTCATTTATATATTATCGCCAGAGTTGAAGGATAGGTCTTCTTGGAAAGAGATGACTTTTAGTTTGTATTTGTTAATGCTTCATCATCACTTAACAATCTTCTCATCGTCAACCTGTTGAAGCTGATTCAAGATTTAATAATCATAATTTCTTATCTTCATCATAGTAAATTAATTTCTACCAACGATAATGATTAATTTATCTTTGAATAGAAATCATGGTTTTCCTTTCAGGTGATTGCCATTAGTTTACTCTTATATCTAATTTGTCAGTACTTTGATCTGAGTGGAACAAGAAATCTCGTGCCACTCACAATGTTCACGCTAGGACTCCATATGGTTCATGCTAGCTATCATCCACTTCATTTTGTAGATGTGTAGAGACCTTGATCTTAGTTTAACCTACCACTATAACACTTGGATTAGTCATGAGAATGTTATATAAATAATGATTACTCTACTTTGAATGTATATATTCATTTATGTTATTATATACCCATAAATATATTAAATTTATACTTATCTTAGATATTATTTTATGATGGGGACACACACAACCCCCCGCCAAAGGTGAGATGTTGATGTCTTCAACATACTTGTACATGTATAGATTGATATAATTGATATATTGGTAAAATCTATGGTAAGAAATATCTTAATGCATAGATATGTAGAATATTTAAAGGTGTTTGTGATGATATATTGAGGGTTTGCCACATTTTCAGCCTAACTTTCTCTGCTATAATTAGTGCGCATATTAGGTCACTAAAAAAGGACTTATATCTCATTATGCATTACTAAAAAAGGTATTTACTATTTCTTGCAAAACCCTAGTTTCAGATAAGTGCAAGATGTTTACTCCACAAGTTATTGATTTTCTTGAGAGGTCAATACCTATATTCAAGAAGCATCCATACAAATCCATGGAGACAAATAAGGAAGGTGTGTTTTCTAGGGTTCCTTTGATCGTGTTGTACACAAAGGATGTGAAGATTTACATTCATTCAAATTTGGATGAATATGATCACTTGAAGATGGCAGAGTTTAGGGAAAAAGTGTTAACTAGTGATGATTTCGAGTTAAAACCAAAGTATGCTAGTCTGAAAAAGAATAATTTGGATGTGTGGAATGAATTTTCTAATTTCTACTATGATAATGAGTGGTGAAGTATGTGCTAATCATAATTCATGACAAATTCATGTGGTTGGACTTGCCATATATAATAAATAAAGAGGTAATTAGGTTTTTTACTGGTTTGTGCTCCACTAAAGTCAGTAAAGAATGAAGTTTTAATGAAGCTTACCAATGTGAAATTTGACAAGCATGACTTAAGTATGAATGAAATTGAAGATACGATGGTCAAGTATGCTTCTATGTTGATTGGTTACAAAATATTTTTCACAAACAAAGAGAATTCATTTTTTTCCACTGTAATACACACAACCCATTAGATGGTGAAAGAAGGAAAATATTTTGATCTTTGTGAGCTCTTGATATTATAGTTGATAGAGAATTTTTAGAAGAAAAAGGATTCAAAATATCCTTTCCGATATGGTACTCTTATCATTTTATTGATGTTTTACTTTCTTAATGAGTTCCCTAAAGCAAAGAATGTTGTATGGCTAGATAATGTTCATATAGCCTTTTCAATCTTGAATGAAAGAAAGAGAAAGGATTCCTAACAAAGTTGTGGATAATTATAATAATAATTTAACTTTTATGGTTAGTAGAGATTACTACTATATGGAAGCAGTTGAACCCAGAACTATTTTGGATTCCAAAACTACCTTCTAAGGTAGATGAGTTGGAATGCACTGGTCTCACAAATATTCTGTTGAGCGAACCCTGAGATACATATATTGAAAGGTTTTGTACTTATAAAGAGAAATCAAGAAAAGAGAACCTTGAAAAGGACATTAAATAAAATTTTGAAAAGATGAGGGCTGATTTGGAGAGAGAGTTTGGTACCCTTGAGGACCCTACAGAGAAATCCAAAGGTACATCTACTCCTCCATAGACTACACCACAAAATTTAAGAAGTTAAGGTAGGACCCCAGTTCCCACAATACCTACTGTTACAAAGCCTTCTGGAAAAAATGCTACAAGTGGGTCTAAAAAGAAATATATGTATCTAGCACCTCTATGTAAAAAAAGTATCCTAAGAGAAGGAGAGAAAAAGCCACAAGAGAAGAGGATATTAGTATTGAAGAAGAAGAAGAGGAAGAGGAAGAACATTAGTTGGTCTAGAAAAGAAAGTCAAAGGTCTCTCAAGAAGAGACTAGTACAAAAAGGGGAAAAGAGAAAGAGAACAAGCCTCCAGTTTGAGAACATGTTCCTATGAAGTTTGTTGCATTATTCAATGCTATTGTAGAGCATGGTGCACTAAAGGAAACAACACTACTATATGAAGAGTCAACTTCTACTGAAAAAGCTACAATTGAGAAGGAAATAGAGATGTATATGATAACCTTTGATGTGAATCTAGGTGATATTCATGACCAACTCCTAGTGAGTCTTGCAAATTCACTTAGTGCCAATAGAAAAGAAGATGTGGTAGAAGAAGAAAAGATATGAAAACTTTCCCTAGAGAAAGCTAGAGTAACCCTTAGTCATGAAGAAAGAATAAGGTTTTCAAAAATTTTAAGAAAAAGAATTCAAGACCAAAAATAGGGTAGACACCCTAATGGGGAATGAATTAGAAGAAATCAAGAGGATGGAGAGGAAAATAGAGGAGATAACAACCGAGATTCTTGTAGAAATAAAGAAATTTGTTCTTGTAGACAAGGAAACCACTCCTCTAGAGACTGAAGATTAAATGCAACAAGATACACCTCTTCCAAAAATCAATGAGCTTGTCATAGAGCAACATGAGCATCAACAAGAGAAATTTTTTATAGAAAACACTCCTCCAAATGTGTAGATAATTGAAGTGGAGAATAAAGAAGATAAGAAAGAAGCCTCAGAGAAGACTAAAGCACAAAAAGAAAAAAAAATCCTCCAAAAGCTAAGAAGATTAATGAAGAGTGCTCGGGTGGTGGAGAGAAAGAGAAGAGTGATACTCATGCAAATGAAAGTACTAAAAAAGGTGGTGAATCCTCTGGACCCTTTGGAGATTCATTCAAATATATCTTGGATATGTAATTATAGTTTTAATTGGTTGTTTTTGCACAGGTGCTTCAAATTCCTATGCAACAAGGTCAAGTGGAGCTAGATAAGATTTCCCCTCTACAAAAATTATAGATTGGTGATGTTTTTCATGCCTCCATGAGAAAGGATACTCTTAAAACTCACCAAAAGAGTACTAAGTTGGTAGATGAAGCTGTCAAACTATTGCAAGAAAGCCTTCCTAGAATTTTTATTGAAAATTCTTTATCTAGTGTGTAGCAATTGAGGTTATTACTTGATTCTTTTAAGGAGTATTCTATTGGTTTGGAAGGGAAGATAGAGAAGGAAATGGCAAAGGAATTCAATGATAAAAGGTTAGCTGATGTTTTTGAGAAGTGTAGTACTACACATGCTAGGTTGCAAGGCAACTTGGAAGATGTTAAAAAGTTTTTCGAGGAAGCCAAAAACTTGTTTTAGTTTTTTTGTAGTTGCCAATTTCTACATGGAGCATTAAGGATCAAATAGACTCAAATGAGTCTCAAATTTCTTAGGCCTTGTTGTGCAATTTTTGCGCACACACCCCACTAAAAGCAGGAACCCTCTTTTCTTGCTTTGCTTTCTTTTTTTCTTTTCGTAGGGTCCTAACTTCATCCCCTTAAGGGATGAGTCTCTTGGTCTTGGTCTAGTTCACCCTTGTGCTTAATGATAAACTTGCATTTTAGATGTTAATTTCCAACTTCAAATGATGGCTTTGCTCTTGAAAAATGAACCCACACTTGAAATTTTGGATTCAAGGAAAAATTGACAAAGTTATGAGCATGTTTGGTAATTTCAAGGTACCTCAAATTACTTGAACCTTAGTCCGGTTGGATAATCTGAGATACCTCAGATTACCCAAATTTGAGCTTCTATCACATTTTTGAGATTTCCTCAGACACCCGTACGAGCATTTATTACTTGAAATTAATGAGTTTAAAACACTAATTTGGGGAATAAATTGAGAGAAAGTAGTCATTTGGTCATTCCATATTGTTTAAGGCTCGAGGTTCGATAGAGTTTTCATCACTAGGCATTTGGTATTGAGTTTGATATTGAGATTCATTGTTGGGATTGCATCCTTTGGTGATCATTTAGTGTTCTTGTCCTTCACCGTTGCATTGTCATTGAGATTCTCTCTCATTTCTAATGATTTCATGGTAAGATTTTGATTCCTTTCCAGTGATCTTGTTTCAATTAAGCTTTATTGATGAATCTTTGAGCATATTGGTCATCTATTGGGTTGGATATTGAGTTTTGTTCCATCGATTGGGGTTTTTGATTCTTTGAGAAGGATTATTCTGAAAAGGGTCAAGGGTAGGGTTTTTTCTGCACATATTGAGTGAATAAACCTATTGATTTCTTTTGAAATCCCTCTCATTATCTCCTTCATCTGTGATTGATAGTTAGATTTTGGAGTAGTTTTCTAGTTTTCATTGCTCACTGAAACCCTAGTTTTTAAGATTTCAAGCTCAATAAAATGATTGTTGTCGATGTTTTCAAAGTTGTTTGTTTGAAGTGAAATTCACAATGCTATTCCAATGATTCAATATTTAAGCAATTTAGTGTTCATCTTTTATCAATTTGAAGAACTTAAGATCAAAAACCTAGAAATTTCACAAAATCGAGCTCATTTTGGAAATTCTGAGGTAGCTTAGATTTTCTGAGCTCTAATCCACTTGGAGAATCTGAGCCCCTTCAAATTATCTAAGTTTTCTCCATACTTAAAACTTTGACCTTCAAAGTGAATAGTTAGTTGAACTTCGGGATTGGAATCTAATCGGTAAATCCAAGCCAACTTGGATTACCTGAATTGTAGTTCACCTAGATAATCCAAGGTCCCTAGAAATACCTGAACCTTGTGAAAGATTGAACCCAATGTATAAAACCACTTGATTTTTGGATGAGAAAATTTTTTGAAGTGTCTTCGAGGAGAGCAGTACTTGTTCATAATTGATTAAGGAAAATAATTTCACCCATGCATGATTCCACTTGAATAATGGTGAAAATCTAGTTAATTGGTAAATTTTGGAAAATCTGAGCTTGCTCAGATTATCCGATCTCTCTTTATTTCTTGTGAATTTCAAGCATCATTAATGAATGAGTTGCACTTATGCATATCATTTTGGAATTTGGTGAGGTTGCTTGTATTTATTTCCATTGGAATTTGAATGGTTGATTAGCTTAAGTTAATGGCATTATCATCTCATAGTGGTGCTTCATAGAGTGGATATATTATTATCTTCCATTTTGGTGATTATAGTCCTTTCTCTAATAGATGCAAGCTGAGGTTAGTACTAACAAAACCACCAAGAAAAAATTTTCTCTAGTACAAGAAGAATTCAAGAGAAGACAAGAAAGGATGAAGTATGACTTCAAGGGCATTTAGCTAGAGACTAAGATTGCAGATGAAAACATGGGACATGTGGATTACGATGACTTTCAATAGAGGATGTTTCGAAATACACCAACTAAGCTGGCTCAAAAGATCACTTACACTGGTTTGGCACAAGTAGAAGGATTCCCACAAAGACAACTATTTCTAGAGCTAGTCTTGGAATGTACAAAGCATTATGTCTCGAGAACAAGAATCATAATTGGGCCACAAGGCTGAGTCATGGCTAACTTAATCGAGGAGTCTATCGCAGAGGTCTTCAACATTGCATCTCATCAGAAGCTTATTGAATAAATTAACATTGGGGAAGCCATCAAGTTTTATGAGCAAGACCCCAACAGAGCTCTCGAGATTATGAACAACACTTGGATACTAAAGCCTAAGCCACGCTATTCAGAACTTCCCAAGCAGTTGCACAGAAATGACTTCAAGCTAGAATATCATGACATCATAACTCTTTTGGGTAGAGTCATGGGGGTGGGAGAGGCACACATCTTTCGAACTTGGATGTTCCATCCCATTACAAAGATACTAGAAAACAAACACTATCATTGAGCAAGGATCATAAGCAACAATCTAGATGCTCAATTGAGGAGTTTGCAAGAAACTAACAGTTTCACTATGACCTCATATCTAGTGTACATGTTGGCTCACAAGACCAAGTGCAAGGGTCTTAGCTGCAAAGGAACCATAGGGTAGGATAAGATATGGGATGTTTATCCACAAATAGAACACAAAAAATACAACTATAGAAGAGCTAATGATGCTTTATTCATGTATATTCCAAGGATGTTGTAGCATGCTCTTCATATCAGGATTTCTTCAAATGCTATGGACTTGATCAAGAATATGGTCAATGATTCATTCAATTGCAAAGGTTCACATACATCTAGGTAAAAGGATCTCCAATTGTTCCTCTTAGGCTACCCAGGTATCCCACTAACAAACTTTTACTGCTAGAGCTGACAAGATAAATGGTAGCCTTTGAAGAAATTCTACAACAAGGGAGTATAAATAAGAAAGGATTGGGATCAGAATTCCCATTGAGAATAGGGGATTTGGAGGCTTTCCCTTCTATTCAAAGTTCTCAACATTTTGAAAAGGAAATGGCCCAGTTTGAGTTATGCTCCCACACCAATAGAAATAATTTTGATCCATATGGTAGGGCTGTGAGGTAGGCCAATAGGACTTTTAGGCACAAGGATCACATTGAAGACTATTAGGCTAACTATCGGGATGAATTTGAAGTTATAAGGAGAAGGTTCTCAAGGATACCTTTGAAATCAACCAGACTATACAAAGTTTTAGAGGTGCCTGATTAGGTGCAAGATGATGATGCAGACCTACTTTAGCACCATGAATTTGAACCATATAGAAACTAGCCCTTGCCTCCAATTAATTGGTCTAAAGAAGAGATCACATATTTGAATCAGATTACTGAACCAATGAAGAAGTATTCCAAATTATGGTTCAAGCATAAACTGTTGGAATTAGAAGAAGAAGTTGTGAAGTTCACCTATGACTTGATGGGAAACTTGGAGTCTCAAGATGAAGAAGAAGCTAAGATCAATAGGGAAGATGAAGTTGTTGAACCCCATGATGAAGAAACCTATGAAGAAGCAGTGTCCATTAAGAGGATAAACAAGAGCCAATCACAAGTAAAGCAAGGGGAGATGTCATATCCTAAAATTAAAAATGTTCCTTAGGCCAACAATAATTTTGAAGAAGGTGAAACCTCACAACTAGTGAGGAAAAGAAGAATACTGACATAGAGGTAGAAGGCTGCAAAGGAAAGGAAAGGTGAAGCTACCACAGATGCTCCCTCTGCAACAAAATTTGTGGATTTGGAGATTTGAGGGGAAAATCCCCAAGTATATGTTAGAAGAAATTCTCCTAAGAAAAAAGTCACTCTAGTGGAAGAAGTGAGAATTGCAGAAGAAGAGGTGCTAGATGAAGAGGCACCTACTAATGATGCAGAATAAAGAGCAGTTACAAGAAATAATTCTCCCATTCCTTCTCCACACCAAAATGTGCAAGTTTCTGAAGAGGCAATTCAAGAGGAGGGGAACATATCTTACAATCCTAGACAACTAAATGGAGAAAATGGTGAGATTTCCACTCCTAATAGTGGAGAATGGAGGAAGTTTGTACAAGAAATTAGACAATTCACCTTTGGAGCATAAAGTAAGAACATAGAGTCTAAAGTTTCTCAAGGAAAAGCATCAAATTCCCCTGAGAAGGTAATAATTGATGAACAAGAAGATCACCCTAAGGAAACGGAAAACAAAAAAGTTGTTGATAGTCCTCATCAAGACCAAGATGAACAAGAAAGTCAACCAAAAATAAAGCAAGATGTTGAAGTGAATGTGGTTGATAGTCCCAATAAGGAGGTGATAATTGAGCCATCTACAGCTTTGGAATGGTTGGAAAGGAGGATTAGTAAGAATCCAATCATTGTACAAGAGGAAGCACCAAGCTGGGATAAGTTGCTTGCATAATGGGGATAGCCTAAGCAAAGGAAAAGGGCCAGGACAATTTCTAAAATGTCTAGAGATGAATTTAATAATAGGGTGGTTCATGTGGCTATTCCTATAGAAAATAAGTTTAATGATGAAGTTAGTCCATCAAACTACAAGGTGCTAACAATCAACCTAGGGCCTACTACCAAGGAACAATAAAAAGAAGAGTTCCATGAATCTTCTCAAGCAATCCTAAGGAGATTGGATAGGGAAATAAAGGAGAAAGAAAAATTACAAAAACAATTGAATGATGTTTATAAATATGTACAACACTTGATGAAGCCTTTGTAGACTATGGGAAGTGAGGGGATTGTTCTAGAAGGATTTTCTCCTAAGGAGGTAGTTATAGAAATTGAAAGATTAAAGTCCTTTGTGCATTGTACTCATAGCTGGCTCTAGGACGATAGCAGTAGAGGGGATGAAGCAATTGAGCAGATTCTGAAGATATACACTAATGCTTATGAATTTCTTGAGCATAGTTCATAATTTAATGTAGATTGCAACAAAATTGATGAGTCAACTGTAGATGAGTTGAAGAAGATCCTACAGGTGTCAATGGAAGAAATGGCTAAGATGGATATCCTTTCTCAAGATGAAGTTGGAAAGGTGAAGGAATGGGTTGAAGTTTGGAATTACAAGAAGGAGCTCCACACAAAGGCGTTAAAGAAGATAATGAAATTGCAAGGGAAAATGAAATAAATATACAATAGTTGCATCAGTTTCTTGGAAATAATTATTGGAAGGAGGAAATTTGGTCAGAAGAATATGAATATTAGTAGATTGTAGGGATGGTGACACGAGATCTATGCTCATTTTTATGGTGCTCTAATTACTAAGGAAAATATGGAAGATGCAGCTATATACATTTCAAAGTTGGACAAATACCATGAGCTACAAATTGAATGGAATAAGGTAATGCCTCAATATTTAGAAGAATTCAAAAATCATAAAACTAGAATTAAGTTTATTCCAGTTCCAGACCCAAAAGATGTGAGAGAAATATTGGAGAAGGCAAATGAATTATTTAATAAATTAGAGGCCAATTAGGAGGGAGAAAGGGAGAATAGTTAGTAGGCAACCATATAAATTTTTGTGCCAAATATGTGATGTCTAGCCAACCAGTTGGGTGACCTCAATTTTTGTGCCATCAAGTGGATATTATTGGAAGACTTAGGCCGACTTGGATGAAGCCCCAAATATTCAATGCAAATTTTATTTTAATTTAAAACTTTCTAGGATGACCTATCTGACCAACCTATTGATGTAAACCCTAAATTGGGCCGACCTAGTGAAGGAATTTTCTAAAAATTGAGGATCATGCCTCATTTGTAAGTGTTAGAAATAGCTAAGTCATAGTTGCAAGAGCTAGAGTTGAGTTAGGAAGTTAGTATTTTTCTGATAGCATGTGTTGCTACATTGAATACTTGAATTGTTTTAATATTGGGTGATTCAATATAAGTAAAGACATTGTTCTCTAGTGTTATTTCTTGTGTTGTTTCATTATGCATGGTTCTTGTTATTCCATATCTTTAAGATTGCTTTGAGATTATTAGTTACATGTTAGATTTAGATTTAGATGTGATGCAATGGTGTTGATGATTTGATATTTGAAGTGTTTGAGCAATCCTTGGTCCATACTTTTAGCAGCTTGTTGAATGTAAGTTGTTGTGTAAAGTTAGCCTAAGCCTTGAATATGTTTGCTAAGTTCAATTGTGGGTATTTATTCATTTCAATTGCAAAAATAAGTTTGAATTGGGTGCATGCTTCATGATTTGAAAATCTTGAATTCCTTAGAAGATTGCAAATTTGATCTGTGTTAACTAGGAATTAGTTTTGAAGGATTGGTCCACTTTGAGTTTTTAATCATTTGCATTGTTGGTCTTAGGAATTAGTTTAATTTTAAAATTTCTCTAAACCCTTATCTTTTGTCATTTCTTTAAGAATTTGAATTAGATTTAGGATTATTTAGGTATCACTACATTGCAAGATCTGATAATTTTGAAGTGTCCAGTACTTGTTTTGTAAGGTCCCTTGTGATTACCAACATTGTCACATTTATCATTGAGTTGTTTTTGCATTTTCAAGATCTAACATTAGAGACCTTGGGGTTATCTCTTGAGGCTTTCTCATAGAGATTTACCTTTCAAGAGAGATAGAATATCATATTCTGTTTGAGTTGTTGTTGTGATTAAATGGTTCAACCCCGGATAGCAAAATGTAAGTCTTGTAAAAGGATATTAATGCCTAGTAAGAATCACTATTTTATGAATTATCATGTGTTTTATGCATTGAGTGTGCCTTCTTTTCTCATACTGTAATGTTTCAAATGAAAATGGCTTACTCTACTCCTTATTAAGTAGGAATTTTTTTTTTTAGCATGTTTGATAAAATATCATGGAATTACCCATATTGATATGTCGGTGAACATAACAAATGTAGTTGAATAAAAGGGGAAGAGTGGTATGGATATATATAGAAAAACAATTTTGCTCATAAATGTGTTGATAGTAAGATAGGAAGTATGGTGTACCATGTATTGCTAATTGTAGAAAAATTGAGTATTACCTAAATTACAATTGTGAATTATATGGAAATTTATTTTTACAAGTATGCAATGGATAGATGTTAACAAAGTGAACATTGTGTAAAGGAAAATAAAGTGTGTATGGGTGTATCAACATTTGTGTTAGTAATGTGATGAAACCATGCATTGTTAAGTTCTAGGAAATGGGTTGATATACCTAAGCTATAGTTGCGTATCTTCTAGTGATTTCTTGTACTTATGCAAAGTGAATAGATATTTCCAAAATTGAAACAAAAAGTGAATATTGTTTATACAAAATAGAATATGTGTAAGTGCACTACTCTTGTTCTATGGTGAATTTTGTAAAGCGTGTTGTGTTAGGTCATGTAAAGTGAAACCAGTAAATGTATTGTACCCCAAGTATAGGATACAGGGTATCTAACTTGGGATAAGGGTGAGGGAGGTTGAATACGATCCCTTATGAGTACCCTTTGTGATGGACCTTATGTAAGTTAGCTAGTTGTGTGTTTATGTAAATGTGTTAAATGTGCGGATGTGTATTTATCAAATGAGATATGATGTATTCCCTTGTGTTAGTCTTATTTGTATGGTAAATGTGTACCCCTAGCATTTGGTTTCCCCCCTTATGGGAGTGCGATGCCAGCTAGTGTAAATAGGGGTTGAGAGGCACATGTTCTCCCATCGGGAAATTACAAGCTCAGGGTGTTGTCCCTAATCCTAACAAAGGATCTATGTCGAGTCATTGTAATCCTCCCATGGACATTGACCGTAGCCTACTCCCCCACATATGAGAGCCACACTTGTTGGTTCATAGTGCTAACCTATTCCTTGATGTTATAACCCATGGGTAAATGATGGAATTTTATGGACCACTAGTTACTTATAATTATGTGGTCGGGGACCACTAGTGATTTATATTTATGTGGTCGGGGACCACCAGTGATTCATATTTATGTGGTCAGGAACCACCAATGATGCAAATTTATGTGGTCAGGGACCACCAATTAGTCATATTTATGTGGTCAGGGACCAACAATAATGCATATTTTTGTGGTTAGGGACCACCAGTTATTCATGTTTATGTGGTCAGGGACCACCAGTTATTGAATGCTATTATAATTATGTGGTTAGAGAACCACCATTCCCCTCCTCCCCTTAGGTGGCTTATCAAGTCACATAGTGCTTGTAATGTGCAATTTTTATTGTTGGAATATGAATTATTGGTAATTCTTGATTGATGTTTTATTTTATTATGCACCAGCAGTGTGGAATTTTGCATTTATTTTATTAGGCTATTTAGCCATTTGAAGGTTTTTATAGTCCAAATTGTGTCAAGGACTTATTTAATTTCATTTTTGAATTAAGTTTGGAATGTTGAAATGTAGCTACAATTGATCTTTATTTGGTTTTCTCTTGATTTTATAATTTTATGTTTTATTGAAACATTGGTTTATGATCTTATGATTTCTCAACTTGAGGCTTTCTTAATGTTTTCTAACTGCTGGTAAACGTGGTGTAATGTGACATATGTAAACTGCCATATCCTGGGGGGTTCCCTGGTAGGTTGTATAGGGGAGTAGATGCGCTGGGGAATTATTTTTGAAAGGGGTTGTGAATGGGACCGGTATGGGACGGTCATTAATCCATTCTTCCCCCCTATTCTATGATTATTCTTATTTGTATGGAAGAGTCCTTAGAGAAGGGCCTCGAGTGGTATCCAAGAATATCCATCCTTATAAACCCCATTGAGCCTTGTGATGTGAATTATGTGTAATTGTTGTGAAGTATGGGTAAATTTGTAAATAAATTACATGTGAAAATACTTGACTGTTATGTGAAAACTTTTGTTCAAAGTATTTAGATGTTTGATTCAAGGAAGGAATGTCCTTAATGTGTGCTTATAGTTGAATGCTTGATTTGTTTCATCCAGAAAGTGAGTAATTCAAATTTAATAGATTTATGTTCATTGTTATATGGAGATTTCTTTTCCTGACCTTAAAGACTTCCAGGAGGAAGTCTAAGCCAAGGGGAGGGGGATGTAAGACCCCGCCTCGTAGGTACTTAATACAACTCTAATTTGTTAAATATTTTTCTTGAATTGATGATTAGATATATTATGGATGAAAAATAAGGTGATCTTTTGGTGATATTCTTGCATTTAATTTTGACATTATGTTTATTGTCACTACCATGAAGGTGGAATGTACTCACATAATTTAGAGACCTTGGGGTTATCTCTTGAGGCTTTCTCATAGAGATTTACCTTTCAAGAGAGATAGATCACCGCTAGAAGGAGGGCCTGAATAAAGCAAGTTGGATCACTTTTTCTCTATAATTTATCCTAAGAGATTACAAAGAAGAACCAGATCTACACTAGGGGAGGAATAATTTCAAGAATTGCAAGCCCCTACTAGGTCAAGGAGGACCAGAAGAAGGGGAGAATCCTCATCTTCCCCACCATTTCCATCATCTCCATCATCTTCACCCTCATCAAGCCCATCAACATCTGATTTTGAGGCCATTTGCATTCAACAACCCCAACCAGTCATAAATCAGCCTTTACCACCTCCACCACCATCAATGGATTTCTTAGAAAACAACCCATCACCTTTGTCCTTCAACAACTACAATGTTATGCCCAAGAATCCTAAACATTTCTGCTCTAAATTTCATATTAATGACCATAATAGAACTATAGAGGAACACATCAGGATTTTCCAGACTTGTCTTAGAGATAGAGGGATCAACCATGAGGATGTTGCATGTATAATTTTCCCTTATTCTCTAGGAGAAGATGCTTTTTATTGGTACAATCATTTTCCTATTGTGTCAATTCACAATTGGACTAAACTTGAGAATGTATTTCTGCAAAAGTTTAAGATCCCTATTAGTGCTAATGAGTTGTACCTACAATTCACTAAGGTTAAGAGAGAAGTTAATGATCCTATAGGGTCATTCAATAATAGATTTCATCGAGCATATACCAAGTTGCAGTCCCCTTATGCTATAGATGATGCTACTACTTTAGAGGTGTATTATGAATCTCTCAATAGTCTTACGACCACTTTCCTTAAGTGGAGGCCCAATCCCCCAAATAGTCTGCTTGATGCTTATGCAGAGGCTATCAAGCTTAGCACAAATCTGAGGTAGCATTTATCTAGACCCCAACCACCTTTAGGACCTATTTCTCATCTAGGACAGATTCAAACAATCAACCAATTTCTAACCAATCATACCCCTATTATGAATCTAGTCCCACAATTTCCTTTGGTTCCACATTTGGGTCCCCTAATGAACCTAGCTCAACCAATCACCAATTAGCCTCAACAAAGTGTTAATCAACCCCTCCATTCACAACAACAGGCTGGTTTTTTGACATACTTACAAAATTCTGAAGTCATAAACTAGTCCATGGGTTCAAGAGTAGCATTAGGATACTCTCAAAATAATGTGAATTCGGTGCCTTATAGTAATCTTGACAAGGAAAGATTGGATGAGCTGACAGAGCAGGTGAAGAAGCTAAACATGGAAGTAACATACCCAAGGAATCAGAATAGTCAACTCCAAGTTGCTCAGAGGAATATGTAGTCCACTTATAATAGGGAGAGTCAAGATTCTGCTCAAGGACATGTGCAGAATTTTGATAGAGGGCAATCATCTGGTTAGAATTTTGATAGAACACAGACAAGTGGACAAGGATTTGAAAGGAGACAACTACCTAGGAAGAACAGGATGTGGAATACAAGGCCAAACAATGGAGGTTTCCCTACTTTGTTGGATCAACCTCCTAATTAGGAGAAGCCTCCAAGTGGTGTGTATCTGGCAGAGGAAGCTTTATCTAGATGGTGTAGACTCAACAAGAAAAATCAACATTTTGAGTTGGACTGCCTTGAGTTCCAAACTACTGCATCCATCTTTTAGTACGAGGTTGAAAACAATTCCAAAATTCAAGAGCTAGTACCATCCAATCCTTATGAATCCTCAGTAATGGTGTTGAATCACACTCCTTTCCCATGAAGTGAAGAGAATAGGCTAGAAGAAGAGGTAAGTGGACAGGATGATAAGACAAAACAAGTATTCAATGGAGATGAAATTTCACAATTTTTCAATGAAGAAACAGAGAATGACAATGGTCCTTTAGATGAAGAAGAGAATGACATTGAAGAAGTTCAGATGTTCCAACAACCTACCAAAAATATATGACTTGAGGAACAAACCCAGTAGAAATCCACAAGCTGGAGGTCCATTCACTACATCAATCCCTCCCAACAACTTCACCACGTCACCTGATCCTAATGCAAGCAATAATCCATCATATCCTCAAGTGCCCACACAATATTTTTCAAAAGGAGGACAATTTGATTCTACTAAAGGAAATAACATGGATGAAGGAAAGGAGAAGCTAGTGAGTCATCCCAAAGACTTTCATATTGATATGATTCTGGAACAATTAGGTGATTACACGGCTGAAGAACTTAAGAAATTAAAGGTAATTCTTTATGCCTTTGAGTTACTGAGAGTTCTTGCAATCAAAAATATAGTCCTAGGGGCTTTTAAGACAAATGTAGTTCCTCAAAGTAGATCAACTACTAAAGTGACTGGGAAGACCTCCAGTTCCCAAGTACCAAAATATCAAGGTCAATTCCAAGTACAACCTAGAGATAAAGGGAAGGAAAAGGACAAAAGTTAGGTTGCACAAGATGATACTCAGCTAAGTCTATTACAAGGCAAGACAAAAACTCCTCCCTTTCTAATTTCTATTCGTCTCTTTGGAAATAATTTGTACAATTTCCTTTTAGACTTAGGAGCTTCCATGAATCTTATGCCTTTCACTGCCTATAGAGCCCTAGGTATTACTCATGTATCCTCTCAATCAAAAGTCACTCACTTGGACAAAAAAAAGGTGAATGTAGTGGGAGAATTAAACATGATTACTATGCATATTGTGTCAGACCCTAGGATTCAACAAATAATTAATATTAAAGTGGCAGACATTCCTAACACTTATGGTCTGATCTTAGGTAGATATTTCACCAAGGCACTAAATGGATATGTATCAACTAATAATTCCCACATGTGGCTTCCATGGAAAGGAGTACCAAATCAAATCCAGATTGAAAGGGAGCCTAGAATGAAGTATGTAGTTACTAAATACCAGAATACTTCAAATGAAGTATTGGTATGCAAAGTTAGTCTGGGGAATTATGTACTGGCAGCTCATATTTTAGAGTCAAATGTAGAGGAAATCTTTATGTTGTAGAGTACACTCAGTGAGCTTACATCTAAATCCAATAACATTGGGGCATTAGTTGAACCAATAGAGGAAGGTGAGGACCATGAAGACAGTCAACTCAGTTTGTTGGATAATTTTCAAGAATTCATCCAAAAATGTATAGAGGATCAAATTCAATTGGGTAGAGATATGAATTTCAAGGAGTTACTTCTTCAAAATTGGTGTAGAGTCCACAATGCTTCCCATTTAGAACTAGAATGCTACCTATTCCAAATAGTATTGGAGTAGATACAGAGATGCATCAATCGAATCCCAACTATTAGGATAAATGTGCAAAGTACTCAAGATGATCCCAAAGGTAAAAGCTTAATGCCTCCTAAGGAACCTCCTAGTAGTAGCAGAACAAAGGAAAAATCAAAAGAAATTGGAACTGTTGGTTGTTGGACACTTAGATTTGATGGATCCAAGTCAAAGCAAGGTGTTGGAGCTAGATTTGAGCTGATTAGTCCTAAAGGTAAAACCTTCTTTGTTTCTCATGGACTCCAATTCCACTGTACTAATAATGTAGTTGAATATGAGACTTTGATTCACAGATTGCTTATGGCATTAAGAAAGAAGGTTAAGATTCTACAAGTATTTGGAGATTTAAAGTTTGTAGTTAGAAAAGTTAGAAAGAAGTACTCATGTCATGATAGAATAATGACTCATTATAGACATAGGGTATGGGATCTCATTGAGGGATTTGATGCTTTCAACATTTAGTTGATACCTTATAGTAAGAATCAAATTGCAGATTCTTTAGCTCAGGCAGCTAGTACATTACAACCCTTGTCACTTTTAGGATTGAAGAAGTTTACTGTAGAAGTCACACCAGTACCATCAGTGCCCAACAATGTAACTAATTTTCAAGTGTCAAAGATGACAAGCATATTCTTGATTTTATCACAAGCTCTGATGTGTTTACCTCTTAGATAATTGATGAGGTAGAGCCTCAAGAAGTAGAGATGGACCTAGAAGGGGTCATCAACTTGAAGAACACCATTATTCCAAGGGGAATGGTGCAATTGGAGAGAATATTTGATTTGGATAGGGTAAGAGATTAGGAACAACAAGCCAAGAAGGATTTCATTAGTAGTCAATGTGATACATACAACATGGGGACTCTGGACAATATAAAGAATGTCTTTATTGGCAAGGTATGTACTCCGGAGGAAAGAAGAGGAATCATAGATGCATTGCAAAAATATCAAGATGTAATAGCTTAGAGTTATGAGGACTTGAATACATATAATACTTCAATTATCACACACACCATCCCTCTCAAGCCAGGTGCCAAGCCTTTTAGACAAAGACAAAGACCCATCAATGCTCTATTGGAACCCATCATTTAGAAGGAGGTAAAAAAGTTACTATCTACTTGTATCATATTTACCATTAGATATTCAACTTGGGTGGCTAATTTGGTCCCAGTAAGAAAGAAGAATGGGGAAATCAAGCTTTGTGTTGATTTCAGAAATCTCAATCGAGCATCAAAGAAAGATAACTGCCTAGTCCCATCATTAGATGAAGTGCCATAGATTATCAATGGATCTCAAATGATTTTTTCCTAGATTAATACTCTGGATACAACTAGGTCATGGTGCAATACGAGGATAGGCACAAAATTTCCTTCACCACTAAATGGAGGAATTTTGCTTACAGGCGAATGCATTTTGGGCTAATCAATGTTGGAGCAACTTTCCAGAGGGCTATGGATATTTCTTTCAAGGAGATTATTGGTAAATGCATCATCATTTATATGGGTGATCTAACAGTATTTTCCAAGAAATGAGATCATATTGCAAACCTATGCAAGGTATTCTAAAGGTGTAGGGAATTTGGCATTTCACTCAATCCCAAGAAGTGTATCTTTGGAGTCATTGAAGGAAAGTTGTTAGGACATGTTATCTTAGAAAAGGGTATTTCTATTGATCCTAAATGAGTGGAGGCCATACTTAAGATTTAGTCCCCTACAAGTAAAAAGGAAATGAAGTCATTCTTTGGAAAAATTAACTTTGTGAGAAATTTTATCACTAGATTTGTAGAAATCGTTAAGCCCCTGAATGTGATGCTAAAACATGATGTAAAGGTTGAGTGGAGTGTAAATTCAAAAGAATCTTTTGCAGAGATTAAGAGGGATATATCTGATGCCCCAGTGTTGGTAAGACCTAATTATTCCAAAACTTTTTATATATATTCTTTTGCATCAGATCACTCTTCTGCTAGAATGTTAACCTAGAAATCTAACCAAGGAAATGAACATCCTATAGGTTTCATGAGTGCTGCTTTAAAAGATGTAGAATTAAGATATCCCAATGTAGAGAAGCAGGCTTATGTTTTGTTTAGAACTATAAAGAAATTCAAGCATTACATCTTGAGAAATAAGGTCTTTGTAATAGTTCCTAACCCTACAGTTAAGCTTTTACTGATGCAAAATGAATTGGGAGAATGTAGAGAAAAGTGGGTGACAATCTTACAAGAATATGATATTGAGATCTAGCCTATGAAATTGGTAAGAGGACAAGGATTAACTAAAAAAATGGCTGAAATGGGCCCTAATCTTACAGCCCAACACTATCACCTCCAAGATGTTTCCCCAAGGGAGTGGTATGATGATATTATTTACTATATATTAAATCAACAATGTCTCGATCATCTCAATGTAGTAAGATGAAGGGATATATGCTTCAAAAGTGATATCTTTATGCTGAAAGGTGCCATTTTATACAAGAAAAATCATGAAGGTGTTTACCTTTGTTGTCTTCGGAAAGAGGAAGTTGAGAGAGTGATGACTGAATTCCATGATAGGTATGGAATAGGCCATGGTTCGACACCATCTACTGCAAATCAGATCCTGAAGGTAGGCTATTACTGGCCCACTTTGTTCAAGGATGACCATGTGAGGACTTGCTATGTGTGTCAAACTGCAGCAAGTAAGAAGAAATATGAAGCTCTTCCACTTCAACTAGTTATCAAGTTAAAACCTTTTGCACAATGGGGTTTGGACTTCATTGGTTTAATCAACCCACCTTCCTCTAAAGGCCATAGGTACATTCTCACAATAACAAATTACTTTACTAGATGCACTAAGGCTCTTGCTTGTAAATAATGCACTTTTGAAGTGGTAATTAATTTTCTAGAATCAGGTATTATCAATTGATTTGGTTGCCCATTTGCTTTGTTTTGTGATAATGGTCCCCCATTTGCATCATTGAAGTTTTCCAACTAGGATTTTGACCATGGAATCATTGCTAAGTTTTCTTCGAATTACTACCCACAAGGTAATGGTCTGGATGAGTCCTCAAACAAGAATCTTTTAATGGTCATTCGTAAATTATTAGAGAGGAACCCCAAATATTGGCACACCCAACTCAGATTTTCTCTTTGGGCAGATTGCACTAGACATAAGGCCTCTATAGGAACCTCTCCCTATCACCTTGTGTATGGTTTGGAGCCATTTTTCTCAATTCAATTAAATTTTCCCACTTTTCAATTTATCAATGATTACTATGACGAAGGGGATAGGCATGCGGCCCACTTGGTTGAACTTCTACACCTTGAAGAGAAAAGAGATGAAGCCTTAGAAAAATTTACTAAACATTAAGGTGTTGTTAAAAGATGGTTTGATGGGAGATCCAAGGTGAAAGCCTTTCAAATATTTGACTTGGTTCTCTATTGGGATAAAGCACGTGATAGAAAAGGGGAGCATGGAAAATTTGATAAGCTTTGGCTTGGCCCCTACCAGATTTTAGAGATACTTGGAGACAATGCTTTCCATCTAAAAACTCTCACTGGAGAAGATATATCGCTGCCTGTCAATGGGCAGTATTTGAAGCACTACATCCAATCTTGAGTTGCTTCCAACTCTTTCCTTTTAAATAGTTAGGTTAGGTTTCCTTTTGCTTTGCTTTGTTTTGTTTTTTTTTTCTTTTTCCTTTTGGTTAGTTTAGGTTTTCTTTGGTTTAGATTAGTTTTTGTTTCTATTTTTCTTTTGGTTTTGGGTTCGCCTATTTTCTTCTAGGTTTGTTGAACTTGCACAACAATCATTGTATTATCTAGGATTGTTCTAAGTATTTATTTTACAAAATCTAGTCATCCTTCCAAACTCAGTTAGTGGAAATTCTCTACTATATGTCACATATGCTAATGCTTGAAGTGGATGAGTCTCTAGACTAGGTTAAATATGTAATGTGCTTGGGCCTTGTTGACGTTCCAAATGGCACAGCAACAGTTAAACAGAATATTGCTACTCTGTTTCTCCTGAAAGAGAAAGACAACACATGGATGTCTTGGCTCCCAAGGTCTTTGTAGTTGGTTCTCAACTATGCTGATGTCCCTCAGTGGTCAATGTAACAATAATGTTCAAGGGGCCTGCTGGTGTTGAGCTTTTGGATTGTTCTGAGATCAAACATAAACTTAAAACCTACTCTAACCAGGGTTTTTAAAGAAACATAAGAAGATAGATCAGGGCTTTGGGACATAAAACAATGACACTTCATCTGAATTAACTAGACCTGTCACCTTCCAAGGAATTCCTAACTAAAACTGCAGAACAAAATTAACTTGTGACTAACACACAGTTTCATCCATTCACAGTGCTGATTTCAACAGCATATTGCAAGTTACCATTTAAAAAAAACATAAAAACCAAACTTCATTCCTTGAAAGCTTCTTAAATTAGATGATTAATTCAAGACAAACACCATCCTGGAACACAACATGAAGTAGATTAAGATCTGGTTGCTTCTACTATCAGTGAGACAGATAAGCAACATTTACAAATCTGGCACAATCACCAGTGTACAGAAAATTTGTGGCTCCAAATTGTTTCCATTTACACTAAGAAAACTGAAAGATACATTGGTCTTCTACTTAATCTAACTCCTAACTACTAGTTCTACTCTACAAGTTCTACTCCTACTTCTACTTTGTTTCTAACCTTCGAAGTCCTCTCGAAGTTTTCTATCTACCACTTTCTAACTTTTTACAAAGAGGCAAGAATGCCTTATATACAGGATGCCAAAAAGGATGCATTGCCCCCCCCTATATTAGGGTTTACAAAATATCCGTCAGTTGCATGAGGGTTGGCATCTAGATCTTTTAAATAAAGTCAGTCCTGCATTAAATGTGAGTCCCTACTGTCCATGTCGGTAAAAGATTGATCCGGGGGGGTGATCTGTAGATATTTTGTAGCTACCGTATTAACTTCTTCATCTCCGTGTCCATCTTCGAACTCCAGCAGAGCTGCTTTGAGTGCCCTAAAATATCATCATTAATGTTGAGCTACCCTTGTCAGTAGACACTAGTTGTCCCTTTCACTCACAATTTCCTTCTTCTTCTTCGCCTCTCTTCTCGCTCGAGATCGATCCCTCTGCAAGTCATCAGCGTAGCATAAGACAGTCGGCGAGACCCTTTGGTGAGCTGTAGAAGTCATACCGAGCTCACAAAGACCATCAGCAAGACAATTGCTAGTCGGTGAGACTTCATGGCGACCTCCTTGTTTTCGATGAGACTTTTCGTGTCGGTGAAACACTTTTCCAAAGGCAATACCTCTCGGTGAGATCCTCTCGAGCTTAGCTTCCTTTCAACAAGATCTTGCTTGATCAGCGAGACATCATATCGAGTCTTCCTTTACTTTCGCTGAGACACTACAGAGTCACCCAGACATTTCGCTGAATGCCTTCATTCTCCCCGAAGGCACATCCTATCGGTGTGACTTCCTTCATTCGGCCAGACATTATGCCGAAGGCATCATCCTTTGGTGATCTTTTCATTTCGGAGAGACCTTTATGTAGTCATATTGACATGTATTCTTTCATTTTACATGCATCACTGTAAAATTCTCTTGTCAGGGAGATGTCTCATAGACATCTTATGTTTCGCCGAGAAACCTCCATAAGCCCACTTTTGTCGCCGTGACAATCTCGTTCTCTCCCCGATGAAGCAATATGTCGGTAGGACATTTTGGGTCGGCAAGACTGCAAGACCTCATACAGATAGACCCCTCTTTATGCCTTGTCGACGAGACCCAATGCACTCGCCAAGACATCTCCCTGAAGAACAATCTCCTACTGATATATGTATATGTTTGTCACCGGTCGGTGAGACATAAAGATCTCACCAAGACCTTTCTCCGAAGGAGACTTTCATGCCGATGGGAAACTCTTAGTCGCTAGGAAAATGATTGATGTCTTGCCGATAGGTATTGGCATGTGAATTCCACTTGTTGTGATATCCCTGGGGTCTTACCGATGGGCAACACAGATGCATATTTAACAAAATGCATTGGTAGTCAGCAAGACATCTGCAAGGTTTTGCTGACTTTCTTCTTAGAGGAAAATTACAACCAACTGGATTGAGAACTACATTCCAACTGAGCTCCCTTAGAAAATATCATCATGTGCATGATTTGATCCTGCAAAATAGAGTCCCCATCAGTCCTCAGAGCATATAAAATATATTATGATAAAATATTCAGTTGCTTATGATTACTTCATTGAATCTTAGCAAGAAGAAAACCAACTCCAGTGGAGGCGGAACCAAATCCGAACCAAAAATGACACCCTCCTTCAAAACTGGCAGGGGCGGAACCAAGAAGAAACTGGAACCGGGACCGAAACAGGAGGCAAAATAAGATGGGCACAATGGAATCGGGACTGGAACCAAACCCGAACCAAAATTTTTTTTCAAGTTTCAGGTTCAGATTTCATTCTGAACCCGCTTTCGACATCACCCCAAAAAGACAAAGAAAGGACAAGGAAAAGAAAGAGGAAGGGGAGGGAAAACCCAATGAAAAAACAAAAGAAGAAAAGAAAAGCGAAAGATCAAACACATGGAACCGAGATCGGAATGGAACCCGAACCAAAAACTTTTCAAGTTTCGGGGTTCGGTTCCAGTTCCGGTTCCGAGTCCGCCGGAACAAAATGAAAAAGACGTGCAAGGCAGGAAAACCAAAACGGTGGAACTGGGATCGGGGAAGGAAAAGAAAACATAACTTGGAAGGAATTCCAAGTTTGGAATATGCTCCGGTTCCGGGCCTGCCAAAACAAACCAAAACGCGAAGGGAAGAACCCGACGATGAAGAGAGAGAAATGGAAAGACGGAGTTGGGGTTGAGATGGAATTCGAAAGAGAAACTTTGGAGGAAGTTTAACCTTCCGATTCAGACCCAGACCCGATTTTGAGAAAGAACTAAAGACAAAGACAAAGAACCATCAGAACCGAAATCAGGGATGGAACAAGACCAGAACTTGGGAGTAATTTCCAAGTCCGATATTGGTCCCGGTTCCGCTTCTAACATAACTTTAAAAGGAAAACACCTAAGGCAGAAAACCAAAGGCCAAAGGGAAAAGACAAAGGGGGACCCATTTTGTTCCCAAATAAAATGGGGTGGTTATGCAAGGCATAACAAATGGCGACTCAGCTGGGAAAATGGTTTAACTATTTTCAAGAAACCAAAGGATTCAGCTACCCAGAACTCCTGGTTTATGAACATCGCAACTCCCATTGGGTCAGTTTTAGCAATCAAGGCTGAGCTAGAATCTCAAATGTAAATCAACAATAGCTACTCCTAAATCTATGTGTGTGCTTGATTGTGCATCACTCTCTAATAAAGTTTTCATCTTTTGAACAACGTGCAAGATTTGAACTACATGAGTTGATTTCCCTTAGCTGTCGTGCAATGATATCTTGGGCATTGCTCCACTACCAGTCAAGCATCCATAGCCCCAACGGAGATACCTCTAGTTTTCTCACATCATTGCTCTACTACCAGTTAGGCGTCCATAGCCTCGATAGAGATACTGAAATCACCCATTCATATTGAGTCCTCTTTTCTTTTCTTTAGATAATTCTTTCCTTTTTCTTTTCTATTTTCTCTTGAAGTTTTAGATATTTCATTCAATTTTTCCTCAGTATGTCAGATGTTTAATATCTGACCTGGGTTGAAAACTATCATGGACCTCATAATAGCACCTGGGAATCAGATTTTTCACTCAAATCTTATAACATTATCACCCTAGGACAAATATACCATTACAAGAGGAGATGATCCTGATGATTTGTGACAGATTCAGAGGGAGCTAATGAAGGTTATTTACTTTGCACCTTGCTTTCAAGACTTTCCACAACTTCTATTGGCAATGGGCATAAAACAAAGAATTTAGGACAAAAGCACCCAATCAGCAAACCTAAAAATATCTAAACTTCTCTCCTAACAACCAAAGTATGCTTTAGATAACAACCCATCATTTCAAGATGGAAAGAAACAGAGGAAATCCCAAAGAAAAAAACAAAACAAAAAAAAAAGAGCAAAGGAAACAAAAGATAGAAAGAAAGAAAGAAAAAAAAGGCAAACAACAACTTATTTACAAACAGACAGAATATTTACAAATAGAAAAACAAACTATTTACAAACAAAAACAAAAACTAATACTAACCAATCCTACTCCTAAACTAACTCCAAAGCTAAGTCGTGCAAACACAAGACTATAAAAATTTGTACATTGACTTGACTGATTTCTCATTATGTGCAACAATCTTAACCTACTAGGCACAGTTCTAAACCTAGCAAATTTATCTTTATACTTAGAAATATGAAGTTTATAGGCAATAGGTTCATTTTGAGGGCATAAATCTTGAAATATTATTAGCTGTGGGTTCTTAGTCTTGTCATGATTTACTATCCTCTACACCATAATCAAACTGAAAATTATTAAAACACAGAGGATAATGAAAGGACACCACATGATCCTGAAGATTTCTAGTTACCAATGCAGGCTTGTGTTGTATGATCTCTTCTTCGTGAGGTCTAAGCTCATGGAACACCACTGAATCAAGGTTTGTCTTGCAATTAGGATATTCACTCACCAACATCTATGTATTCATCTTGGGCACGGAGTCAAAAAAGTTCTGAATTTCTTGAGATGAAGTCTCACTTTCAACATTCTCTTGAAACATGTCACCCCGAAGGGTTTGGGAATCTGCCTCTAGCTTATCATCATTGATGTCAGGGATACTGACACATGGTGAACAAGGATTTCCTTCGAACTCATTTGAATGCACGGGGTCAAAGTCAGGAAGGCACTTTCCCAATTCATATTCCTGCACATCATCAAGCAGAACATGCCATTCATCATCGAATTTATCAGTATTAAGATCAAATTGATCAGTGGATGCCAAGCAAGGACTTTCTTCCAACAACACATCTGAGCAAACAAAATCAAAATCAAGAAGATACTCCTTTGTCTCATTCTCTTCGTTATGTTGAAGAGATTCAACCTCTGAGATAGCCTCCTGGTCGCTCTCCTGGCATTCCTCTGCTTCATCCAAATGTACCTCGTCATGAGTTTCTCAAGGAACACTTGCCTGATCTGTACATCAACTTGGACTTCTTCTCTTAATATTTCATTTTGGCATTTAAGTCCTTGTCTTTGATCACTAGGTTCATTAGCAATCTCAGCTTGAAGTGTGTTATCCATTTCAACTCGTTCACTACTTAAATCAGCAGAGCCATCTTCTTGTGATAACCCATCAAGGTGTGTCTCTTCCTCATTGACCATCATGAAAGAATCTATGAATGCATCGATGAATCCATTATCCACTTCTATCAAGTCTGCACTAGGTAGAGGAGTTTCATCAGTTGTTGAATCCATCTCACTACAAGGATCAAGGTCATCAAAATATAGGGAAGAATTAAATCTCCTCACACAATCACTCTCATCCTTTTGGATGGACTGGTTACCATTTTCATGCATGCTAGTTGTCTCATCCTCTTCATTGGGGGGATAGGTACTCCAAGGATCTTCCATAAGTATTCCTTCAATAGAGATCAATTGCTTGAAATACAACTTTATCCTTCCTAGGAAGACATGGCAATCCATCTAAGAGTGTTGATTAGTTTGATGTATCCTACATCCACTTGGCTTGACAAGTTCTGATAGTTTCAGATCTGCTGATTCTTCTAATTTATCCCTTATTCAATTTTTCATATGAGGGATATCAATCCAACCTGAACCATGCTCCTTTATCCACTCCTCATCACCCTGATTCTCATCTTGATCAGAAGAGTTGCTCAAATCGTTCGAAGGCATTGTTGATTTCTCATGACAACAACCTCGCGCTAATACCTAATCTCCTTTAAAGCCATTGTCAGTACTAACATGTTCAACAAAGCTAGATTCTATCTTGAGATTTCCATTATGCTCTAAATTTACATCCATTTCATGCTTTTCACCAAACAAGTCATCAAAATTATATTCTGGCGTATCAAATGTTTCATCTAGAACTTCATTGTGATGTAATGGACTATGCTTTGGAAGATGACTAAAAAGAGATGACATGGTCACAACTTCATTGAAAAGTGGAGTACTTAACTTTGTGATTGTATTTTTCAGGGATGAGTTCTCCCAGTGATCTTGTGTGCGAGGACCAAACTGATCTAAGAATAAAAATTCTAACTCCACCCATGAACAAATACAACTTGGTGGAAGATTAGCATACCATCGCCTCGCTAAACCTTGAAGTATTTTGATGAACAATTGATAGACAACATCCTCATGCAAAACCTAGAGAAAAGTAAGTACATGCCTACAAATTCCAACACGTTCAGAAGCATTTTTCCTACCGTTAGGGAAAAATAAAGGAAGCCTATCATACAGGTGACTAGGGATTTCATGGAAAAATCCTAGTATATACAAAGGGCTACCCATCAGAGCTGGGTCCTCCAAGATCTAACCCACTCCAACTCACAACAATCCAAAATTATTCATAGGCCCTCCTTCTAGTGCCAGCTTCTATTGACGTTCCAAATGGCACAACAACAGTTAAACAGAATATTGCTACTCTATTTCTCCTGAAAGAGAAAGACAACACATGGATGTCTTGGCTCCCAAGGTCTTTGTAGTTGGTTTTCAACTGTGCTGATGTCCCTCAGTGGTCAATGTAATAGTAATGTTAAAGGGGCCTGCTAGTGTTGAGCTTCTGGATTGTTCTGAGATCAAACATAAACTTAAAACATACTCTAGCCAGGGTTTTTAAAGAAACATAAAAAGATAGATCAGGGCTTTGGGATAGAAAAGAATAACACTTGATTCGAATTAACCAGACCTGTCACCTTCCAAGGAATTCCTAACTAAAACTACAGAATATAATTAACTTGTGACTAACACACAGTTTCATCCATTCACAGTGCTGATTTCAACAACAAATTGCAAGTTACCATTTAAACAAAACATAAAAACCAAACTTCATTTCTTGAAAGCTTCTTAAATCAGATGATTAATTCAAGACAAACACCATCTTGGAACACAACATGAAGTAGATTAAGATATGGTTGCTTCTACTGTCAGTGAGACAGATAAGCAACATTTACAAATCTGGCACAATCACCAGTGTACAGAAAATTTGTGGCTCCAAATTGTTTCCATTTACACTAAGAAAACTAAAAGATACATTGGTCTTCTACTTAATCTAACTCCTAACTACCAGTTCTACTCTACAAGTTCTTAGAGGAAAATTACAACCAAATAGATTGAGAACTACATTCCAACTGAGCTCCCTTGGAAAATATCATCATGTGCGTGATTTGATCCTGCAAAACAGAGTCCCCATCTGTCCTCAAAGCATATAAAATATATTATGATAAAATATTCAGTTGCTTATGATTACTTCATTGAATCTTAGCAGGAAGAAAACCAACTCTAGTGGAGGTGGAACCAAATCCAAACCAAAAACGACACCCTCCTTTAAAACTGGCGGGGGCGGAACCAAGAAGAAATTGGAACTGAGACCGAAAAGAGAGGCAAAATAAGACGGGCATAGCGGAATTGGGACTGGAACCAAACCCGAACCAGAAACTTTTTTCAAGTTTCAGGTTTGAATTCTGTTCCAAACCTGCTTTCGACATCACCCCAAAAAGACAAAGAAAGGACAAGGAAAAGAAAGAGGAATGGGAGGGAAAACCCAATGACAAAACAAAAGAAGAAAAGAAAAGAAAAAGATCAAACATGTGGAACCGGGATCAGAATGGAACCCAAACCAAAAAAATTTCAAGTTTCGAGGTTTGGTTCCAGTTTTAGTTCCGAGTCTGCCAGAACAAAAAGAAAAAGATGCGCAAGGTAGAAAAACCAAAACGGCAGAACTAGGATCATGGAAGGAAAAGAAAACAGAACTTGGAAGGAATTCCAAGTTTGGAATTCGCTCCAGTTCCGGGCCTGCCAAAACAAACCAAAACATGAAGGGAAGAACCCGACGACGAAGAGAGAGAAAGGGAAAGGCAGAGTCGAGGTCGGGATGGAATCTGAAAGAGAAACTTCAAAGGAAGTTTAACCTTCTGATTCAATTTGTAGAATAACAAAAATAATAGAAATGACAAATATTTCTATTATATCATGTGCAAGTTACATTCAACAAGCATTCATATTCTGATCATCCAGATCGCACTAGGTGCAGGAGAGAGCATAAGTCTGAAATGCAAGCTAAGGACTTTTTCCTAAACAATAGACTCCAATCCTAGACAACTCATGCCGAGAATGAGGTGTCCTCAACAATTTAAAGAAGAGGCTGAGCTTCTAACCTCATGGCATATTACAATTAATTTAGAATCTGTCCATACATTTTTGACACGTGTCCCACTAACCTACCACACTATGGAGTAGACAGATATTAAGCATTCTGTCGTAAACACTGACATAGAGGAGGGAAGAGAAAGTCACTTTTAGGACACTCGTGAGTGAGAAGGGGCCACTTAATACCCGTAAGTGGCTACAGGGATCTTGCTTTTTAAGACAGGGTTGCATCCTATTGTCACATCTTAACGTGGGTGACACCACGGCACTGACAAGCCCATGTGCTAGCCATCAGAATGGTATCGGATCTAATAATTGATTTGGTAACTCATGGTATGCTCGAACCCAATCTTCAGTTCTAGGGTTAAAAGCATAATCAATTTGAACCACATAATCTTGAGAATAGGCTTGGTCTAATTCCACTCTTCTGGCAAGGAGTGCTGGTTTGAGATTGATTTCCATATTTTTGATTTTTACTTCTGGTCTCTATCTGGCTTCAAGAGGATATAATTCAATCCTAGGGAAACGATATACTGTTCTTGGATAATGCACCAAGTATTGAATCATACAATCATCTATTGTACTTCTCAATTGTGGGTATAATAGATTTAGGAATTCCTCCATATCAAGATTGAATCGGGCGCCAACAATATCAGCATATTCTTCAAAAGTATCCTAATCAAAACTTATACGGGTGATGAAACCAAATTTTAGTCCTTTTAATAAATTCATCTTACTTTGTTTTGACCAGTTCATACCAAACAACCCTTTGATTCGGATATGGATAGAATTATTTCCACACCAATACTTGATTGGAGCTCTTGCTAAACCAAATGATTCTTTGAATTCTTCTTCTTCATTTGAATCTATCAATCCTTGGTCATGATGATAGTGAATTAAATTTTGCATATTTCAAAGCCATTTATTCAAGAAATATGATTCCAGCAAAATAATAATTATTTCTTTGGGAAGAGTAGGAAGAGTGATTAAGTTTCCATTACCATAATTTACCATATACATGGCAACACCATCTGGTCTATACCAATCTGGAGAATTAAACTCAAGATCAATATATATGGAACCTGCAAGTTCTCTGGTCAGGGCGTCAGCTAGTGGATTATTCTCTCCTTTTATCCATTCAATGTAAAAATCATAGCTGAGGAACTCGAAATACCATCTAGCAATTCGACCTTGAGAAATATCTTTGTTCGACTTCTTCTTGAGTAGGCTTCTCATGGCTTGACTATTAGTTTTCACATTGAATTTTACTGGCTTCAGGAAGATCTTGAACTTTTCTATTCCTTTTTTGACTGCCAGTATTTCTTTCTCATAAATATGATATCTTCTTTTTGTATCTGTGAAAGTACCATAATGATATCCACAAATATTTTGCTTTCCATTTCCTTCTTCCTGCATTAGCACAACAGACTAGGTGTTATCAGAAGCATCAGTATATAGAAATAAAAGTAAGTCAGAAGCAGGAGTCTGCAGAGTAGGCAAATGTTGACATTTTGCTTTAATTCTTTGAACTCCTTCTGTTGCTTCTAAAGACCATCCTTATTTCTTTTCTTTTAGATGAGATTGAATGATTCGGTGATCTTCAGCTAAGCCTTTATAGAAAGGGGAAACATAATTCAGACATCCCAAAAATCTCTGAATTTTCTTTTTATCCTGAAGAAAGTCAGGGAATTCTTGAATTCGCTGTAAGATATGTGGCTAAAGTTGAACTTGGCCATTACTCAGGTGTAAGCCAAGAAAATCAATTTGGATTTGTCCAATCACCATCTTTTTAGCTATTAAAAATATCCCATGTTTTCTAATGGTTGCATAGAGTTCTTCAAGATGCTGCAAATGGTCAGTAACTGAATCAGAGAAGATAAGAATATCATCAATATAAATAGCACAAAAGTCTTTCAAATGCCTTAGTGCCTGATCCATGCATCTTTGGGAATATGCAGGAGTTGTGCACAAGCCGAAAGGCATGACGTTCCATTCATACAATCCTTGTGGGACTGAGAATGTTGTCTTATATCTGTCTGATTCTTTTACCTTAATTTTCCAGAATCCTGATTTACAGTCAAACTTTGAAAAAACCTTTTTAGTGGTAGCTCTTCTGATTAAATCAGTGCTAAATGGTATGGGATAGTTAAATGGAAGGATAATGTCATTAAGAGGCTTATAATTGATGCAAAGTCTCTTTTTCCCTCTTACTTGTTCTGCTCTCTTGTTGACTAGGAAAGTTGGGCATGCAAATGGACTCTTACTGGGACGGATGAAATGTTCATTAAGTAATTCTTGCAACTGCTCATCCATTTCTTTTGTTTCTTTTGGACTCATTAGATAGGTTGGCTCATGAGGTATTACTGATTGACACTCTGGCCGTATCTATATTTCACATTCTTCATGATCCTGGGACCAAAACTGCAATGGGTTCATGCTGCAACAATCTATTTCAAATCTCTGTTTATTTTCATTGAACGCATCAGGAGGTTTCTCTGCTAGTTCTTTTACTGACTCTTTCTGTTTCTTTTTCCCGCTATGTTCAAACTTATGGTTCACAATTTTAAGTGCAGGAATCTCAATCTGTCCATCTTCGTGTCTTAAAGAAATCTTATGTTTCCAAAACTAGAGTGGCTCATATTTTGTTAGAAACAAAAATCCCAATAAAACATCATCTTCTAGATCATTATACTCAATGAAATCAGTGATGAAAATTTTACCCATAATTTCTATGTGGACATTTTGTGCATACCTGCCCATCTAAATCCTTTCTTCATTAATTGCATAACTATGTGGAAGATCAGGTCGTTCTTTCCATAATTATGTAAGAATAGCATTGGTTTTTGCCAATGATCTAGAGGAACCTGTATCTACAAATGCATCCAATGGAATTTTCTTATATCCGTGAAAACATAAATTAATTTTGATATAGTTACCATTGTTTGCAAGCAATAGAGAGCAAGATTTGTCATTTGTTCTTTCAATAAGACTATTGTAGGTGCTGCTAGCTTCTGATTCTTCTTCTTGTGTTGCTTCTTTTTTAGACTCTTCTGCTTTGAATAGAATATCTTTGATTTCTCCCACTTTTGCAAAGAGATTCTGAATTTCTTTTTGTTGAGTTTTAAGCAATCGCTTTAAATCTGCAACATCATCCATTAGTAGATCAAATTTCTTAAGGATTGCAATAACATCAGTATCAGCATCAGAAATTTTGGATTTAGAAGAAGAGACTTTTTCTTTTCCTTTTCTCTGCCATGGAGGGATCTTGTATCCATGGTCCATTTCCTTTTCAACCCCTTTTGGGGTTTTTTTCTGTAATCTGAGTTGTTTTTCCACTTCAGCTTTATCTGATTCTAAGCTCTTTAATTTTTCTAGGTGGTGGTGGACAACTTTCTTTCTTTCGTCCTTTGTTCCTGCCATTTTGTAAGGATCTTTTGATTTTTCAATCTGTATTTTGACTTTTAGATCTTGCAAAGTGCTCTTAAGAAGTGAGGTTAGAAAATCCTCATCTAGGTCTGAGCTTTCTGATTCAGGGTCAGGAAAATTTGGCATATGTCTATGACGATCCTTTACATCTTTGAATTTTAACATGAAACTAGAATCAGGAACAACTTCAACTAATTCATATAGATCTTGTAATTCTGTAGCATTGCTACTATCAAAAACTTCCCATCCTGGGTTATCTTGTTCAAACATTGCATAAATCTTTGTGCCAAGATTTAATTTCTTAGGACAGTTAGTAGCATAATGAGGTCCTTTACAAATAAAGCATTTAATTCCTTTTGGGGCCTTATTATTTCTTTTCCTCAACAAGTATGGGGGTGTTCTATGAAACTTTCTTCTCTTGTAGGGGACTGCCCTATATTTCTTCTTGGATCCATACTTACCATGCTTGCTGCGTCTGAAGGTGTATTCTCCTTCATGATATTTGTTTCAAGAACACCTTCTGCATTTACATTTTCTACCACAACCTCCTTTTTTGAACAATTTTAATTGCTGGAAATCCCTGAGCTGATTGATGGGAGGAAGATCACAAAATTCTTTTAAATTACATGTGTAGTTATATTCTTCCTTATTGAGTTGGAGAGCACCCAACAGACATTGCTTTTCCAGCTTGTACCTAATCAATCTTTTTATTGTACGGAAACTTACATCATCAAGTTGTTTATGTTCTTTTCTGATTATATAGTCTTGTGCCCATGCACCTAAGCCACAGGGAAGAGAATTCAAATAATATTGATTTGTAGTTAGGTCATGCATTTTATTTGCTGCAACCATATAAGATTCAAACATGCAGTTGTATTCATCAAATTTAGCTAAATTCTTTAGCTTCATGGATTGCAAAATCTTATTGGCTTCTAGGGCTTGATTAAAGATATCATCACAGAAAAGATCTGTTAATAACCATTTGAATTCATCAAATCCAGCTTGAAATATATCATCTTTTCCCAAATTTTTGGGATCCACCAGAATTGGATCTGTTGATTGAGCAGGAATGGTTTTAGGCATTGGGCCTTGATCTGGCAAATTGTTCCACCAATTTCTCAATTTTCCAGACATAAGTCTTATAGCATAAAGAACTTTTGCGGGTTCTGTCCATGAACCACTTCTTTCAAAGAAATTTTCTAATGTATCAGTCCAGGTACAGATTGCTTCATAGGGGTTAACCAATTTATCAATGTTTAAAATATAACCACTAGATGCATAAGGTCGCGTCTGCTTAGGCTTGAGGTTCTCTGTGACTGGTTCTTGCATTTCAATATCCATTGTTAACTTCTTCAATGCTTCCCATGGTTCTTTTTCTTCTATTTGCTTATATTCAGAAAAATCTAAAACAATTTCCTCAAAGTCATTATTTACAGAGGAATCAGAGTCACTAGGATTTTCATAAACAAGTAAAGTATCTACATCAAAAGATTCAACAACAGATTATTTATTTGCATAACCAGGTTCATCCATGTAGACTGGTTCTTCTTGTTCTTGATCCACTCCCAATTCTGCAAGCGAATTTTTAAGTGGTTCTTCTTTATTGGCCAATGTATGTTCTTTGACTTTTGGCATGGGAACATGTGGATTTGGCTTATGAGAAAGTTGTTTGGAAGTTGAGGCTTTATCTTCCTCACTATGTAGGGGTTTTCCTCTTTGGATCAAAACCTTCTTTGGTTTGGGAGGTTCTACAATTTTTCCTTTTTTGTCTCTGCCTTCTTCTTCTGAACTATCCTTACCAGTTTGGGATACTCTTATTTTTTTTGTGAGCATCCTTACCTTTTCTAATTTCTTAGCAATAGAGTCTAAGAGATTCTTGTTTTCTAAGTCAGCAACTTTTCTGGAATTTTCATGTGTCTGCTGATCATTATAAATATGGGTAAGGTAGTTATCTTGATGCTGTTGTGCAGAAATAATAGCTTTCACACTGTTATGAACTTGAATGACATCATAACTGACACTTGTAATGTCATTAGGTAGAGTAGAACAATAATGTTCAGCATTCTTGATAGAGGTGAAAATATTTTATTGATCTTCAGAAATAATTTCAATTTTATTTACAGCTTCTAAGTCTTGGCCACTACTAAATCTAATATCTACAACCATGCCATCTATGTTTTCTTGTGCAGAGATCATCCATTGTGCCATCCAATTTCTCTGGGCTTCAGAATTCTTTTGTTTCTTTCCCAATTCTATGTGAAGTCGTGCTTCATATCTTCCCCATAGTCTTCAGTCAGGATTGATAACTATAAACGTTTCAGGAGTAGGCCATCTACCTGGTTCATGTCCTATGATCTCCTATTCCTGATTGTTTAATTCCATCTTATATATAATCTTTTTCTTAGATCCAGCCCTTGGGAGTTTTTTCTTCGGCATCTTTTCTTTCATCATACAACTCTTCTCACCCATTTTTGTGATTTTAATGCCTTTTCCTTTCTGGTCATGTTTTTGTTCTGTTTTTGGAGTCAGGGCAAGCTTTTGACTGACCTGTCGGGCTAACCTATCCATAAGTTCAGGGTTACTGCTAAGATCACAGAGAGTTGCTAGAGATGCCTGGGAAGGATATGGATTTATAGATGGCTATTTGTATATGGGGAATTGACTAGATCCTATTGACTCTTCAGGATTGTAGTCAAGATAGGGCTTATGGGATGTGCTTGGGAAATTTCGTGACATGGAATAAGATCGGGTGAACATACTGGGTCGTTCACTTGTCGAGGCTTCAGGCTGTGTAAACAATGTTTCATCAGGTAAAGCCTGGAGATCAATGCTAGCAAGCCTACGACTTTGTGTTCGGGGTTTTTCAGAGAATAAATTGTTAGAAGGGGTTGGAAGTTCTTGGAACTTGGGTTGTGACTAGTTTATAAGCTTTTCAATGACAGGGAACCCTATATCAAACCCAATTGAATCAATGTGTCGACCAAAGTCATCCAAATTTGTATTGGCTTCCGTGTAACTTACCCTGGCTGAAAATTTTGAAGGAGGAAAAATAGTATTCAATAATCTATAAACACACCTACCACCTACGGTAGCATACATAGAATCTGGTTGTAAAATGACGCCTTTGACTTGTAATAGGAGGAAAAATGCAGATTGGACATATTTATCATCAAGATTGATGGTGAAGTTTGGTCTAACAGACATGCGAGCATCTCCACCTTTTTATTCATCAGAAGATTTAACAAGGCTTCCTCAGAATTTTCCTATGACAGCTTGATCCCAGATTCTACATCGAGTGTCTATTAGGCTAGCAAAGTATTCAGCGCCTATATCATAGTTGAAATGAGGATGTAGAATAATGTCAACTAAAGAAAAATGCACATGGAAGAAACCCTTTCCTTTCCATCGCTTGATGTCTTCAGGAAGTAAAAATGGCAAATAGACTGGACAAATACCAACACCAGAAACCCTAAGATTTATCTCTGATTGTTGCACATAATTCATCATTTTTTCCTTTATGCCTTTCTCAGAATATAAATCAGATATCTTAACATCTGGAAACTTAAAATTACCATATTCGTCTACGAGTTCTTCTTTATCTTGGAAGTGATTATGGATAACAGAAGAAAGAGAACTGCTTGCATGCATTGAGCGCTGACTAGCCATGATGGAGAAATGAGAACTTACTTGATTTTGCTATTCCTTTCGCTGCTACATTTTCCGTCTTACTACTCACCCTTCACACGCCTGTCCTTTGGCTTCAACACGGGATTTACGGTCTTACTACGGGTCCACAACTACTTAAGACAGCTAATTTCGTTCAGAACCAGAGTTTCCATCAAATGATTGACAGAACTTAAAGAGGCAAAAAAAATTCCAAAGTCTAGAACATGACCAAGACTATAACGATTATAACACAAACTATTTTAACAAATATTTTGAAACTAGATGAACAATAAATACTTGAATATGTATCCTGGATTTTCATTTCAATGTCAGGCATTGGATTCATAAATAACAAAGGCAAAGAGACAAAGAAGACAAAAGATAAACATGGAAAATTTGCACTCATAACTTGGCTCTGATACCAATTTACAAAGATTTCTATTATATCATGTGCAAGTTACATTCTACAAGCATTCAAATTCTGATCATCCAGATCACACTAGGCACAGGAGAGAGCATAAGTCTGAAATGCAAGCTAAGGACTTTTTCCTAAACAATAGACTCTAATCCTAGACAACTCATGCCGAGAATGAGGTGTCCTCAACAATCTAAAGAAGAGGCTGAGCTTCTAACCTCATGGCATATTGCAATTAATTTGGAATCCATCCATACATTTTTGACACGCGTCCCACTAACCTACCACACTATGGAGTAGACAGCTATTAAGAATTCTGTCATAAACACTGACATAGTGGAGGGAAGAGAAAGTCACTTTTAGGACACCCATGAGTGAGAAGGGCCCACTTAATACCCGTAAGTGGCTATAGGGATCTTGCTTTTTAAGACAGGGTTGCATCTTGTTGTCACATCTTAACGTGGGTGACATCGCCCATGTGCTAGCCATCAGAATGGTATCGGATCTAATAATTGATTTGGTAACTCATGGTATGCTCGAACCCAATCTTTAGTTTTGGGGTTAAAAGCATAATCAATTTGAACCACATAATCTTGAGAATAGGCCTAGTCTAATTCCACTCTTCTGGAAAGGAGTGCTGGTTTGAGATTGATTTCCATATTTTTTATTTTTACTTCTAGTCTCCATCTGGCTTCAAGAGGATATAATTCAATCCTAGAGAAATGATATCCTATTCTTGGATAATGCACCAAGTATTGAATCATACAATAATCTATTGTACTTCTCAATTGTGGGTATAATAGATTCATGAATTCCTCCATATCAAGATTGAATCGGGCGCCAACAATATCAACATATTCTTCAAAAGTATCCTGATCAAAACTTATACGGGTGATGAAACCAAATTTTAGTCCTTTTAATAAATTCATCTTAATTTTTTTTGACCAGTTCATACCAAACAACCCTTTGATTCGGATATGGATAGAATTGTTTCCACACCAATACTTGATTGGAGCTCTTTCTAAACCAAATGATTCTTTGAATTCTTCTTCTTCATCTGAATCTATCAATCCTTGGTCATGATGATAGTGAATTAAATTTTGCATATTTTGAAGCCATTTATTCAAGAAATATGATTCCAGCAAAATAATAATTATTTCTTTGGGAAGAGTAGGAAGAGTGATTAAGTTTCCATTACCATAATTTACCATATACATGGCAACACCATTTGGTCTATACCAATATGGAGAATTAAACTCAAGATCAGTATATATGGAACCTGCAAGTTCTCTGGTCAGGGCGTCAGCTAGTGGATTATTCTCTCCTTTTATTCATTCAATGTCAAAATCATAGCTGAGGAACTCGAAATACCATCTAGCAATTCGACCTTGAGAAATATCTTTGTTCAACTTCTTCTTGAGTAGGCTTCTCATGGCTTGACTGTCAGCTTTCTTAGTGAGCTTCATTGCTTACAGGGTGAAAGGGGAAGTTTAAAAATATCTTAAAAGAATATCAAAAATGAAAAGAAAAAGAGAATATTGAAAATAAAAAAGTGAATATTTACCTTATCAGGAGTATCCGAGTATCTCTACCAGAGCTATGAACACCCAACTAGCAGTAGAGCTATGCTTGGGAGGGCCACATCGATAACGTCATCGGGCCTATGGATGCCTACCTTGTAGCAAGGCTCTATTCAGGATGCTTTTCGAGTTAAAATCTTTACATAGCTTGATTAGACTAAATTTGGTTCCTACAACAACTAAGGGAGGGAAATGAATACGTTTGCATACACTTTGACTCTAGCACAGGAAAGGTTTGCTTGTTCATGAACTTTGAAACTCTTCTTGTAGTTGACCTGATGCAAGGATTGAAACCAGAGATTTTGGGTTCTTGATTCCAGTTTTTCATTGAAATGATCTAGAGCATTTCCCTAGTAGGAGTCATCATTTGTTGTGCAGTGTTTGCACACACGCCCCATTGAAAGTAGGGACCCTCTTTTCTTGATTTTCTTTCCTGTTTTCTTTTCGTAGGGTCCTAATTTCATCACCTTAAGGGATGAGTCTCTCAATCTTGGTATTGTTCACCCCTGTTCTTAATGATAAACTTGCATTTGAGATGTCAATTTTCAACTTCAAATGATGGCCTTGCTCTTGAAAAATGAACCCACACTTGAAATTTTGGATTCAAGGAAAAATTGACTAAGTTATGAGCATGTTTGGTAATTCTAAGGTACCTTGGATTACCCAAACCTTAGTCCAGACGTATAATCTGAGATACCTTGGATTACCTGAATTTGAGCTTCTATCGCATTTCCAAGATTTCCTTAGACACCCATACGAATATTTATTGCTTGAAATTAATGAGTTCAAAAGAGTAATTTGGGGAATAAATTGAGAAAAAATGGTCATTTGGTCATTCCATATTTTTGAAGGCTCGATGTTGGATAGAGTTTGCATCACCAGGTGTTTGGTATTGAGTTTGCTATTTAGATTCAATGCTAGGATTGCATCCTTTGGTGATCATTTAGCGTTCTTATCCTTCACCATTGCCTTGTCATTGAGATTCTCCCACATTTCTCATGATTTCATGGTAGGATGTTAATTCATTTTTAATGATCTTGTTTCATTTGAGCTTTATTGATGAATCTTCGAGCAGATTGGTTGTCTGTTGGGTTAGATATTGAGTTTTGTTTCATCGTTTGGGGTTTTCAGTTCTTTGAGAAGGATTATTTTGAAAAGGGTCAAGGGTAGGGTTTCATCTGCATGTATTGAGTGAATAAACTTGTTGATTTATTTTGAAATCCCTCTCATTACATCCTTCACCTGTGATTGACAGTTATATTTTGGAGTGGTTTTCTGGTTTTCATTGCTCACTGAAACCCTAGTTTTTAAGATTTCAAGCTTGATAAAATGATTGTTGTCTATATTTTTGAAGTTGTTTGTTTGAAGTGAAATTCATGATTCTATTCCAGTGATTCAATCTTTAAGCAATTTGGTGTTCATCATTTATCAATTTGAAGAACTTAAGATCAAACACAAAAAATTTGCAAAATTGAGCTCATTTTAGGAACTCTGAGGTAGCTTTGATTTTCTGAGCTCGAATATGAGGCCCTTTAGATTATCCGAGTTCGCTCCATACTTAAAACTCTGACCTTCAAAGTGAAAAATTAGTTGAATTTCAAGTTTGGAGTCTAATCGGTAAATCCAAGCTAGATCAGATTACTTGAACGATAGTTCACCTAAGTAATATGAGGTCCCTAGAAATACCTGAACCTTGTGAAAGATTGAACCCAATGCATAAAACCACTTGATTTTTGGACAGGAGAAATTTTTGAAGTGTCTTTGAGGAGAGCAGTATTTGTTCATAATTGATTAAGGAAAATAATTTCACCCATGCTTGATTCCACTTGAATAATGGTGAAAATATACTTAATTGGTTAAATTCAAAAAATTCGAGCTTGCTCAGATTATCCGATCTCTATTCTTTTCTTGTGAATTTCAAGCATCATTAATGAATGAGTTGCACTTATGCATATCATTTTGGAATCTAGTGAGGCTACTTGTATTTATTTCCATTAGAATTTGAATGTTTTAATAGCTTAAGTTAATGGCATTATCATCTCATATTGGTGCTTCATAGAATGGATATATTATTATCTTCCATTTTGGTGATTCTGGTCCTTTCTCTAATAGATGTAGGCTGAGGTTAGTCCTGAAAAAACCACCAAGACAAAAGCTACTATAGTGCAAGAAGGAGTCAGGAGAAGACAAGAAAGGATGAAGTATGACTTCAAGGGAATTTGGCTAGAGACTAAGATTTCCTCTTTATGGTCAAATATTGCAAATTCAAACATGGGCCATGTGGATTATGATGACTTTCAATAGAGAATGTTTGGGAATACACCAACTGAGTTGGCTCAAAATATCACTCACAATAGTTTGGCACAAGCAACAGGATTCCAACCAACACAACTTTGTCTGAAGGTAGTCTTGGAATGTGCAAAGCATTACGACTCTAGAATAAGAATCATAATTGGGCCACAAGGCAGAGTCAAGGCTAACTTAACTGAGGAGTTTATTGCAAAGGTCTTCAACATTGCCTCTCATCACAAGCTCATTGAAGAAATTAACATTGGGGAAGCCACCAATTTTTATGAGAAAGACCCCAACAGAGCTCTCGAGATTATGAACAATGCTTGGATACTGAAGCCTAAGCCACACTATTGAAAGCTTCCCAAGTAGTTACACAAAAGTGACATCAAGCTAGAATATCATGACATCATAACTCTTTTGGGTAGAGTCATGGGGGTGGAAGAGGCAAACATCTTTCAAACTTGGATGTTTCATCCCATTACACAAATAGTGGCAAACAAACACTATCATTGAGCAAGGATCATAATCAACAATCTAGATGCTCAATTGAGGAGTGTGCAAGAAACTAACAAGTTCACTATGACCTCATATCTAGTGTACATGTTGGCTCACAAGACCAGGTACAAGGGTCTCAACTGCAAAGGAACCATAGGTTAGGATAAGATATGGGATGTTTATCCACAACTAAAACACAAAACATCCAACTATAGAAGAGCTAATGATGATTTCTTCATGTATATTCCAAGGATGCTTTATGATGCTCTTCATATCAGGATTTCTTTAGATGCTATGGATTTGATCAAGCAATGTGGTCAATGGTTCATCTAGTTACAAAGGTGCACATACATCCAGGTACAAGAATCTCCAGTTTTTCCTATCAGGCTACCCACATATCCCACTAACAAACTTTTACTGCTAGAGATGACAAGACAAATGGCAGGCTTTGAATACATTTTGCAACAAGGAAATATAACTAAGAAAGGATTGGGATCAAAATTCCCATCGAGAATAGGGGATTTGGAGGCTTTCCCTTCTATTCCAAGTGCTCAAAATTTTGAGAAGGAAATGGCCCAGTTTGAGTTATACTCCCACACCAATAGAAATAATTTTGATCCATGTGGCAAGGTCGTGAGGCAAGCCAATAGGACTTTTAGGGACAAGGATCACATTGAAGACTATTGGGCTAATTATGAGGATGAATTTGAAGCTATAAGGAGAAGGTTTTCAAGGCTACCTTTGAAATCAATCAGATTATACATAGTTGTAGAGGTTCTTGATCAGGTGCAAGATGATGATGCAGACCTAATTCAACACCATGACTTTGAACCATATAGAAACTAGCCCTTGCCTCCAATTAATTGGTCTGAAGAAGAAATCATAGATTTGAATCAGGTTACTGAACCAGTGAAGAAGTATTCTAGATTATGGTTCAAGCACAAAGTGTTGGAATTGGAAGTAGAAGGTGTGAAGTTCACCTATGCCTTGATGGTAGACTTGGAGTCTTAGGATGAAGAAGAAGTTGAGATCAATAGGGAAGATGAAGTTATTGAACCGCATGATGAAGAAACCTATGAAGTAGTGTCCATTAAGAGGAGAAATAGGATCCAAGGACAACTAAAGCAAGGGGAGAAGTCATTTCCTAAAATTAAGAAGGTTCCTTAGGCTAGCACTAATGTTGGAGAAGGTGAAACCTCACAACTAGTGAGGAAAAGAAGAATACTCATAGAGAGGTAGAAGGTTACAAAGGAAAGGAAAGGTGAAGTTTCCATAGATGCTCCCTCTATAGAAAATTTTTTGTATTTGGAGAGTTCAGGGGAAAATCCCCAATTATATGTTAGGAGAAATTCTCCTAAGAAAAAATTTTCTCCAGTGGAAGAAATGAGAATTGCAGAAGAAGAGGTGAAAGATGAAGAGGCACCTACCGATGATGTAGAAAGAAGAGCAGTTACAAGAAATAATTCTCCCATTCCTTCTCCACACAAAAATGTGTAAGTTTTTGAAGATGCAATTCATGAGGAGGGAAACATATCTAACAATCATGAAGAACTAAATGGAGAAGATGGTGAGATTTCCACTCCTAATAGAGGAGAATGGAGGATGTTTGTACAAGAAGTAAGGCAATCCACCTTCGGAGCAGAAAGTAAGAACATAGAGTCTAAAGTTGTTCAAGTAAAAGCATAAAAGTCCCCTGAGAAGGTAATAATAGATGAAAAAGAAGATTAGCTTGAAGAAAGGGAAAACAAAGAAGAAGTTGCTAATAGTCCTCATCAAAACTAGGATGAACAAGAAAATCAACCAGAAATAGAGCAAGATGTTGAAGTAAATGTGGTTGATAGTCCCAATAAGGAGGTGATAACTAAGCCATCTATAGCTCTGGAATGGTTGGAAAGGAGGCTTAGTAAGAAGCCAATCATTGTACAAGAGGAATCCCAGAGCTAGGATAAGTTGCTTGAACAATGGGGACAACCTCAACAAAGGAAAAGGGCCAGGACAATTTTTAAAATTTCCAGAGAGGAATTTAATAATAAAGTGGTTCATGTGGCTATTCCTATAGTAGATAAATTTAAGGATCAAGTTAGGCCATCATAATACAAGGTGCAAAAAATCAACCTAGGTCCTACTACCAAGGAACAAGAAAAATAAGAGTTCCAGGAATCTTCTCAAGAAATCTTGAGGAGATTGGATAGGGAAATAGAGGAGAAATAAAAATTACAAAAATAATTGAATGATCTTTATAAATATGTACAACACTTGATGAATCCTTCACAATCTATGGAAAGTGAAGGGATTGTCCTAGAAGGATTGTTTCCTAAGGAGGCAGTTACAAAAATTGAAAGATTAAAGTTCTCTATGCATTGTACTCATAGTTGGCTCCAGGACGTCAGTAGTAGAGGGGATGAAGCAATTGAGTAGATTTTGAAGCTATACACTAATGCTTCTGAATTTCTTGAGCATACTTCACAATTTGTTGTAGATTGCAACAAAATTGATCAGTCAACTGTAGATGAGCTAAAGAAGATCCTGTAGATGTCAAACGAAGAAATGGCTAAGCTGGATATCCTTTCTTGAGATGAAGTTGGCAAGGTGAAGGAATGGGTTGAAGTTTGGAATTACAAGGAGCTCCTCACAAAGGCCTTAAAGAAGATAATGAAACTGCAAGGGAAAATGAAATAAATATACAACAGTTGCATCAGTTTCTTGGAAATAATGAATTGAAAGAGGAAATTTTGTCAAAATAATATGAATATTGGTAGATTGTAGGGATGGTGGCACGAGATCTATGCTCCTTCTAATGGTGCTCCAATTACTAAGGAAAATCTAGAAGATGCAACTATATACATTTCAAAGTTGGACAAATACCATGAGCTGCAAATTGAATGGAATAAGGTAATGCCTCAATATTTAGAAGAATTCAAAAATCATAAAACTAGAATTAAGTGTATTCTAGTTCCAGACCCAGAAGATGTGAGAGAAATATTGGAGAAGGCAAAGGAATTATTTAATAAATTAGAGGCCAATCAAGAGGGAGAAAGGGAGAATACTCAGTAGATAACCACATAAATTTTTGTGCCAGACATGTGACCTCAAGCTAACCAGTTGGGTGACCTCAAGTTTTGTGCCATCAAGAGGATATTATTGGAAGACCCCAGCTAACCTAGATGAAGCCCCAAATATTAAATGAAAATTTTATTTTAATGTAAAAATTTCTAGGCTGACCTTTTTGACCGACCTATTGATGTAAACCCTAAATTGGGCCGACCTAGTGAAGGAATCTTCTATAAATTGAGGATCATGCCTCATTTGTAAGGGTTAGAAAGAGCTAAGTCATAGTTGCAAGAGCTAGAGTTGAGTTAGGAAGTTAGTATTTTTCTAATAGCAAGTGTTGCTACATTGAATACTTGAATTGTTGTAATATTGGGTGATTCAATATAAGTAAAGACATTGTTCTCTAGTGCTCTTTCTTGTATTCTTTCATTCTGCATGGTTCTTGTTATTCAATATCTTTAAGATTTCTTTTAGATTACTAGTTACATGTTATTCGATATTTGAAATTTTTGAGCAATCCTTGGTCCATACTTTTAGTAGCTTGTTGAATGTAAGTTGTTGTGTAAGGTTAGCCTAGGCCTTGAATCTGTGTCCTAAGTTCAATTGTGGGTATTTATTAATTTCAATTGCAAAAATAAGTTTGAATTGGGTGAATGTTTCATGATCTAAATTTTTTGAATTCCTTAGAAGATTGCACTATTTCTGTGATATTGCAGATTTGATCTGGGTTAAGCAAGAATTGGTTTTGAAGGATTGGTCCACTTTGAATTTTTAATCATTTGCATTGTGGGTCTTAGGAATTAGTTTAGTTTTAAAATTTCTCTAAACCCTTATCTTTTTTCATTTCTTTAAGCATTTGAATTAGATTTAGGATTAAAGGTATCACTACATTGAAAGATCTGATAAGTCTGAAGTGTCCAGTATTTTTTTTGTAAGGTCCCTTGTGATTACTAGCATTTTCAAAATTTTCACTGAGTTGTTTTTGCATTGTCAAGACCTAACATTAAAGGCCTTGGGGTTATCTCTTGAGGCTTTCTGATAGAGATTTACCTTTCAAGAGAGATAAAATATCATATTCTATCCAAGTTGTTGTGTAGAAAACACCATCAATAGGCCTCAGGTGTTTTCAATCTGGTGAGTGATGCAAATGGAGCTACAAGAATATTCATTGAAAATCTACATAGTCAATTATTTCTATTGCAAGAACAAAAAGATAAAATAATAAAATAGTACAATAAGCTTTTTGATATGGTAATTCTCAGACTTACATTTTTTACTAAAGTTTTAGCTGATGATGAGAAGATTGTGCAAAATAATCTAGAGCCTAATTCTTCAGAAGAAGGAGAACACCTCCATGTTCAGTTTGAAAATCAATGCCATATTCTTGTCTTTTCCAAGAAGGACTAGGAGGTTGCAAAGAAAAGAAGGATTAGGAAGCACACCTTGCAAAATTGAAGGCGTGTTATAAGGGTATTTTACCCTCATCTAGTTAAGGTGTTCATTTTTTATTTGTATATGATTTTTTTTATTTCAATGTACATATGTAGAGTTAGTAGATGGTTTTGTGGTATAATTTTTCCATTTTGGTGATGGATAATATAGAAAGGGGGAGTAAAGAAGACAAAAAGAGCTACTCTCATGTAAATATATCAATAAGGGGGATTAAAGACGAGACGTATATTTTTATTTCCCTTTTCCCTTGATGTCAAAGGGGGAGATTTTTGGCAATGTGAGGATGATGATATTTGGTGTTTCCATTGACGGAAACCCATTTTAGAAGTGATGGTGCATATGCATGTACATAGTCCTGAGAAGTCTAGAGAAAACCAAGTGTTTTGCTAAAAATTTCCTAAGTCCCATACTGGAATAGTAAGTAATAGAGCAACAATTTTGTGGTCCACATTGCTCTACTTTGTAGAATCTTGTCATGTAGTTCTAAGGTATTAATGGAATGTACTGAAGGTATCTATCCAAAATTCTAAGGTTCCATGTCTTCTATAGCTAAAGATATCAATGACAGTATTAGGCTTAGTAGAAGCAAAGTTATAGGTTCAGAGTGCATATTGGAATGCTTTGCATTCTATCACGGATGATTACTATGTTGTGTGATATTTAGTAAGTGTTTGAGGATTTCAAAAGTGTATGCACTCCAAGTGGCAAGTGATTTATTTGTGTTGATTATCAAGGTGAAGAAAGCTTGCAATATGAACTTAAATAGGTGAATAAAAATTTGAAATATGTAGATTAACCTTTAGCCTTAGTATGAAGAAAGAATGAGAGAGAGAGATAGAAGAATCATAACACATGCAACAACAGATTTACGTGGAGAAACCCCAAAGGGAAAAAACTCCACCACTGAAAGAGAGGCAAGTATATTACTAATATTATGAAATATTACATGCAACAATAGACTTCTCTTATCATCCCTGTAAAATCCTACAACACCCTGTTACCTTGCAAACCTGCAAAATTGAAATTGAATAACTCTAGCTCAAGGCCCCTATTTAAAGAGATTTGTGAGGATGAAAACCACCATGGTTTCACCAAAAAATAGGCAGAAATACCACCTAGAAAAACCCACGCCTCCCTTCATGAAATGGTCATGACATCCTAAAAAAAGCCTCTTACAGATTCTCTTACAGCTGTCATAAGGCATAACTTATGCATGAGCACCTAGGGTCAAAGATGGCATATTTTGTCATAGGAATCTATCATACTTGTCATAGCATCTTATGAAAACTATCATACATGTCATAGATGCTCTTACAACATCCTAACAACCTCATTCTAGAAGATTCCAAGTGGGGCGCCTAGCTATTTTGTCCTTTTCCTAAATGACAAACGGTAACGGTAACACTACATTTACATTGTCTCTTTCACCACCGTTGGTTAAATGGTTTCACCTCTTATGGGTAAATGTTGAAAACACTTTAGGAGAATAATTAATTAAAGGATTTACAAGGTTGATGGCACCTAAATCCTAACATTCTCCCACTTGACATCATACATTTTAAATTACACCCATAGAGATACAATTACATAGAATTAAGTACAGTGATCAAGGCCCATGGCCTTTCTACACCAAGAGAAATTTTTCGTGGTGACTGGCTTCATAAGAGAATCTACAACATTATCCAAAGTGTCAAATTTTTCAATCAAGACCTATCCATTCTCAACCATTTCTTGCACAAAGTGATACTGAACATCAACATGCTTAGTACAAGCATGATACATAGGATTTTTAGCCAAACATAGGGCACTCTGACTATCACATCCAATCCTCACTATCATGCAATCAAAACCAATACCATTACCAAGTCTTTGTAACCAAACCGCCTCCTTAGAGGCATGTGTAGCAGCCATATACTTTGCTTCAGTTGTGGACAAAGCAACTGTAGGTTGTCTTTTACTCATCCAACTTACTACACCTCCAAACAAAGTAAACATATAGCCACTAGTGGACCTTCGACTATCCAAGTCACTTGCCCAATCTGAATCAACAAAACCATGTATGTCCAATGACTTATCAACATTTTCAGTACCATGATAAACCAAACAGTAATCAGAAGTGCCTCGCAAATATCTAAATACCCTTTTAGCAAAATTCCAATGTTCTTTACCAGGGTTAGACATAAACCTGCTTAGAACTCCCACTGCTTGGGCTATATCTGGTCTAGTACAAACCATTGCATACATTAAACTACCGACAACACTAGCATAAGGAACTTTAGACATTTCATCAATATCATCATCCAATTCAGAACACATGTCTAAACTTAACTTAGTATGAACATGAAATGGAATATTTACTGGTTTATAGTCCTGCATATTAAACCTCTACAAAATAGTGTTAACATACTTACTCTGACTTAACCAAAGATTTATGTGAACTCGATCCCTAATGATCCCAAGAATATATTTAGCAGCCCCTAAATATTTCATATCAAATGTGCCAAAAAGTTGAGTTTTAAGCTCCCTAATCATTATTGTTACCAATGAACAACATATCATCCACATATAAGACAATAATCAGTATTTGATCATCAATAACTTTAAAATAAACACAGCGATCCTCTTCACTTCTAACAAAACCCATATTTAATGCAAAAGCATCAAACTTCTGGTATCACATCCTAGGTGACTATTTCAAACCATATAGAGACTGTTTTAACCTGCAAACCAAGTGTTCTTTTCCTTTCACAACAAAACCGTCAGGTTGTTGCATATAAATTTCTTCCTTGAGATCCCCATGCAAGAAAGCAGTTTTAACATCCATTTGTTCTATTTCTAAATCATAATCAACAATAATGGATAAAAGGAATCTAATAGAAGTTAACTTAGCAATAGGAGAGAATATTTCACCAAAATCAACTCCCTCTCTCTGGGAGTAGCCCTTGGCCACTAATTTGGCCTTGTACCATTCCATTTTACTGTTTACACCAAACTTCTTTTTATATACCCACTTACAACCAATGGCCTTTCTTCCTTTGGGAAAACTAAAAGGATCCGAGGTGTCACAGTTTTTCAAAGACATCATCTCATCTTGCATGGCCTGCATCCAAGACTCACATTCTTCTGAAGAGAGAGCCTCCCTGAAAGATCTAGGTTCATCATCAGTACATGTCAAAGCAAATTTACAATGAAAATCAGGTGGGCTATACCTGTCAACTAGATTTTGTTGTCTTGTGGACCTTCTCAAAGGTGGAGTACGAGATTCCTCCTCATGTTCATCCTCATTGTTTTCAACTTCTTCTATTACAATAGATTCTTCAAAACTCTCTTCTTCTTCTCCATCTTCTTGTCCATCTCTTTGTTCTTCCACATGTGCATCTTCTTGCTTAGTTTCAAAATGCATTGTTTTTGACTTTTCCTTTGCTTGCTCATCTTCAGAGTTAGCTCTAAATTCCCTAAAAATAACATCTCTAGAAAATATCATCTTTTGTGTTAGTGGATTCCAAAGTTTATAACCTTTAATATTTTCACCATAACCTACAAAGATGCATTTATGAGATTTGGGATCCAATTTAGACCACTTCTCTTTAGGCACATTAACAAAAGCCTCACAACCAAAGACCCTTAAATGTGAAATTGAGGGCTTTTTACCCAACCATATTTCATAAGGTGTTTTATCAACAAGAGCTTTACAAGGAGATCTGTTAAATAAATAACAAGTAGTACCAACAGCTTCTTCCCAAAATTTTTTATCTAACTTAGCACTACTTAACATGCTCCTAGCTCTTTCCATTAATGTATGGTTCATTCTTTCTGGTACCCCATTTTTTGGGGTGTGTAAGGTGTAGTCTTTTTCCTAACAATTCCTGCATGTTTGCAAAACTCATCAAATTCCTTAGAACAATATTCACCCCCATTGTCATATCTCAATACTTTTATCTTATAATCTGTTTGCTTTTCAACCAATGCCTTAAATTCCTTAAATTTGGTGAAAACTTCATATTTTGTATGCATAAAATAAATCCAAGTATATCTTGAGTAATCATCAATGAAGGAAACATAATAACGTGATCTACTCAAAGAATCTGTATCCATTGGACCACATACATCCGAATGAATTAGTTCTAACAATCC
>VDFB02086081.1:77107473-77136557 GCA_007258455.2 Sequoia sempervirens | reverse complement strand
CATCTTTGTATTATTGTGTATGCTTTCTTATCTTCTTATTTATATGATCATTTTCTTACATTTATCATGGTCCTTAAACCATACCATCATAAGGGAATCATGGTCTTCCATATCATGGTGTCACAAAGGCATATGCTTGTATGCAACCTTTTCTTTTGATCTAGTCCTCTACACACTTGGAATATAATAATTGTGGTTTCTTATACCTTGGAGCATAATGTCAAGTGTAATATCAAATAAAGTTGCTCTCATTCTTGTATCATAATTATCCTACTCCATTCCTCTATCATTCTTCTCCTTACCTATTCCTCCTTATCCTAATATTTTCTATAATTTATCCCCTTATACCTTCATCCATTTTGAGAGCACATTTGTATTCTTTGAACCCTCTTGTCTTCTAGAGGAGGCATACTAACCTTCATCCTCATCATCACTCTCTTCCTCCAAGGACATGCATCATTTCACTTGTCTCTACCCTTTATATATCCAGTACATTTCGTTCTTCTTTGAAATGGCATTGCTTCATTTGGTTGAAACGTTGTCTCAAAGTGGGGAAAAATGTAGACACCATAAATTGTCCACACCTAACCACACCAAAATTTATCCAATCCCAATAATTAATTAAAATATTTATTTACTTAAATAATTCATGTCCGATTTCCAATCATTCACATTTAGTTAAACAAATGTGTTTAATTAATTAAACTCAACCTTATAATCCTCTCCCACAAGAATTAAATAAATATAATATTTAATTCTCATTTTCTACCTCATATCTAATTAGCTCTAAGTTAAAAACAATTAATTAATTAAGCTAATCCCTTCACATACCTAATTTTGATTAATTTAATTAATCACACCCATAATCCCACTTAACTTAAAAACTACAATAAAATCATGATAATCCATTTGATAAAAAAATCCTCACCCTTTATTCATAGCCTATGATGTGACTCTCCCACAAGTGTGAAAATTCACATGTCTTTATTTCCCTTCCCCACATGTGATCTCTCACACTTGTGAGAAGAGACATGTCACATTTTCTCTTCCCAAGGTGTCCTTACACGTGCAAGAATAAAATTGTCCAAAATTATCTTGCCTATGTCCCCTCACACATATGTGAAGACACATCATAGTCCCTCTTGCCCTTGTGACTCTCAAGTATGTGTTAAAAATCACACGTCTCCATCCACTCTTTCCCTATGAAGATGCTTGCCTAAATTTCTCTTTTAAGATGTCCTCACACATGTGAGAGGACACTTGTTCTTGGTGCCTCTTCTCCATACATTATCTCGCACATGAAATAGCTCATCCTCTATAGTCTGAAATCCCACGATCAAGCAAGTTCTTGGTGGGAACACACAATCCTTGACGAATTGGGTAACCTTGCCAATCTTCCCCCATTTCCTTTAGTATAATTAATCTTCAAAAAGACAACATTATTTGATGGGAAAGTCCCTCTACAAGGTTTATTAAAATCAATGTTGACAATACCTAAATAAACAACCCAAAAATACTAGTATGGGAAGTGTCTATCATGTTCATAATGAAATGATTATTTTCTAGTTTACAAGAAGTTTGGGAATTGCTTCCAACAACTATTTGAAGTAATATGCATTCATCAAGCTTTGTGTGAAGCTTAGAAAAGGCAAATCACTAGCATTATTCAAGAGTCTAATTCTAAGATACTGATATACTAATTTCAATAATCTTGCTTCCTTTGACTTTGAGGAATGGCAACCAAATGAATGTAATAAAAAACACCAACATCATTTCACTATATTTTTCAGATTTGTTAAGTAAAAACAGATTAAAAGAGAGGGAAACCAAATTGTTCATTTCTTAATGAAATCCATTTCTAATAGGAATGAATGATATTAAGAATGCCCTATCTCAAAAATTAAAAAAAATGTAAAAATGTAAAAATACATTATATTAATAAAAGAAAAGATGTGATGTTTTTTTAATTGCTAACTTCATAGAATCCCTAAATTTGTGTCCTTAGCCAATTTGTTGGGCTCCTCTTAATCTTCTTATTACATTGCTATCTTGTTTTGGTTTACCAGTTTCCCTCCTTGATCCTGTTTAAGTAATCTATACATCATCTTGCAATCTATTTTAAAAATTAATTTATTCACAACTGCTAAAAATTTCTAAATCGAGAGAAGATTCCACGATAATATTATTAACTTCTAAATTTAACTGTAAGACATTCTAAATCACACTCAAATTCCACAAACATTAAAGATATCCAAACCCCGTCCGCATAAAAAACTGTTAAAAACCCTGCTTCGAGAAAACTCCTTAATGCAAGGTATCTTTTTTTCCATTAACACAGCCATTAGATACATACGACAGACAAACAGACGTGACAACAAAGTGCACGTATATCTACGGAAAATCCGGCATAGTAAGGAAAAGCTAAACAATCAGAAAGGAGGCAGAGCATCACTCTTCTGATAATCTCTGCATGAAATCAGAGATATCATCAATGAATTTAGAAGTCAAGTCATAAGGCATCAACGGAAATCCATGAACGCCGTTTTCATAGAACAGAAGTTCAACTTCCTTCTTCATCTTCTTCAGATACTCGAAATATCGCAGCTGCCAATCGCGCAGAGTGTCGAGCCCTCCGATCACCACCAAACTTGGCGGCAGCGGAACCCCCAAAATATCAGCTGCCTCGGGCCCCACCACATTTGCCGCCGGGTGATCTCTGTTCGCCCCCTCCGGCAAAAACGCCTTCCACGACCAATCGCTGGCGTCCACAGAAATCAACGGAACGTCCGTCAAAGCCAACTCCGACGGCGTCCTTTCCTCCCCTCCAAAGAACGGCTGTATCAGCACATGCCCCACGACCTTCAATGGCGTCAAGTCCTGCTTCCCCTCTGCCACGCGGCGCCCCACGTGGTGAACAATGTTGCCTCCGGCGCTCTCCCCCATCAGAAAGCACCGTGACACGTCAGCGCCGCGGGGCAGAAACCGGTTTTCGGTGCAGTTGTTCCTGAGCCACAAGAGAGCGGCGTAGCAGTCGTCGTAAGCGGCGGGGAACTTGTGTTCCGGTGCCAGCCTGTACTCCACTGAAACTACCACCACACGCCGCCGCTTCGCCAGCCGCCGGCAAAACACATCATAGGCCTCTTGTGCAGCGGACAACATGCAGAAACCCCCGCCGTGAAAATACACCACCACCGGCAGCTTTTCCGTTTCGTTGTCTTCCAGTAGTGGAATAAACAGACGGATCCATACACCAGTGAGAGGATCTATGACGGCGTCTCTGGTATATACTCCGCGGTTGGGCGTCTCGTTGGCGGGAACAGGCGTTAGGAACCATGAAATGAGGCCGCGGTTAATGGTGCCGTCGCTTCTGCGGGTTAAGTAGCTGCCTTGCTTGACTAGCCAGCAGATCCATAGCACCCGCCGCGGAAGAGTTTTCCTGATTTCTTCCACGCCTTGCTGGTTTTCAGGCCTCATTATCTTCGCCTTATCAGCCATTGTTAAAAATGCAAGGTCGAAATGAAATGTACAACATGGTGAAATTATATGTAATGAAAGCTAATGTCAGAATTTAGAATTTTGTTGTTGTGGAAATTTAAGTGAATTTAAAATCACCGCATCTTAGGTCTGAAGACCTTGCGTTAATGTGGTGCGCGTTGTTCAAATCTGATTGGCCTTTCACAAGATTTTTTCTTTGAGCGTGAGATTTCCCTTTGCTTTAGTTTACATCAACTTATTCGGTGTAAATGTGATCTGGTCCAATGACTCTCTTATGATTATTGCTTTGGAAAGATGAATTTTGATTTTTTGAGGGGCCAATAGTCGTGCAGGGTCTAATAGTCATGAAATCAATTGTGATTATAATACCCAATAGATGTTTACATAATGCCCAATAGTTGTGATTTGACTACCCATAATTAAACAAAATGTATTCCTTTGATCTAAAAAGCAATCAATCATGCGATGCCACATTCGCGCTCAACTACCCATGATGTAATGCACAACTATTGGTCTCACTATTTTTTGAGGCCTTTTTGGACACTTTGACAAAAAACATGCTGATGTGGCATCATATTTGATGATGTGGCCTTGAAACCTTAGTTAGAAGCAGGGGACTTGCTAAGTAAGCTGCTGTAAAAAATTGGGAGTGATTTAAAATTTCCACGTAGGATAATTAGAAGCGCGAAGTTAGGGTGCACGACTACTAGGTCCCCTCCCCTAGTTTTCATGATTTAGTTTGAGGGAAGAGATCTCAAGTGTGATTTGGACCAAAAAGGAGAAAGTCCTAGGAATTTATTAGTGTTGGTCTAAATGGAGAATTCTGCATAATAATATGATGGGTTGTAACATGGTTGGGATGATGAATGCATTGAAAAAGACAAATTATGTGTTAAAACCATGCATTTATGTGCAAGGTAAATAATTGCCTACTTTACAATCTTTGCCTTGCATTTCTACACTTGTTTTAACGCCCATTGTAGTAGATGTAGTCATGACTCATTTGTCTCGTCTCTAAACTTATACCTATCATTGAGATGATTAGAAAGTATCTATAGACTCTTCCAAACGCCCTTATCCTTCCCCAAAAATATCTTGACTCAAAAAAGGGGCACATACACCTAGGTGCTAGTGTCTTAGACACTTGGACATGAGCATCCAACGTTTTTTTGAATTTTTAAGATTATCCATGCTTAAAAACCTAAACCCAAGGTTTCCCTAATACATTTTCCTAATAATTAATTGACCCCAAACATGAAGTAAATGCATCATAACTCTCTTTTTGAATTTTTAAGATTATCCATGCTTAAAAACCTAAACCCAAGGTTTCCCTAATACATTTTCCTAATAATTAGTTGACTCCAAACATGAAGTAAATGCATCATAACTCTCTTTTTGAAGGGTTCCACATTATACTAAGCTTTCTTTTCATCCACTCAATTGTTGTAGAATTGTTGATACTCTATTAGTGAAGATTATTGTATAGGAGCGAATTTGCACCCATCTTGCAAATTCTCCTTTTACACCCTTCACTTGAGAAAAATCAAATTCAACCAAGTAATTCCACGTCCTCATTTCATACCCCATCTACTTGGCACTTGTTTTTAGTGTCAGTGGGGGAATTTATGTTAGGGACGTGCGCGTGGCGTGCAGACGTCTACACGATGCGCTACCGTCTTGATAGGATTCTTGTTTCTAGAATCTGCAGAGGCATTACGTTCTCCATTGGTAACGAAACGTAATGCCCCTACACCCTCGTGTCGACCTTTGAATGGCTCTTTTGCTCTCATTTCATCTTCAAATGGCTATCTTTCATTCTCAATCCATCTTCTACATGCTAATTCAATCTTCTTCATGCCTCTTCACACATTCTGAGATCTTATTGGCAACTCTTTCACTCTAGCTTCACGTCTTGTTCCATACTCTTGCTACTTTTTGCACTATTGGCGTTATGATTCCAACAATCACAACATCCTGCACATTTACCACAGAAGTTGCAGCTTGGTGTCTTGCGAGACTGCTTTCAACATTGTCGCAACTACGTTGACTCTACCATAGTTGTGGACTTGTATTCCTCTCTCATTGACCTTAAGTGCCTTTGGTCGAGGGTGGTAACATTTTTGTATTATTGCTTTGTCATTGGATTGGAGTGGTTTAGTGTCTCTCATAGTGTTTGGTTTCATTTTCGTTCTAGCATGGCTTTCCTTATCATATTTCTACATATCTATCTATTTGGTTGTTTGTGGAGATAAAAACACTAAAGCGAAGGTTTGATTGCGGCAAACCCCTATACAACCCCAACATTTTTCCTCTCTTGGTTGTGTGTAGGTACGCGTTCGTGTGAAGCTCGCTGGCGAATTGGACTCTTCATGAGTTCATTTCCACCACCTTTGCCCTTGTCATTTTCTATATCACCTTTCTCATCATTTCAGTTATTCTGTTATTTGCTACTTTAGTCATCATTAGTAAACTTTTAGCTAAGATATTTAGTGGGCTTTTTGTCACTCTGTCTATGTCCTTGCACTTTATGTCCATATGGACGCCAATACACCTATGAGATGCTAGCACACCACGCTATCTTTCCTGACTAGCATTATTGTCCTTTGGCAAGAGCTGTCTTAGACCTATAGTTCGGGTTCCAAAATCCTGCTTGTTTAGCCCCATTAAAACTCCTAGGTTAGTAGAGTGATAGAAGCACTGAGAGTGCTCTTCATTCTTTATCATTGACCTTAAACACTTGTCTAAATTAAGGTAGACTAGGGTAGCCTTTCGCTCTCGGCTCTTTGTGACCTAGACCCTTGTTGTAATTGGTCCCCCTCTACATTTTGGTGAAACCAATGTGAACAACATCTATCCATTTCTTTGTGTTGAGACTTTTTCCCTTGCCCTTGGTGACTGTTGTAAACTCGGGTGTTGTGAGGTTTTATGAGTATCACAACCCTTTCTATGACCTTCAAGTACATGGTTAGAAGAAGTGTGTGGCATTTACAAGTGGAAAACATGAAGGCCACTTTTGATTTTACTATTGGTTTTACCACAAGCTTTACAAACGATATGGGTTTCATTAATGAGACCACTCATGCACCTACTCCTCTAGTATCCCCTACGACTTCATCTATGGATGAGGATGATGTTGTACATATTCCTATAGAAAACCTTTTGGCATAAGACAGGAGGTTGTTAGACCTCGATAATCATCTGGAGAAAGCACCAAATATGGCAAGATCTGCTAGACTTGTTAATGAGGTGAGATACATGTTAGGAAAGGATCAAATAGATGTAGAATTCTTACGTAGCCTCATTGATCTAACCGAAGCATACATCACTTTGTATAACACTAGATTAGGTACTACCCAAGGAGAGGTGCTCGACACCTAGGGGAGACAAATAGGTGTCTTGATGCCTACCACATCTATATGCATGGCTGAAACAGGCCCCTCAATCAGTATTTCCTCTACTTCTCAGAAATCTCACCCTATCAAGGCAAGTAGAATACCCCTTAGTTTTAGTTTCACCCCTCCTACCACCCCTGGTGGTGGGGGCTTCAGTGAGATGAGTGGTGGTGGTTTCTGTATTAGTGGCAACATTGGCAGTGGTGGCTCTAGTGAAGGCCATGGTGGTGGCTCTAGTGGAGGTCATGCCGGTGGTTCTGGTGGTGGCTTTGGCGGTGGTCATGACAATGGCTCCGGAGGTGGTTTCAGAGGTGAATTTGGTGGTGGTGGTTCTAGGGGAGGTTCAACTGGACCTTTGTCATCTTCAGGCCCTATTCTGAATGCTCTCCTTCAAAATATGGACCAAATGCAAAATTAGTTGGCAAACTTGTCTTAAGCCTCCTCTCAGCCTATCTTTTAGCCTTTCTCCCGACATAGTCCGTTGTCTGTAACAATTCTGAGCACTCCTTTCCCTCAAGGAATGGAGATTCCTAAGTTCAAAAAGTATGGTGGTAAAGGGAACCCACATCTACACATGTATCAACTTTTAATGCCATGTGTATGGATTTATTTCACCCTGATGCTTTGATGGTGAAGCTTTTCCCTCGATCTCTCAAGGATACAACACTCAAGTGGTATTATTCCTTGCCTGACAATTCTATATTCTCATTTGACCAACTTGTCAATTAGTTTCTCTATCAATTTCAAGCTAACATCGGTCCAAAGATGACCTCGGGTCTCATTCGATTTAAGTAGGGAGAACACGAGAAGATAATTGATTTCATTGTGCGATACCAAGCACTCTTTTCACAAATCTCATACCTGTTGCTTGACTTGAACATGCATAAGGTGTTCATAGGCAACTTGCAGCGAGCTTGGTAGGAGAAATTTTCCTTGATGAAATATGCTTATTTCATACATTTGTGTGATGCACTGCGGGAGTACCAGCAAATGGTGGTTCAGTTCAAGGGGTCCTCCTCACGCTCCCATTCCGAAGGAAAATCTATAATGTCCATTTTAGGAAAAGGAAATGTTGTTGCAAACATAGTTGCCGTGACTAATGATCACAACCTCAGATGCAACATAAAGTTTACAAAATTATCTGAATCTTATTCTTCTATTCTGCAAAAGTTATTGAAGGATAAGATTATAACATTGGAAAATCCTCGGCCATTGAAGGAGCCTTATCTTGATTGGTATGATGGAAACATTTTTTTCCAATGTCATCATGTCCATGAGCATGATACTGAACATTACATGTGCCTACATCATGAGATACAAGACCACATCGACGACGGTACCATCTATCTCGATGGAAAGAAGCAAAACACAAATAATTTAGTGGCAAAGGAAAATAGCGAGTTACAGATTATACGAACCCGTTTCTGTCTCACTCTATGAACTTGATCATTGATCCTTTTGATGCCTCTCCTAAAGCCTCATCATATGTAAATGTGGTTTTGTTTACTACTACTCCCCCACAACTTGTGACTGGCTCACTAGATGTGATTTTCACCTCACAATACCTACCTTTGAATAAAAATCCCTCTCCCCTATACATTCCTATTCATCTCAATGGAAAAATTGTTCAATAGGAGTCCTAGTCGACCCCACAATTTGGGTGAATGTTATCAGGAGGAGATGTTGTGGCTAAATTCATTACAAAGGGAGGAATATGAGAAAACAAAATCTATTATACATACACACGATGGTATCTTTCTTGTGTCGTATGGCTCTATAACTCTTTCTATCCTCGTAGGACCTAGGGATGTGGATACAAATTTCGATGTCATTCCAAAATTTGATCTATTCAAGGTGAAGTTAGGCATCTGGAGACTAGCTTCCATGAACAAAATCATTTTCATTATTCATAAATGTCTAAAGTTCTCTCACGAAGGTGTCGTGCATGACATTGGATGCTAGCATCCCATGGGCGTTATTCTTTGGATCACTTTTGGCCCACCCTAGTTGGTCTGCTTCCCCCTGTAATGGACCTACTTTATCTAAATTATGTAAAGTACAAAATCGGGGGCAAAGGACAGTCGATAGTGACTCACCATATGGCATAGTAGCAACCTGCCTCTTCCTGTCAAAAGGGAAAGGGGAAGCCTGCCCATGCTCATGGCCCCGCCTCTACCTCCCTCCCTGAAGAGGAATTTTGGGTTACTACTGGCTTTTGCATAAGGAGTTCGATTTGGAAAAAAGCCAAGTGTTGGGTATCTGACATTCCTATCTTACCCGCGAGACCTTTCCTTAGTGTGCATGGTAAGGGGAAGGGTCCTCGTGGAGCATCCTTTATGTCTTAGCCTTCGTGGCCTCCTTTTGCTCCTACCTCTAAGGTAGTGAATGGGAAGAGGCCCTCCATTGAGGCGTTAGAGCCGACTCCCTCTGTTGTTGTTCCATCATCCTCTCAATGTCTCCCTCTTGTTCCTGTCCAAGAGTCCCTCCCTCCATTGGAAAAAGCTACAATGGATACTCGATGGTCAACTAGGAGTCTTCTATCCCATCTTAGCCTCCGACCTCTATCTCCTAGAGTCACAAAAATTGCCTTGCACATGAGTGCAAGCGTTAGAGGAAGGCTTTGGCTACTGAGCAAGCCACCTTTCAAAAGAAGGAAGAGGAGTCAATAGCTTCTACCTCAACATCTTCTACTGTGTCCTCCTCTTCCCTCCTCTCTGCTTCAATTCCTTTAGCTTCAATCTTGCTTTTGGATCTTGTCACGAGCATAAGCGATCTTCACCCAAAGAGGGTGTAGATGTTTATTGCTCCTTCGGTCGAGTTGTCTCTTTTGATGTCCCTTCCAAACATCCCACCATTCTTGAAACATGTGGACATGCCGAATACCTCGGTGGTATCTACTGTGGTTTTCTCCTCTTCCTTCTCACCTTTTGCTTCATCCGTGGGGATTTCACATCCTTTGATGAAGAAAAAGATGGAGGATGATCTTGCTAGCAATGGGAGTTAGAAGAAAGAAGGGCTCACGTTCTCCAGAGGGTGGTTCTGCGTTGGCTTGCACCATCCTAGTGATGGAAGAAGCCCCGACGTCCCTAGAGTTCGTCATTTCTCTTGATTCATTTGGTGATCCTAGCAGTAGATCTCGGATGCCACCTCCCTCGCCTGTTGAGTTAACACATGGCACTCCTATGAAGTGCATATTTAATTTTATGGACGAGGCCCCAGTCTTATTAGTGATCTTTGTGAAATCATTAACATTCACCTCACAGGAACTAAGTGGAGAAGACCTTGAGGGGCCTTCTTCATTAGCTCTTGTTGCAGGAGGGTTAGAGGCTTCCCCCCTTAATATTCCACCCTTGTAGGCTTGTCTTCCCTTCCTATACAATGATCTAGATTGGGAGAATGATGACCTCTTAGTTGATGAGGACTAGGGGGTGCCTCCTCTTTATCTATAGATTAGATTATGTGTGTGTGTTTGTGTTCCCCCGTGCTTGCGTTATGTGTTCCTGGATGACTCTTGTCACCCTTGTAAGTGCTTGGATATAGGAGTGTTTTTATGTCATAAAACTTCCTCTATTTGTCACATCATTCTTCCTCTGTTGTGTATTGATTTTTGACAATTGGGGACAATGCAAAGTGTTGGGGGCATTTAAGCTTCCCTTCCATGTTGACCCAATTTTTTAATTTTATTTTATCTTCAAGTGCCTTTCTTCATATGGTTTGATATAGTAGGGGGTTGATGACAACTCATTTGTATAAGTTATTATATCTATTTATCTATATTTATGAGCAGCTTTGACCTCAAAATATCAGACCATCCCTATCCCTTGTTTGTGATGTTATTATTTCTTCTTTCTTTCTTTGCGCCTATCTTTCGTGCTTTCTTTGCGATGTTTTTCTCATGTGTTGTCCCTCGCGTGTGTGACAACATTACCACAGTTACATCTCGTTATGTTTCATGGGCCGCAAAATCACTTTTCATTCTTGCTTATCTAGATCCTTAGGATGTCACGTGTCGTTGTGTTGAACACGCACCATCATAAGGGGGGGCTATCATGTCACTTCGATTTTAAGAAAATGTATTCATTGGGAAATGAATCTTTTCCTGAAAATATTTTCATAAAATTGCATTCCTCACCAAAGACCCCTAGCGGAATACTTTTCCTTCATCATGGGTTCGTAAGGAAAGAATTTGAAAAAAAAATTCCTCTGAGGGAGCACCTTTTCCTACGGGTAAGGTTCTAACTTTCCCCTTGCGAGGGCGAATTCTTCCTTTTGAATTCCTTGATGAAGTGAAATCTTTCAAAAGGATTTCTTGATATTGAATTGATTTGCGAAAAAGACTCTTATCTGTTTCAAACAGCATGTTCCTTGAGTGGACCCCTTTTCTTTTGAAGGGTTCTAAAGGAACCCCTTTGAAAGCTTCTCCTTCAATTTTTGACTATTTGTGTGACTATCTACTTGTCTTCCTATGTGGTTGCTTTTTGTTTTCTAGCATGTTTTGTCTGTGGATTAACATGTTGCTTTGTAGGTGTGCCTATGAATTTGCTTTCCAATCCAACTCTGCGGAGTCCCTCACATCGAGCTTCCTTCAGGAGAGAGTACCTGGGGGTGCCTTCTTTTTAGGTCTGAGGACCTATGAAGGGCTTGCATCCTACGAGATTAGTCCATTGTTGGTCTGCAGGCCTTCAGTGCACTCTATTCAAACCTCCTTAGGAGAGAGTACTTGTGGAGCCATTTTCCTTCCCTATGCTTCCAAGTTCGCCGTATTGTGTTTTGCCTCCTTGATGGTTTAGGTATACATTTCTAAACTTTCAATCTACTTTACTAAACACTCATTTGCACTCATTTTCACTAAAATGGGGGCAAAATATATAGGAGTGAATTTGCACCCCTCTTGCAAATCCCCCTTTTACACCCTTCACTTTAGAAAAATAAAATTTGACCAAGTAATTCCACATCCTCATTCCATTCTCCATCCACTTGGCACTTGTTTTGAGTGTCAGTTGGGGAATTTTTTCAAGGATGTGTGCACGACGTGTAGATGTCTGTGCGGTGCACTGCCATCTTGATAGGATTTCTGCCTTTGGAATCTACAGAGGCGTTAAACATTCTCCATTGGTGATGAAACATAATGCTCTTGCGGCCTCCCGCCAACCTTTGAATGGATCTTTCCCTCTCATTTCATCTTCAAATGGATATCTTTCATTCTCAATCCATCTTCTACACACTAATTCGATCTTCTTCATGCCTCGTCACACATTCTGAGATCTTCTTGGCAACTCTTTCACTCTAGCTTCAAGTCTTGCTCCATACTCTTGCCACTTCTGCATTATTGGATTCACGACTCCAACAATCACAACAACCTACACATTTACCACAAAAGTTGTAGCTTGGTTTCTTGCGAGACTACTTTTGGCATTGTTGTGGCTACGTCAACTCTACCATAGCTATGGACTTGCATTCCTCTCTCATTGGCCTTGAGTGCCTTTGGTTGAGGGTGGTAATGTTTTCGTATTATTAATTTTTTGTTGGATTGGAGTGGCTTAGTGTCTCTCATTGTGTTTTGTTTCATTTCCATTCTAGCATTGCTTTCTTTATCATATTTTTATATATCTATCTATTTGGCTATTCATGGAGGTGGAAACACCAAAGTGGGGGTTTGACTGTGGAAAACCCCTATATATCCCCAACATTTTTCCTCTCTTGGATATATGTAGGTATGCGTTCGTGTGGAGCTTGCTAGCAAATTGAACTCTTAATGAATTCATTTCCACCACCTTTGCCCTTGTCATTTTTTATATTACCTTTCTCGCCATTTCACTTATTCTGTTATTTGCTGCTTTAATCATCATCAATAAACTTTTAGCTAAGCTTTTTAGTGGGATTTTTGTCACTCTATTTGTGTCCTTGCACTTTTTGTCCATACGGATGCCAGCGCACCTATGAGATGATAGCACGTCGTGTCGTCGTCCTTGACCTACATTGTTGTCCTTTGGTAGGGAGTTGTTTGAGGTACAGTTTGGGTTCCAGAAGATTTATCGTTTAGCCCCATTAAAACTCTCAAGGTTAGTAGAGTTACAGAAGCACTAATAGTGTTCTCCATTCTCTATCCTTGACCTTAAATGGTTGTCCAACTTGAGGTAGACTAGGGCAGCCTTCTCCTCTTGGCTCTCTGTGACTTGGAGCCTTGGTGTGGTTGTGTTGGGATTAATGTGTCTCAACCTTAGATTCCTAACATTTATTTAATTTGATGTAATTTAATGTATTTATTTGTATTATTTAATTGCCTAGGATGTCATGTCATTAATTGGGACCCACTAGCTGGGTGGCATACCCGTTGGAGGTGATTGGATGACACATCATCTTCCCAAGTGGACATAGGTGGAACTTTGGAATCTATGATGTATGACATATTCTATGATCTGTCATAAGGCATATTTGAATGCATGAGAGAAATTTGGCGCCCAAGTTGGCTAATGACAAGATGTAAGAGAATTGACTATTTTTAGTCAGTTATGACAGATTTTCTTACAGCTATAAGTGTTGTTACCTATGACATGTTCTATGACAGCTATAAGATGTGTAAGGCATCATTTATAAGTTATTTTTAGCATATTCTAGGCGTCTAAGCTTGGAAGAAGAGTGTTTGCATGTTTGACCATTGTAAGAGGTGTAAGGGAATCTAGTACAAGTTTCCAAATGCATGTCTATGGAATGAAATATTGTGCCATGCAGATTTGGACACCCCTCACCTTCTAGATTCTTCTTGAAGCTTGTATCTCTCTATATAATGAGTGCCTTGCATTGTAGAATGCATAGTTTTGTTTGCAGGTAACAAAGTGCTACGAGTATTACTCTAGAACAAGTGTTCGTGTTGAAGCACTTGTTGAAAAAGCTTTGTACTTGGTGATATGTTGTAACTCCTATTTGATATAATAGAGAAGTAATGTGCTTTTGGAGGGTGGAGTTCTTTTACCTGAAAGAGTTTTCCCCATGGTATATTTGGTGTCACTATTTTTATGCATTATTTCTGTGTACCTTGGAGTTTTACCCTATTTTAATGTGCAAAACATCTTAAAATGCAAATGATAAAACACTAAGAACACTTCAATGATTAGCCTAAAGAGTGATAAAACAAGGAAAATAGATGAAATAAAATGCAAATCAATTATACCTTGCTTGTTGTTGAAGACTCCTTGGTTGGCCCTTGATTTAGATGAATTTGTATACTCCTTGGATGGCTTTTGATGTTACTAGATGCAAGATTGATAATGCAAAATGACTAGATGGATGGCTAAATGATAGTGAATGCTTGAGGATGCAAATTGACAGCATAAGGTTGCTCAAATGAAAAAGTATTGAAAATGCCCTTGAGGAGGGAGTATTTATAGAGGAATTTGAATTCTCTAGAGAATTGTACGGTTGAGATTCATCCAACAAGGTCAAGATGAAGGGCTATGGTGGGTTGAGAACTCACAAGCCCTCTCATCTTGACATATGGATGGTGAAGTAACTAAGAGAAGATGAGGTGTAAGTGAGGTGGCCAAAAGGTACATGAGGTGGAGGAAGGAAAAGTACCTTTCAAGTACATTGGGGGGTGAGAAGATTCTTGGGTGAATAAAAGTGAATTTTAAATTCACAATGATTAGAAGAATCTAGTGAATAAGACAATGTTCCCACAAGGTGGGAGTTTGTCACATGTGACTTGATGTGACAAGTCAAAGATTCTAGAAGATGCATGGAAAAAGGGGATTCTTGGAGGAATAAAAAGGAATTAAAAATTCCTTGGGGGATGGAGAGAGTTGACCAAGGTATTGATTAAGATTAATTAATCAGTAATTAGAAGATAAATGAGGATTAGAAGCCAACTTGCAAAAGTTGGAGGATGTGACACATCCTAATCAAGGATTAGGCATGTGCACATCCCTAATGGAGAAATTAGGAGATGGATTAGGATTAGATGAAAATACATGTGAGGAATTAAATAAATATATTATTTATTTAATTTATTTGATGAAAGGAGGATTAAAGAGTAAAGTATTTAATTATTAATTAAATACCTTAGGGATTTGGCAGAATTAAGGGTATTAATTAAATAATAGTAATATTACTTAATTAACTCAGATAAGAGAATGTTTAGATGAAAAGTGATAAATTTGGATAAATTAAGTGTCCAAATTTGGATCTCTACATTTTGCCCCTATTTGAGATGGTGTTACGAAGTAGCATCATTTCAAAGAATATTAAAACATAGAACCTAGAAGAAGATGGTTAGATTGCAGAAGATGCCCCAGTCATCAAAGGGATGACTAGGAAGAAAGATGATGGGGGTGAAGATGAAGGTTAGGGATTGAGGATGCCCCCTCGAGAGGACATGCGGGTTCAAGAGAACACGGATGTGCTCTCGAAATGGATGAGGTGATGAAATGGGAGATGAGAAAGAGGATGCAAAGGGATGGATATGAAAGGATGAAAAGGCGGCAGGAGGTTGGGAAGCACAAATGGATGCAAGCACGAAGATAATGTTGCCCCAGTCAAGCTACAAGCGAAAAAGGGGTGGATGATGGATGGAGTGTTGTCAATGAAGGAATGAAGGATCCCGAAACAACATGAGGATAGGGAAGGATACATCCCACTGAGTGGTATTGATGAGGGAAGGACACCTCCCAAAACACCACCAAAGGGATAGGGAAGGATACTAATGGATGATGATGATGATGATGGGTCAAGGTTGGTAACGAGACTGGGGAAAAGACCAAGGATTTGATTAGGGGATTTGTACGAGATTGAATAGATGAGGAGAAGATTGATATGTGAGATGGAGAGAAGGATCTTAAGATTTGGTTCGATATCCAAAGATTTGGACTGCAGATGGACTAAAGCTTAGATTAGGGTTTTGGTTAAGCTCAGATTGGGATTAAATTAAAGCTCAGATGAGGATTGGATTGAAGACTATAATGATTGAAGGATATGATTGGATTGATTCTACATCGAGTTCTGTGCTTGAAAGGATGTAAAGGGTTGACAATCAAATTTTTCCCAATTTGGCAATTTTCAAAAATTATCAAATTTTGCCATTTTAGGAAACCTCACAGATATACTTTCGAGAGTCCAATTTTTTTTCACGAAACACACAATATGAAGATAGGATGAATTGCAAACTAACATGCCAAATTTGAGACATGCATTCCAAGTTATGAGCAAAAATAATTTTTCAAAATGTTGGAAAAAAATATTAAATTACGTTTTTGAGGGTGAAGATGAAAGTTTGAGGCCCCGAAAATGTGGCAAAACAGGTTCCAAGGGACTTCTTTGACGCTATTTGGGAATCCACTTGTTATCTCATAATGCAACCACTCGTCAAATTTCAACTCAAACGAACACCCGAGTCAAAAGTTATGGCCTCTGGAAGTTTCAGTGTAAAAGTCAAAACCTTCAAAAATATGGTTTTGATAAATTTTGAAAATTTCAACACATGAGTTTTGATGGTGAGGGGAAATTAGAAAATGGGTTGAAATTAGTTTTTGAAAAAAAACCATAAGAATGTAAATTTGTGGGGGGGAAAGGTCGGTGAGGTAGGGGTGTAGCTGCCCCGCACGTGGGCGCTGCCGCCCCTGTTGAGGGCGGAGCTGCCCCGGCCAAGGGCGGTGCCACTAGGGGGCGGAGCTGCCTCAGCAGAGGGAGGAGCAGCCCTAGTCGAGGGCGGTACCACCTGGGGGCGAAGCCGCCCCGCCAGCAGAGGGTGGTGCCACTCGGGGGCAGAGCTGCCTTGGCTGAGGGCGGAGCCACCCTGGCAGAGGGCGGTGCCACCCGGGGGCGGAGTTGCCCCGGCAGAGGGCAGTGCCGCTCGGGGGTGGAGCCGCCCTGGCCGAGGGCAGAACCGCCCCCGCAGAGGGCGGTGCCGCCTGGGGGCGGAGCCGCCCCGACAACAGAGTCGGGCAAAAGAAGAAGAGGGGGAAAAGAAAGGGAATAGATAGAAAAGATAGAGGGATGGGGGGATTGTGAAGAAGGATGAAGGGATGGGGGATACATGCAAGATGATGAAATGGAAAATGAAATACAATCCTAATGTGATTTTCCATCTTCAGAGAACTAATTTTTGCTATAGCATAAGACACCTAGTGCCAGGGTATGTGGAACCAAGGCGTATTAGTGTCTAATGCATGAAACAAACACAATAGACAAGAAGGCTATCCCAATACCCCAAAGTCACAAAGAAAGACCTTGGTCGGGCCAGGTATTGAGATAACCACAAGCACAAAAGGATGCCCCAACATAACACAAGACCTCAGGGATCTTGGTGGGTACTATGTGGGACAACCAAGAAGACACAATCAAACAAAAGATCAATATATGCCCCTATGTGGACCAATCAAAACACGCCATAATATGATGGATTATGGCGGCCTTGACAAGTGATGATAAGGAGCTCAAATGATAAACAAAAGCCAAAAGCATGAAAAGATCACAATCAATTTCAAATGTCTTTTGCCATAGGATCAAGGGGATAGATGGGATTGATGAGGTTTGTTAGGAAGGATGCATCCTGTTGAGACCGATGATGGATACTAAGCTAAAAGATTGATATGATGTAGGATATTCAAAACTGATTGGATTTGTTGATACAAGTGGATCTTATTTGTTAAGAACTAGCTAGATAAGGGCATAGCTTGATGACACGACACAAGGGAGATAAGACATGAGACTAACACAACCTAAAGACCTAGGGGCTCGGGGGCCGATCAAAGATTAGCCTTGCCTATGTGAAAATGTAGAGCCCTCGTAGTTTGGTAAAAGGCTGTCAACTGACCATGGATAAAAGTAGAAAGAGGATGATGAATGATGATGACAGATGACAAGGAACGGAGAGACAAAAGCCAAGACTAATGATAGATGATATAGGAGTGGACGGAGAAAGCAGAAAGACTGATGCTAGATGATAGAGGAGCAGATGGCCAAAGCAGAATGACCGATGATAGACGATAGAAGAGAAAAGTGGACAGTGAAGTTCGATGATGGAACCCTGGGGCTGGATCAAATGATCGACCTTGCCTACATGAAAGTGCAGGGGCAACGTAGTTCGACAAGACCAAAGGCAAACAATGGTTAAAGGGATGATAAGATGATAGGATAAGTGGATAAAAAGATGGGATTGATACGACAAGATAAGATAGACCTATTGGATTGGATAGGATGATGACGATCACATAAAGCTCAGGGATGGGATAGTTATCCAAAGCATTAAAATGACTTGGGAGGATGATATGATAGATAGATGAGTGATGAAAAATGATAAGGGATTGGAAAGATGTGAAAGAGAAGCAGGGGTGATGACGATGAGATAAATGGCATTGGGTTGGGGGAGGCCTATAGCCAGATACCAATGACAAGGGATTGTGAGATGGGATGAGGATAAAGATGAAAGAATGGATAGAGATATAGGGATGGGGGATGGGAGGGATTGTTTGGATGGATGGGAATATAAGGATTGGGAGATGAAAGGGATGCTATGATAGATGGATATGAAGATAAGGATGGGGAGATGGAAGGGATGCTGTGATAGATGGATAGGGATAGAAGGATTGGGAGATGAAAGGGATGCTAGGATAGATGGATACGAAGATAAGGATGGGGAGATGGAAGGGATGCTATGATAGATGGATAGGAGATGAAGGGATGTTATGATAGATGATGTCTCCAAGGACTATGTCACAAAGGAAGGTGATGCCTCACTCTAGATATGTCATATGAGGAGGCATGAGGGATAGAAGACAAGTGGATGGGAAGATAAAGGAGATAACTAGATGAGGATAGGATGGGTGACTAAGGAATATGATAGAGCATGGATGAAGGGAATGTATACCAATAGGTGTCCAAAGCATGCATAGATAGGTGCCCCTATTTTGATCAAGATCACAAGAAGGATGGAGGGATGGGAGATAAATGGGATATGATGGTAGGATGCAGAAGATAGGTGGGATGGGGGAGATTTATGAAGAGGATGGATAATAGGAAGACAGGTGCATAGCTGGAAGGATAGCGGATGGAGGGAATGCATATCAGGAAGTTGCCCCCAAGTGCAGATGGGGATTTACGCATGACGCTTGTTTGCTAGGTTTTTATCATGGTATTTATCCAAGGCGGTTGTTTGCCAAGTTTTCACCATTGGATGGATTTTTCTTTTTACTATTTTATTTTTTGGTTTTTATTTTTTTATTTTTTTTATTTTTTGGTTGGATTTTTTGACTTTTTTGGATTTTGGTGATTTTTTGACTTTTTGGATTTTGGTGGATTTTTTGACTTTTTGGATTTTTGATTTTGGATATCATGCAAAAGGAGATGGATAAGGATAGGGAGGAAAATAAGTGGATTTAGAAGACATGCGATAAGGATATGGATGAAGGACTTAAGCTTCAAGTTCTATATGAGGCATTAATAGCCCTTGTTCGAACCGACTATTGGATGTTGGTACAACCTTATGAGGATAAATGGATTATGCAAGAGGATGAATTAGAGGGATTTGAGAGGGGAGATACATGGGATAATGGATGGGATGCTGCAAAGGGTATGGATGGAATGATGGGGTGGATATGTGATGGGGAGATGTGTTCAAGACCAACATTGGCACATGTGGTGGTGGATGTGAAAAGATAATAGGATTAAGGGATGGAGAATGTGGGGATAATGGAGGAGATGGAATGGTGAATTTTGGGACATAGGGACCCAAAACAGACTTAGGAGATGAAAGGGGTGTATGATTAGCTTTTGGATTAGTGACTTTGGATGTTCTTACAGATTTTTCATGTGATGGCATTGCATCTTTTTTCTTTGGGATCCACATGGTTTTGATCTTTGCTTTGGTGGGCCTTTGTGGCCTATGGATTTGATGTATATTTAGATTTTTCTTCTCTTCACCATGTCTTTTGGAGGGGACATGGGGAGCCATAGATTCATGTGGATGCTTGGATTTATGCATTTTTTCTTTAACAACCAAAGTGCTTTTAGTAGCAATGGGATGGGTGTGAGGAGATGGATAATGTGGAGTGATGGAGGTAGGAGTATGGGGATTATGTGTAGATGGAGGATGTTTAGGTAAGTACCTTTGTTGATCTTGATTATAGGATATGTGAGAGGGATGTTTATGATGGATGATATGGATAGGTGTTGGACAGATGAGACAGAGGAGGTGATCTTGGAATATATGGACCGAAAGCAGTCATAGTGGGTGGAGAGACATAAGAACCCAAGATGGATGGAGTAGATGAAGGGTGGGAGATGATGTATGGAGGGATGTAAGGACCCAAAATGGATGGAGTAGATGAAGGAGAAATATGGACGGTTGTTTTGAGGCGATATGATAGAGGGGGAGGGATGGCAACATATGGTCTAGTGGAGCGATGGGAAGAGCTGACATTTCTTTTGGAAAAGGCTCATTGAAGACGTCTAGAGGTTGTACCAACATTTTTGGATTGCGAGTTGTGAGTAGTACATCCAAGACCTTGCGGATACAAATGTTCTTTAGCTTGGATGGGCTCTATAATACCTTGCTCATGAAGGCCTAAACCTTTTCCTTGATAGTTCATTCTCTTGAGTATTTGATCTAGGATAGGATTTTTGTTATTCTGGAAGAATGATGCGAGTTCATTATTAGGTGGAAGAGGAGGGTTGGTGTATATGCTTTGTTTTTCTTCTACGAGGAGACCACCATGGAGGAATGTGAGAGGACCAAGGGGATATGCAAGTGGTGTGGGGATAGCATTTTTAGGCGATGATGGGGGATTATGAGAAGGAGATGATGGGATAGCAAAATTAGGAGAGGGAGTAGGGGCCATGATAGGATCTGGATTTGTGGTAGTAGGCTCATGCGATGGAGATGGAGATGGAGCAGTGGAAGCTTGAATGACAAGGGGATCATGGGATGGAATGGATGGGGGACTGTGATCTAGAGGTGGACTAGATGGGATGGTAGGATCTTGATCTGGAGAAGGTGATATGCTGGCATGCTTTGGATTAGACTCTTGGCGTGACTCATTGTGTGTGGGAGGCATGGTAAGGGAGTCTTGTTGGGAATCTTCAAGTGGGGAAGATGGAGGGATGGAAGATTCATGAGGTTCATTGGAATGGGTTTTGGTGCTACTAGGGGTGGGAGGAGTGGATTGGATTTGGGTGGATCTAGGAGTAGAGTGAGTGGATTGGAATTGGGTGTCTTTGATGGATTTGGTGGTTCTTGGAGAAGGAGATGGGGGTTCAATGGATTTAGTGGGTTCAATGATTTCAATGGTTTGAGTAGTACCAGGGGTGGTAAGATCAATAATAGGTGTGGTATGGAGAAGGGTCTCATCACTAGTGACTGTGGATGATGGATCTAGATGGTATGGTTCCATGACTTCAAGATGTGGAGTTGAGGATGGCTTCTTTGTAACAAGTCCTTGGAGAACTTCTGAAATGAGAGACTTGCATATGGTTGGCTTGGCTGGGGTGGTAGAAATAGATGAGGGATTATGGATTGGTGGACTAGGGTTAGATGGAGGAATGGGATTGAATGTAGGACTATGAGTAGATGGGGGATTAGGATTGGATGGAGGACTAGGAGTAGATGGATGAATGGGATTGGATGGAGGACTAGGAGTAGATGGAGGACTAGGATTGGATGGAGGGTTAAGGTAAGGATATTGGAGTGGTGAATTAAGATAGGGGACATGGATTGTGGATTAGGACAAGAGGATATAGGTGGTGTAGTGGGACAAGAGGATGTGGGGGATGGATTATAATAAGGGTATTGGGATGGTGGATTAGGATGAGGATATGTGGATGTAGGATTAAGGTAAAAGGGTGTGGATGTAGGATTAGTATGGGAAGATTGGGAAAGAGGATTACAATAGGGGAACATGGATGGGGAACTGTAATAGGAGTATTGGGATGGAAAATTAGGATAAGAGGATGTAGATGTTGTATAAGAGGATGATGTAGATGAAGGACATGACAAATATGGGGATGAAGAAGATACTGGATATCCATTGTCAAAGGTTGCATAAGGAGCATGATTAGGCGTGGATGAAGACATAACGTGATAGCTCATAGGAGTAATTGGATTTTGGAAAGTGGGTGGAGAAAGCTTACTAGATATGATAGTGTCAAGGGGAACTATGTCCTATACTTCTTGATCGACAAGACTTTCGTTATTGTCAACGTAATTAGGGTTTCCCTTGACTACTATTGATGGAGGAAGAGGATTCATGATGATGATAGGATAAATAAAATGGATCAAAGATGATGGACTAAAGCTCAAATCAGGATTTAAGTCAAGCTTAGATCAAGATTGGATTAAAGTTCATATTAGGATGATTGGATGATGCAATGGGATTGATTTTGATTTTGATGGGATTCGGTAGATGGATGATTGGATCGTGTAGATGATTTGATGAATTTGATTAAAGTACTAGATCAGTTTGATTGGATAGGATCAAATGATTAGATGATGTTGATTAGATAATTGTGATTGGATGAACTTGATAGGATTGGTGTGCTTGGATTGATTAGATGATTATATGTATTTTATTAGAGGAATGGATTGGTTTGATTATATAGGAAGAAAAAAAAGGTACCATTAGATAGAGCTCAAAAATTTGAGCAATTTTGGTTTTTGAACGAAGTCGATTTGACGTACGCTTTGTAAATGATAGCCCTAGGAAGTTAGGGGTGTGTCCACCTCATGATGCGGGGCGTGGCTGCCCCGGGATGGTCAAATTCTTGATAGGAGGAAATGGAAGGTACCACTAGATAAAGCTTGAAAGACTAAGCAACTTTTATTTTTAGACGAAGTCGATTCAACGTACGATTTGTAAATGATGGCCACGGGAAGTTAGGGGGCATATCCACCTTTTTGCGGTAAAATTAGGGGCATAGTTAGCTTTCTGCAGCAAATCAGGGGCATAGCCACCTTTCTGCAGTAAATCAAGGGTGTAGCCACCTTTCTACAGTAAATTAGGGGTACTTCCACCTTTCTGCAGCAAAATCAGGGGCACTTCCACCTTTCTGCGGTAAATTAGGGGTGCTTCCACCTTTCTGCGGTAAATCAGGGGCGCTTTTGCCTTTCTACAAAAAAATCAGGGGTGCTTCTACCTTTCTACAGTAAATCATAGCTTGGTTTTGATGGAAATGGTTATGGCAAGGACTCAAAATGATAAAATAAGGCCAATGTATCAAAGATTTCATGGGTTTTTCACAAGAAAACACTTCGAGCAAGCACAATCCTATGATTAATGTTAAGGGTATGGCTAGGAAAGGTCTTAATCTAGGATGCAAAAAGCTTCTAGGGAGTCCTCGATATACTCTCGGTACGTGAGACACAACCGTGAACACCAGCCTATCACAAGCGTGAGTCGGAAACCCTAGCGAGATATTGAAAGGCTCGAACCAACTCTTCATGTCTATCTAGGTATCACCCTAGCTTCGACGCTCCGCCAATTACGACGTGATTGGATTGGGGTACAACTTTCGTTCTCCCCCCTTTATATACCCCATTGGTATACGTGGTTGGAATCGTCCCTTGGGGTGATGAAATCCCCAAGTAGGTCCCACTAGAAAGAAGACACTAACCATTTCCAACTACTCCCCACAAAGTGCAAAGGGAAGTGAAAACAAATTAATGCCCCCTTGGGTGACACAATAATAAACAAACACAACAAGAAATAAAGGTTACTTCCCCCTAATTAGACTATGTTCAAACAACAAAGATAATTTTTCAAAAAATTGATCAAATAGATGGCCCTGCAAGCAAACGTTAGCTATCTTATCCTTCATTCTTGGTCGATTACGCCATAATATGCTTCCAAACTATGTTATTTTGGGGCGTAGCTGCCTTTCTGTGGTAACATCAGGGGCGTTGTTGCCTTTCTGCGATAAAACAAAGGTCACTTCTGCCTTTTTGTGGTAAAACAAGGGCGCTTTCGCCTTTCTGCAGTAAAACAGGGGTGCTTCCACCTTTCTGCAATAAAACAGGGGCGTTTCCACCTTTCTGTGGTAAAACAGAGGGCGCTTCCACCTTTCTGCGGTAAAACAGAGGGCACTTCCGCCTTTCTGTGGTAAAATAGAGGGCGCTTCTACCTTTTTGGGGTAAAACATGGGTGTTTCTGCCTTTCTTTGGTAAAATAGAGGGCGCTTCCGCCTTTTTGTGACTTTTTTCTGCAAAATACTTAGCAAAAATGAAGGTTAAATGCAAGAACCCATTTGTGGGTCCCACTAGGCGTGCCATAAATGTGTACCTTGGATTTTTACCCTATTTTAATGTGCAAAAAATCTTAAAATGCAAATGATAAAACACTAAGAACACTTCAATGATTAGCCTAAAGAGTGATAAAACAAGGAAAATAGATGAAATAAAATGCAAATCGATTATACCTTCCTTGCTGTTGAAGACTCCTTGGTTGGCCCTTGATTTAGATGAATTTGTATACTCCTTGGATGGCTTTTGATGTTACTAGATGCAAGATTGATAATCCAAAATGACTAGATGGATGGCTAAATGATAGCAAATGCTTGAGGATGCAAATTGACAACATAAGGTTGCTCAAATGAAAAAGTGTTGAAAATGCCCTTGAGGAGGGGGTATTTATAGAGGAATTTGAAATCTCTAGAGAATTAAATGGTTGAGATTCATCCAACAAGGTCAAGATGAAGGGCTATGGTGGGTTGAGAACTCACAAGCCCTCTCATCTTGACATGTGGATGGTGAAGTGCCTAAGAGGAGATGAGGTATAAGTGAGGTGGCCAAAAGGTACATGAGGTGGAGGAAGGACAAGTACCTTTCAAGTACATTGGGGGGTGAGAAGATTCTTGGGTGAATAAAAGTGAATTTTAAATTCACAATGATTGGAAGAATCTAGTGGATAAGACAATGTTCCCATAAGGTGGGAGTTTGCTACATGTGACTTGATGTGACAAGTCAAAGATTCTAGAAGATGCATGGGAAAAGGGGATTCCTGGAGGAATAAAAAAGAATTAAAAATTCCTTGGGGGATGGAGAGAGTTGACCAAGGTACTAATTAAGATTAATTAATCAGTAATTAGAAGATAAATGAGGATTAGAAGCCAACTTGCAAAAGTTGGAGGATGTGACACATCCTAATCAAGGATTAGGCATGTGCACATCCCTAATGAAGAAATTAGAAGATGGATTAGGATTAGATGAAAATGACATGTGAGGAATTAAATAAATATATTATTTATTTAATTTATTTGATGAAAGGAGGATTAAAATAGTAAAGTATTTAATTATTAATTAAATACTTTAGGGATTTGGCAGAATTAAGGGTATTAATTAAATAATAGTAATATTACTTAATTAACTCAGATAAGAGAATGTTTAGATGAAAAGTGATAAATTTGGATAAATTAAGTGTCCAAATTTGGATGTCTATAGTTTCTATTCTATTTCCATTATTCTCTATGCGATTCTCTAGTTGCAACCATTAAAGGTGTTAAAATAATTTTTTTGTAACTCTTTCCTGATTAGATTAGTGTAGGAAGCTTTTTCTACTCACTTGGCTTCCTTTCAATTGGTATCAGAGCTTGGCCAACCTTGGTTCCTTTGTTGGGTTAGAAGAGTTTTTTGAGCTAATCTTTGTTTTAGTGGGAGTTTTGCAGAAGTGTGTATTTCATAACCTTGTTGTAGGAAAGAGATGGCAGACACATCTGGGAGGATTGAGATGGAAAATTTAACGATGGTAATTTTGAGTTGTGAAAGCTCAAAATGGAAGACATGTTAGTAGACTGAGACTTATGGCTTGCAATTTTTAGAATCAAACCTCTAGGCATGAAACAAGAGGATTGAGATCTCATGGATAGGAAAGCCAAGGGTCTTATTAGACTTTATTTGGCTGATTCTATTCTCATGAATGTCCATGAAGATAAAACTTCTGCTTCTCTATGGAAGAAGCTTGGTAATGTCTATTAGGCTAAATCCCTAGTAAACAAGATTTTCCTAAGAAAGAAGATGTATTCTATGAAAATGGAAGATGGAGAATCCGTTGCAAATCACCTGAAATCTTTAACATGTTGGTTGTACAACTAGGTTCCGTTGGAGATAAAATAGATGAACAAGACCATTGCATGCTCCTTTTGTGTTCATTGCTGAACTCTTGGGATCACTTGGTAATGGCTATTGGAAGCACTACTTCCACCTTCAAGATGGATGAGGTTGTTGCCTCATTACTATTTGAGGAGATGCGAAGGAAGTCTTTTGAGATGGTCAAGGAGGACCTTACAGTCTGTTGTAGATCAAAAGAGAGAAGCAAAAAGAAAGACACGAAATCTAAGTCAAAGTCTCTGGGGAGATGAAAGTCTCTTGGTAAGAAGTCCAAGGAAAAATGTTGGAATTGTGGTGAAACTGGTCACATTCAGAAAGATTGCAAGGATGAGAAGAATAAAAAAAGTCTTTCTTTGATTTTGAATCATAAATCATCCCAAGATGATGGAGAAGCAATTATTACAACCTTGGTAGCCCATACATCATATGATGTGTTGTTGATAGATTCAGGTGCATCTTTTCACATGACTTTTCATAGAGATTAGTCCTCGAAGTATGAGGAGTTTGATGGTGGAGAGGTGTACCAGGGTGATGACTCTCACTCGAAGATTGTTGGTCATGGAAGAGTCAAAATCTGATTTCTTGATGGAAGAGTGAATGTGATTAATGGTGTCTTTCATATTCTAGGTTTGGCACGAAACCTACTTTCTATAAGTAAACTGAATGATTCAGGAGTGCAAGTTGTTTCCTCTGATAGAGGATGTGAGATGACTAGAGGAGCTATGGTGTTAGCTAAGGGGGTTCATATTGGGACTCTGTTTCAGTTGGATGCATGGACTATATAGTGTAATAGTTCTTTTGATGTATTGAAGAAGAGACCTTTGGATTCCTCATCCTCACCATGGATTGTGCAGAGAAGAAGCATGTTGCAGTTACATTCGATGGTCATGCATTTTGGGTACATAAGGATGCTCATTCCATGGAAATGAAGCTTCCTACAGAGAAGACAATGTTATGGAACCGACTTGGTCACATTGGTGAGAAGGGTCTTAGAACCATGAAAAATAAGAGCCTTGTTGAAAGCCTTGATGATTGTAATCCGAAGTTTGACTTTTGTGAATATTGTGTATATGGAAAACAACGCCATATTTCTTTTTACTCTAGTTCTCATAATTCTTTTGGGGTCTTGGACTATGTACATTCAAATGTTTTTTGGTCCTATAAATGCTCCTTCATTGTCAAAATCTATATATTTTGTTTCTTTCATAGATGATTACAATAGGAAATTTGGTTATTTTCTCATAAGTTGATTCTGTAGTCAGTTTAAGGAGTTTAAGGCCTTGGTAGAAAATCAGACTAGCAGAAATATTAAGTGTTTGAGAACTGATAATGGTGGTGAGTTTTGTTCCATAGAGTTTGACAAGTTCTGTAAAGAGCATGAGATTGAGAGACATAAAACAACTCCATACAATCCACAACAAAATGGAGTTACAGAGTGAATGAACATAATGTTGATGGACTGAAATGAATAGGTACATTTTGGGAATGGAAATCATGAGAGATAGAACTAACAAAAAGCTTTTGCTAAGTCAGAGCAAGTATGTGAACTCCGTGTTGGAGAGATTCAACTTGGTAGATTGCAGACAATTAGTTGTTCCTGTGATGCAAGGGATGAAGCTTTCTATGAATGATTGTCCAAAATATCCTACTAAGATGGAGGACATGACCAAAGTACCATATGCAAGTGTAGTTGGTAGTCTGATGTATGCGATGGTGTGTATGAGACCAGACATTGCTTAAGCAGTGGGAGTCCTTATCCATTTTATGGCTAATCCTGGATGGGTGCATTGGGATGCGGTTAAGAGAGTGTTTAGATATTTATGGGGTACTTCCGAGTATGCCTTGTGTTTTCATGGTTATCTTATTGGACCTCAAAATTCTATGAGCATTCGAGGATATGTGGATTCAGATTAGGCAGGTAACACTGATAGTAGAAGATCCACCAATGGTTACATGTTTATGATGTTTGGTGGTGCTATCAGTTGGATGAGGAAGTGACAAGTTGTAGTCACATTGTCCATGACAGAGGTAGATTATATGGCAGCCACTCATGCATGTAAGGAAGCCATTTGGATCAAGAGATTGTGTTCTGATATTGGTTTAGATGCATGATAGATTATTGTTTGTTGTGACAGTCAAAGTGCAATTTTTCTAGCAAAGAATCCTACCTTCCATGCCAGAACAAAGCACATTGATGTACAATGTCATTTTGTTCGTGATATGGTTGAAATTGGAAAGGTGAACCTTGAGAAGGTTGACACTTTGGTGAATATTGCAAATGCACTGATAAAACCAGTGAGCATAGAGAAGTTCAGATGGTTTTCCAATTCCATGGGCCTTGGGGCCCTGAGCAGGTGATTCTGAATGACTCCCGACAGGTCTTCGACAAGTGGGAGAATGTTGGGATTAAGGTGTCTCAACCTTAGAGTCCTAACAATTATTTAAATTGATGTAATTTAATGTATTTATTTGTATTATTTAATTTCCTATGGTGTCATGTCATTAATTGGGACCCACCGGCTAGGTGGCATCCCCGTTGGAGGTGATTGGATGACATATCATTATCTCAAGTGGACATAGGGATCCCACTTTTAATCTATGAAATATGAAATATTCTATGATGCATCATAAGGCATCTTTGAATGCATGATAGAAAGTTGGTGCCCAAGTTGGGTACTGACAAGATGTAAGAGAATCAACTATTTTTAGTCAGTTATGACAGATTCTGATGAGGGCACAACCTGAGACTTAGAAAATAACCCACAAACAAGAGAATAATTTTATTATTCAGAAAATGGAGCTTCTTACATGCAGAGGATCTCAAATCCCCAAGTTCTACAACACATGCAAGTTACAAAAAGCTATAGAATAACCCTTTTGCAATATGCGAGCTTGTCTCCAATTTTTTTACCCAAAAATTAGAAACCCGCCCATAAATAGAGCTCCTCTTTAGTTTGAAGCCAAAACAACATTCAAATTTTTAGTTTAGGTGGTTGGCACCAAAAAATTACAACTTGAAGTTCAAATTTCAAAACATTTTGTAATTGTATTCTAGAAAAGCCAATCCTCCTGTGTATTACAACTTTTGATCCTGACCCCATTAGGCAAACCAT
>VDFB02086081.1:77085113-77107373 GCA_007258455.2 Sequoia sempervirens | reverse complement strand
TGTTGTTCCTTATAAGCTTGTACATAAGTTTTAATAGAAGTTTCATTTAAAAGTAATAATTCATCAATGGATATATTTATAATATTTGATTTTTTCTTACAAACTAGTAGACAACCTTAATGGGAAATTTATCTTAAAATCAATAAATCAGATTTTCTTTTTCAACAATAGATTTATAACATTGATTCTTTAGTATCTTATTATCCCATATATATATATATATAAAGAAAATTATCTATAAATTAGGAATTTAAAAATATGAATTAGTAAAGTTTCTCAATTATATAGTAATTGATAAATTACCATTTTAAAAGAAATTATTACAATCCACTTTGAAAATTAGAATTGTTCAAAATTGAAGTAATGGGTGTTAGTTTTATTGCTCCAAAAAAATAGTGTTTCCTTAATTTATTTAGCAAAAGCATGTTGATAACTAGGGTTAGTTTAAAATTCCAATTAAAGTTAGCTTAAATATATGTTCAAGAAATAGTTATTTTAGAAAAAGAGAATATTATTTTTATGTATTGGTGATTAAGTAAATTATTTCCAAAAGTAAATTATAAGATAGATGCTATTAAAGTTATACTATTTACAAGATGGTTAGAATAGTTATTTGATTTCATAATAAATAATAGTAATTATTTTATAATCAAATTTAAAGATAAATTTATTTCCAAAAAAAATAATTAAATTAAAAAATAAAAATGAAAGGAGTAATTAGTCACTTAGAATTGATTTAATTAGTTTTTGGCAAGTTGCCACAAAGCAATTGAGGTTAGTATTAAAATTATTTCCAGAATACAAATTTAGATGGATTTATTAATTAATTCAATTTGACTAATTGTAAAGCTAGTTAGTATGTATTTCTAATATATATATATATATATATATATATATATATATATATATAATTTATTAAGTTGATGTTCTAAAAGTAATCAATTAGAAGGACAATTACTTGAAAACCAAATAATATGATTCTTTTTGTAAAAGGAAACTAGTATTAAAAGATTATTTATTACAAAAAAAAATAGGTTTCAAATTGAACTTAGTCATATCTAATAATTGTATTAAAAAACAAAAAAATGGGGCAATTTCTAGATTGTGTTAAATAGAACTTAATTCAAGAAGATGAAACTTATAATGTCTTATTTATTTATTTACTTTTAAAAAAAAAAAAGAAGAAGAAAATTTAATCTAATAAGATTTAAGAAATGATTTTTTTATAGCAATTATCTTAGTCATCATAAATGAAATTAGATGTTCGTATTTGCTTAAAATAAATTATCCCTCAATAAATACTTAATTAGGAAGTTCATACTTATTTAAGAATGTTTTTCTAAAAGCAATAAAGCTATTGTTAGGAAACAAATCAAATTAGTAGATTCATTATCTAATAAACTCAATCAAATCATTGTTTAGTTTCAAACGATTTAAGGAAATGTTGTATTTAATTTAGTGAGATAATTATATTTCCAAATTAGTTATTTTTGTCTTAACTTATTTAATTTTGCATAATTGTTTTCAATAAGTTTAAATCATTTTAGAAAGTAGATTAGTGATGGCAAGTAAAATAACTTAACTTCTAAATTCTTCCCAAACAATTATTATTGCATCAACTTAGTTATTTTTGCATAATATAATTGCATTCAATTTATTGTTAATATTTGGATAATCATTTATCAAAGATTTACTTTAATTCATTTCCTTACAAAGTAAATTATTAATGTAAGTAATTTAGTGACTAATATTGTTTTGTCATTTATTTGTTAAAAATGTTAGTAAACTTTCTTATGTATGATACTATCAAATGTTCTTATTTGTTAAAATCCTTAAATTGTAAATTAGTAATAATATTTAACTATATTTACCTTAAGAATAGATTAGCATCTTTAGCTAATTTCACTTCTTAAATAGATGAAATGATTAATTAAGACTTGTAATTCCCATACATTGTGTATTAGGATCTTGGTAATTAGAAAGTGGAAAGGAAGTTGTTTTTTTAGAAAATTAGCTTAGGATCTCTATTTGCATCATTTTAATTCGATGTTGTCTTGATATCTTTTACAATATCAATTAATTAAGTAAAAAAAGAGTTTATTATTTTCCATTAAAGTATTATATTCCATGAAGTAGTTAGATGATATTTTCTTAGTTAGGTAAACTTTAATCAAGAGTTGAAACTAAAACCAGTAGCGTTCGGTATCAGGGGTGCCTCTGGCTCACATTTATGGGTAATGTCATCGCGCTTGAGCTACTGCATCCATAGCCTAACATAGCTGCACCAATTGCGTCTATGGCACCGTCCCTTTAAATCGCCGGGGAGAAATAAGGAACACCATGTTAATAAAATCCAAGAGATGGGTAATCTCTCTTGGATCGATAATCTAATAAGATAATTTTAAATGAATGAAAATACGCTAGTCCAAACCTAGTAAACCCCATTATAGGGTTCAATGGAATTGTTTTAATATATTGTTATGATAATTAAAGGTAATTGTATCTCAAATGGGTTGAAGGGAGATGTTATTTAGGAACTAGGATTTAGATGTTTAGGAAACAAGTAATAGTCAAGGAGACTTTACTTATATTTTATTGCTTCCCTTCGTGGGTAGCAATTGCAGAGGAACTGTCTGGGGAAAATGAAAATCCCTAGAAAGGGTTGCGTACCCACAAAACAGTTCACATCAAACATAGATTAGAAAATAGAACTACATATTTTACACCTTGATCCCGTTTGGAAGCAGGGTATGTAGGTAGTCTAGGAAATGAAGAATGCTCCCAGTACCTCAGGCGTTCAGGGATGGGGCTTAGGGAAAGTTTGAGATAATGTAAAATTAAAATATAAATTAATATTTCAAGAGAATCACTTGGTCAAAAGGGGATATAAATATCAAACATAAAGATAACATAAAAAAAAGTTCCTTGTATACTCAGAAGGAATCCTGGATGGATTCACTTGACTCCCCGAGGCCTTAGGCCGAATTCCGAGGTGGGACTCAAGCTACATATTTATTTTTACATACTCCTAAGGACAACGACCTCAGTGCACTTCCAAGGGAAGTGTAGTCTTTAGTGAGTGACTCAAGACCCGGATGGTCTCGATGAGTCTAAGTCTCTGGCCAGAGCACATTCCTATCCTTTATGGATAGATGCCTACCCTGTTTAGGTAGATGCCTATCCCGGATGGATAGATGAATTCTTGTCCCGTATGGACAAATGCCTAACCCGTATGGTTGGATGCCTGTCCCAAATGGACGGATGCCTATCCCGTATGGATAGAAGTACTTGAGTATGCAAGTGAATGAACACATAATAATAGTACTAAAAAAAAAAAAAAATTAGTGGTAATTTTTGGGTTATTAGTTTGGGTTATTACACTCCCTCCAAGGATACATTATATCCATGGGACTAGTCTTCATCCTCAAAATCCTCCTTAAACCCCATCACATACTCAAGGTTCTTTTTTCTCCCAACATTGGAAATATCAGGTTGAGCAGGGAGAGTAAAAGCCTTGACATACTCAGTAATCAACACAATAAGACCTTCATGGAGGATAGAGTTTTTGGGATTGCATCTATGATCCCTTACACCATTTTTCAAGTATACCAATAAATATTAAGTGAACGATACTCTCTTCTTATGCCTAAAATGGTTCAGCAAGACAAAATAATGCCTAGAAACAACAGAAAAGTGATTGTCCAAAGTAAAATACCTCACTATCTCCTTAGCAACATCTCTCCAAATTGCTTTGAGATAAGAATGAAGATAGCCTCCGCATTTTTCCTTTTCCAGCTTCCTCACTCGTTGTCTTTGAAGAAAGCATCCATATCCAAACCAGACTCATTCTTATCTCTATAAAAAAAATTCCCATTAATTGATAAGCCTGTAATTTCAGTAATGAGGTCCTCGGTGATATTAAACTCCTTTCCCCTGATTTATAGCACCCTATTATGCCAACCCTCAAGAAAATCTTGTGAGGTCTTCACATCGAACCCATGCAACTTTTCCATATACGGGGTGACTCCCTTGACTTCTAACAATTCCCACACCCTCTTGTTAGCCTTCATAGTGTTGCAAGATTTGGGCTCCATTCTTTTGGTTACCCCCCATAGTAGCAGTAGGCAAAAACCCCAACAATAGGAAGAATTTGTAGTAGATCCAAAGAAACTTAGAAAGCTTGCAAAGGAAAAAAGGAAACCTTGAGAAAACAAAGGCTCCCCGAATACCCACAATCCATGTGGATTTGACAAGATGACATAAAGGAATAATGAGAAAAGAAGGCCTAGTCATTTGTGCCACCACACCATACCGCCCGACCTTTCCTCTAAGCAGGTTACACCTCAAAACAAGTTTCCACATGAGGAACATGTGAGAACACACCATCATTAAAAGAGCACTCCTCTCGACACCTTTGAGATTCATAATGAATAATTGAGTGAGCCTCCAAGGGAATAAGATCATGTTCACACCATTCCAAAGAATCATTCACCCCATAATTGGGGAAAAAATTAGCCAACCTATTTCCTTCTCTATAAACATGTGAGATATGACATTGATCAAAGGATTCCATAATATTTATAGCATCATTAATGAGTGCCTCCACCCTCCATGAAGGATGAGACAACTTTCTAAGGTAATTAATGATGTTGAGATAATCATCCTCTAGCCACACCTTATCATATCCTCTTGATTGAGCTAACTTAAAACCATGATCCATGTTCATTTTGTTGATGCTAATGACAATAAGAATTTTTTTCAAAGCCTCTAGGCAACGGTATATTAGGGCCACATTCTCAAACAAGAGGTAACATAAGAATGTTCTTGTCAATAAGCTACAACATGATATTATGAAGGGTATCGGGTAAAGGAGTGAACTCTCTCTCCTGCTCCCCGAAAGCAGTTCTAATTTTTATAGCAGCCACTTGACTATTATTTTGTTGACTTGTTTGAGGGGAATTTAGTTGTAAAAATTCCCTTGTTTTTTTTTTCTGAAATATTGATAGCCATTTTGAGTTGTACATTCATATTTTTTAGTACGACTAGGGGAATTTTTCACATCACGACCGCAAGTTGAATTTTGATAATCACGAAGGGTTGTACATAACTTTATGAAGGATGGAAATCTTAACATTTCAAGTTTTCTTTGGAGTTTATGTTGTAATTTGGTAATTTAAACATTCCTTGAAGGTCGACATCAAGAATCTTAATGTTTACTTGTGTATAAAGTGTTTGGTATCTTGCTATGAAATCAGTAACTTTCTCATCCTCTTTTTGTTTGCACATCATTAAATTAGCAAGGTTCATCTTGGGACCCATGTAAATATGGAAGTGGTTGTAAAAGGCATCAATGAGTTCATTGAATGAACCAATTGAATTGTTCAACAAAGAAGAGAACCACTCTAAAGCAGTATCCTTCAATGACCTAGGGAATTGCTTAGCCAAAAGTTTATCCTCAAAAATGAAATCACTACACAAAGTTGTGAAAGCGGAAACATAGTTGACAGGATCTCCTTTCCCACCATATTTCTCAAATTAGGGAACTTTTATACCTTGTGGCATTTGTGCTCTTAATATATTGAAGGATAACTGATTGAATTTGATGTATTGTAAAGGTTGACTATTTTCATTTTGTTGTAAGGTTGCAACTTTTTGTTGGAGGTATATCATAGTTTGCAAAAGGGAGTTAAGGATAGGATCATTTTGGTTATAAGGTTGAGGGGAATAAGGCAGTGTAGTGTATATATGTGAAGGACTAGTGAATTGTAAGTTGGTGAAGGTTGATTGTTGAGGAGTTATTGTGTTTGAATGGACAAGACTAGAAGCATTTCATATGGGAATACCTATGGAAGTGTACACAGTTCTAGTAGGTATGATTGTTGTGGTTGGTTGAACGGTTGTGGTAGGTTGAAAGGTTGTTGTAGGTTGAAGGATTGTTGTGGGTTGTATACTAGTGTATGTAGGAATGGAAAATGGTATTGTGGAGGATGGAATCGGAATTCCACTTTGGCTTAGAGTAGATCCCAAAGCTTGAGTGGAAGTAGGGATGGTGTTTTTAATAAGAGGCACACTAGTTGTAGGAGATGAAGCCATGGGAAATGTAGTATGCAAACTATGAGCCATGGAGGGTTGATTATCAACACTATCAGAAAGAGAGTTAGGAAAAAAAATCCATGGCGAGTGAGATATCGCAGGATGACATGAGCCTTGAATATGTCTTATACTAGTAATGATAATAGCACACCAAGTTGTAAAGGTCATACAAGTTTTACAACCCCAGTGTGTAAGCCCTAAAATAGAAAAGGGGCAATGCAATAACCTAGAAGGAAATGCAATTTCTAGATTCTAAGCAATGTGATTTACTGATTACACAATGCAATAGATTGAAAATGAAATGTTTAAATGCAATTTTGAATTTTGACAATGCACTAAAATGAAGCAACTTAAGCTAGATGCAATGAATTTGATGAAACAACAAATTAGAAAAATGAAACAGCAAAGTAACAATAGCAAACAAAAGCCTAAAACTAAGATTTCAATTTCCAAAAAATGTAGATCAAGATCTAATAGGGACTCATTCACCAGTAAGGGCGAATGGGTCCTAGTTAGGTATTTTTGAGATGTTTTTACTAATTTCAGAGTGATTTTTAATGCCTTTTCAAATGCCAAAAGGTTCAAGTTTGACCTGATCAGGGACTCATTCACCAGTAAAGGTGAATGCATCCTGATTAGATATTTTTAACTATTTTTTGATGATTTTCAAGCTTTTGGTAATGTCTTTCAACTTCAAGCCTGAGATAGTAACTTTCAGTTTCAAATTTTCCAGAAATGCAATGTGAAAATGCAATGGAATAATGAATGCAAATATCTGAGTTGAAATACAATGTTGTTTTGATTTTCAAATGAAATTTATGAGATCTAAATGATATGCATAAGGACTTATTTGTATTTGTATTTTTCAAATTTAGAGAGATGCAAAACACTGCAAATCTAAACCCTAAAGAAAATGGAAGCTTTAAATTCCAAACAATAAACCTTAAATGAAATATAATTCAATGCAAATGAGATGCAATTTAATGCAATATCTAACCTAGGAAGCAATGAAAGACTTCAAAATCAGAAAATTACAATATTCAATTCAAGTCGGTTAACCATTAATGATTAGTGGGAAAATAAGGTTTACTAAAATTAATGATAAACCACTATACTTTTCACCCTAATATTATGGGGGATTGTGTGTGATAAGATGCAAATAACAATAAAAAATTAACCCTAACTGTTATAGCAACTATGAGGGAAGTTTTTATAGCTCAAAATGATGTGTAATTTGTTGCAAGAAGCCTATTTTTAGGGCACAAAGGACTCATTTGCCTTTAGTGGTGAATCGGTCCCTGCTATGGTTTCTAAAACCGAGATATGGGTTATTTTCCTTGATTTCTACACTCTCAAATTCCTGACTGTTAGCTCCCAAAAACCTGCAATAAATTATGTAGCTTCAATCCTATGTTCTTGCACTTTGAATGTCAACTTTGCAACTTGACAACTTTTGTATTTTTTCTTCAAACTTCTCCATTTGATCTTCAATCTGTAAACCTACAAACACACACTCAAGAGGAGAAAAACTTGTTGATTGTTAGTGAATAGGGGTTTTCCTAATTCAAACCCCTTGTAGGTAATTAAACCAAATGATGAAATAAGGAAATTGAAACATGAAACATGAAATAATGAACTTTCGATACCTTGGAAGTTGTCTTGAAGTATAAATATGCAATCTAACATGAAGTGTCCTTGAAGAATGTAGATCTTGATCTCAAATAGATGTGTAACAATGCTTGCAAGATGGATCTTCAATGCTACATCAACTATCTTAGCTCAACAACATGCATGAATGCATTAGGCCTTAGTCATGATGAAATGATCTTGAATTGTAATAAAACCTTGATAATCTACCTTGTGTTAAACAGGCGCAGGACAACTGAGAGGGGGGATGAATCAATTGTCACAAAATTTCAAACTTAAAACTCAACACTTATTAATTTCACAACCACACTATTTTTTTATTAAGTTATAGCATGAAACACAAATAACAAAAATTAAATCAGCATAATCAACACCATATTTTTACATGGAAAACCAAATAAGGGAAAAACAACGATGAGGGTTAACTCACAATATAAGAGATTATAAACAAAATACAAAGGCTCACTGCCAAGGGCTTACTTCCCAAAAAGGACTCACTATCCAAGTACAAAGGCTCACTTCCTACAAAAAGCACTCATTGTCCAACAAGGAGGCTCACTGCCTACAAATACAAAAGAGAACAAAATATCCACCATAGCAATTGATGCACATCTGCAATATTGAAAAAATCTTCAACTCACTGCCTGAACAACACATTGAAAACTACTATCACAACTCACTCACACACACACTTCTGCTCTTATGATTTGTGGCTCACTTTCATCACTTTGCATCACACTATCATAAAACTCTTCACAAATCAACTTGCTTTTATACCATCCATAACCTTAGAAAATTTCTCCAAGGTTGGCCACAGTACATTATTTCATAAATTCAAACTAGGTTGGCGACTCAACATTCCCATGCTGGAAAGGAATAAGAGTGGACCAATAAAACATTTAACCAAGACCAAAAATAATATCTTTGGATCATTTACATGCTTCCTCAATTGAATTTTATTCTTCGAATGAAGTGTAAACACTAGGTTGGCCAAACCTAACGAAAACACAACAGAATATTGATGTACACACTTCCCAACAAGAATATGACGCGTGGACACCACAACACACTTCCTTATGCATGAGAATACATCTTAGAATTTTCCAAATACATCTGTAGCAAAACAAAAAACTTCAATCACTGAATACCTTTCACCAATCCATCCGGACTGTGCAAACACACACTAAAATATTGAAAACATGACTTTCGGATCACCAAACTTCAAACCTCTTTGCCTGAGCACAAAAAATACCTTCAAAAGACATTTTGTAGATCTGCAAGATCTGAAACAAAACAAAGAAAAATTGTAGAGCAACAATATTTCTCCCAGACCATAGAAGACCAACTCTACCAGAGCATTTCACATACCAGTGAATGTAACTTTCACGTACCATCAAACCAGAAGCTAAAACTCAAGAAATATCACCATGAGATCACCATTACCAATCCTTCAAATCCTTACAAACATAGGATCAACATAGGATAAATGCAAAGCACATTATGAACACATACATCACTCTAACTTCTCTTCATTATTCAATTTTCTCAATAGTGCTCAGAAACTCATCAAACCAACACATCTGCAACACCATAAAGATAGCTCCATGTACTCACAACATCTCAATAGCATCTCAGCTATACATGTACAATCTACAACATACTGAACTGTGTTGACATCAATGGCAACATTAATCACAACACCACCAAACTAGCTCATGCTTGCAACAATCTCCCCTTTGTCATTGACGGCAACACATGATGTGAAAAACCATCAAAGACAAAAAATTTACACATAATCTCGGGAGAACACCTTCTCTTCTTCTTCACTTGTTTTTCACATGATTTTCTCTCCCCCTTTGGCATCAATGGAAAAGATCAACAAATCTAATTACTCCCCCTTAGGAGTACACTCATACTGCAACAATGAAAACCTTTTCTACTCCCCCTATGGAGTAGACCCATCTATCATTCCATATAAATGAAGAATATGTGAATTCACTACACTGATGCACCTTCATGTGCACCTAGTTAGGAGGACCAATGACCCCCAAACTCTCACTAAGATGCTCAAAAGTATCCTTCGAAAGAGCCTTAGTAAATATGTCTGCAATTTGTTCCTTTGTTGTTACATACTCAAGTCTGACTTCATTTTCCAACACTTTTTCTCTCAGGAAATGATACTTGATAGATATGTGTTTTGTTCTTGAATGCATAATCGAGTTCTTTGAAATGTTTATTGCACTTGTGTTGTCACAGAAAATAGAAATAGGCTCATCCACATTACTCCAATGTCTTTCAGTGTCTGCTTCATCCATAAAACTTGTGTGCAATAGGATGTTGCAGCAATATATTCTACCTCTGATGTGGATAAAGAAACCAAGTATTTCTTTTTGCTCAACCAAGAAAGAAAGCACCACCAATGGTACTCTTCCATTCATCTACACATCCAGCCCAATCAACATCTGTATAAGCATTCAAGGTGAAATCATCACTCTTAGGGTACCATAGTCCATAATCCATTGTGCCTTTAAGATATCTAAATATCCTTTTTACAACTATAAGATGTGCTTCTCTAGGATCTACTTGGAATCTGGCAGCTAAACACACTGCATGCATAATGTCTAATGTAGTAGTAGTAAGATACAACAGTCCACCAATAATAGATCTATATTTTCTCTGATCAGTCTTAGCAGATTCATCACCCTTACTCAATTTACATCGAGTTGCCATAGGGGTACAAATAGGTTTGGAATCATCCATCCCAAACTTCTTTAATAGTTCCTTCACATACTTGGATTGTGAAATGAATATCCCTTTATCAATTTGATTCACTTGTAGGCCAAGGAAGAAATTCAATTCACCAATCATAGAAATCTAAAATTCCTTTTGTATTTCTTCAACAAACTTTTTACACATGCCTTCATTTCCACCAAAAATGATATCATCAACATAAACAACTACTATCAATATTTTTTTACCTTGCACTTTGAAGTAGAGGTTGTTGTCAGCAGAACCTTTGCTAAATCCAAGTACTTTGTTAGATATTTGTCTAGCCTTGCATACCAAGCTCTAGGAGCTTGCTTTAATACATACAATGCTTTCTTCAACTTACAAACCATGTATGATTTGTTAGACAACTAAAACCCTTTAGGTTGCTCCATATACACTTCTTCCTCCAACTCACCATTTAGAAATGTTGACTTAACATCCATCTGATACACCTTGAAGTCCTTGTGGGCAAAAAATGCTAAAAACATTCTAATAGCTTCCATTTTGGCCATAGGGGCAAATTTTTCTTCAAAATCTATGCCTTCAACTTGTGAATATCCTTTGCATACCAGTCTTGCCTTATTTCTTACAACTTCTCCACTTTCATTCAGCTTATTCTGGAATACCCATTTTGAGCCAATCACATTTTTATTCACAGGCCTAGGGACTAGTTCCCATGTCTGATTATTTTCTATCTACTACAACTCTTCTTTCATAGCTCTCATCCAACTATCATCTTCACATGTTTCACTTATAGATTTAAGTTCTATTTCAGAAAGTAGACACAAGTTTACCTCAGCTACAACTCTGCTTCTAGTCTTCACACCTTTACTTTTATCTCCAATTATCCGATCTTCTGAATGATTCTTCTGTACATACTTAGGAGTCCTAATAGCAGGTTTTGGTTCATTTTCTTCTTCTTCTTCCACTTGTTCTTCTTCTTCTTTCTCCTTGTTTTCTTTAGGTACATGTTCGCAGATAGGATCATCAAGTTCAACTTCACTTATCTTAATGGGTCTGCATATGTCTTCATCAAATTTGACATTAGCACTTTCAATAATCTTCCTCAACCTTTTGTTAAAGCATTTGTATGCTTTGCTAGTAGTGGAGTATCCAAGAAAGATTCCTTCATCACATCTAGCATCAAAATTTCCAAGATTTTTATCATCTCTTTTAATATAGCATCTACTTCCAAATACCTTAAAATATTTCACAGTAGGAGTCTTACCAGTCCATAACTCAAAAGGTGTCTTTGTGTTGTTGTGTCTGATCTGAACTCTATTAAGAATATAAACAACAGTATGTATTGTCTCTCTCCAGTATACATCTGGTACATTTGATTCTTTCATCATGGTTCTAACAGCTTCCTTTATAGTCCTATTTTTCCTTTCAACTACTCCATTTTGTTGAGGAGTTCTCAAAGCAAAAAATTGTATTCTTATACCATAATGTTCACCGAATGTATTAAATTCACCAGAAGTGAATTATCCACCTCTATTAGATCTTAAGCACTTGATTTTTAGATTTACTTCATTCTCCACTCTTGCTTTGAATACCTTAAACCTATCCATAGCATGAGTCTTTTCTCTAAGAAAAGCAACCCATGTCATTCTAGTATAATCATCAATAAGCAACATGAAATATTTGTCACCATTCAGGCTTCCAGTCCTAGTCAGACCATAGAGATCAGTATGTACCAACTCTAGCATTCTAGTAGTAGAATATTCTTTTCCCTTAAAAATACATCTTGTTTGTTTCCCCAATTGGCAACTTTTGTAGATAGCATTAGCAAGTCTTGTGATCCTAGGCAGCCCTCAAACAATCTCCTTTGCACTGATCTAGACCAAGTTATCAAAATTCACATGTCCCATTCTTCGGTGCCATAACCAACTTTCACTGATTTGAAATACAATACAATGACCATCAACTCCCTTTAGCTGATAGATTTTTCCATGATTTCTTCCAGCAACAATCATATCTCCATTTCTAGATCCTTTTCTGATTTCATAGGTATTGTTCTGAAACACAAGTTTAAAACCATTGCTACACATATGACCAACACTCAAAAGGTTATGCCTCAAACCCTTCACATAATAGACATCATCAGTTTTGTGCACTCCAAAACTAATTGAACCTTTTCCACAAATCTTATCTCCTGAATCATCACCAAACATAACTAAACCACCATCATATTTCTCAAGTTTAGTGAACTTACTCCTATCTCCAGTCATGTGATTTGAACATCGACTATTAATTGCCCAGTAGTCTTCATCCTGTCTTGCATGAAAATTAGTAACTAAAGTACCTTCCATCCTATTTTTCTTACTCTCCGGAGCTTTCTTGCTTACACATTTTCCAAGGTTAGTGGATACAAATTTACTTTCCAGAGCTAAAAATAAGCATTCACTATGATCAACTTGTTGGAATATTTGCCTCAATCTGTACTAACATGTAACTTCTGAAAGGAAAATTCGTTGTGACATTATTCATGTCTGGGCGACTAACTATTCTAAATCTGCTTGAAATGTTCATGTCGCCAAGACAGAGGTGATGTCTTGCCAAATGAAGTCTATCGTTGTGACCTAGATGTATTCGTTGTGAACTTATGTCAAATGGAGACCTCTAGCCAACAGTATGTTCTTATTGGGTGTCAAAGCGGATGTCGGGGTAACACAAGGATCTCAGGGAGAAGTCTCAGCAATAATGGAATGTCTCGCTGATGGGAGACTTCACTTGGTGCCTTTGCGGTGACTCAAAGACTTCGGTATGAAGTCTTGGTGACCAATGGAGAGTCTCGCTGATAGTCTTCGATGTGACATATTCACCCGGTGAAAGGTCTTGGCGAAGTCAAATGTCTTGCTGACTCAGCAAGACATGGGCGCTTAGTATGTGCTCTTGGTGAAAGACATAAGTCTTGTCGACTGGTGATTGGAGCGATCAATGTGACTTAGGACTTCAGTATGAAGTCCTGGCGAAAATGATGAGTCTCGCCGACTGATTGTTTCTTTGGTGAAACTTGACGAGACTCAGTGAAATCTTTTGGCAAATGGGAAGTCTTGTCGGTGGAAAAGTGGAAGTCACTGTGACTTGTGAACATTGGTATGAGTCTAGCCGATGGAAGAATCTCTTGCCGATAGAAATGCAATGGATGTCGATGGATTCAGTATGTCTCATGGTGTTCGTTATAACATCCTGATGACTGTTGGGATCTATGATGATATCAATATGAAATATTTGTGGCATAAGGGAGACATTGTTAGTGTCTCACTGATATGCCAACAAAGATTGAATGCCTTTGACCATCCTATGTGGAGCATTGTGGACCAATCAGAGGAAGCGATTTTTGAATGGATCACAGTTATATTTTTGCAACTATTGTGATGATGGAGCTGAACAGCATGCAGGGAAAAATCAATGCTCCAGAGGAAACTTTCTATGATGTGGCAATGGAAGATAAGGATACACAGAAGATAAAAATCAGAATGTGATAAGATTTAAAGAATCAATTATGTTTTCTGAGATAGAGTGTGAATCGAGTTGTTGAGAGCTTTTCTATAACTGGATGAATAGTGAATGAAACTACTGAGAACTAATACTAGAGAGTTGTATCTCTGATTGTTTGTAATTGTTGTTACTATAATACAAAGAGATTTAGCTTGGTGTGGTGGGTTTTTTCCTGAAAGGGTTTCCCACGTAAATCTGTTGTTCATTGTCTTTGAGTATATTCTCTATTTTTTATATATCTCTCATGTGTGTCTTAATTGGATTATAATTTGAAAATTAAAAGTACTGTCTGCTTACTTCCTTGTGGTTTTGGCGTTGGGAAAGTTGCTTCTGCACCGTTGCTTTCCTTACAAGTGGTATCAGAGCCTGGCCAGTTGTGTTATCCTTGTGAGTGGGTTGGGTTTTTTGTGTCAATTCTTTTTCAGTGGGAGTCTGGTAGAGGTTTGATAATTTAATTACAGATTAAGATGGCAAATACATTTGGGAAGATGGAAATAGAGAAATTCAATGGTAGCAATTTTGAGTTGTGGAAACTCAAAATGGAAGATCTATTAGTAGACTGAGATCTTTGGACTGTTGTGTCTGGAACAATGCCTCAAGGCATGAAGCAAGAGGATTGGGACCTGGCAGATAGAAAATCAAAGGGGTTGATAAGGCTCTATTTGGAAAACTTTATTCTTCTAAATGTTCATGAAGAAAAGACTGCCTCTTCCTTGTGGAAAAGACTAGCGTCGATTTATCAAGGCAAGTCCTTGGTGAACAAATTGTTCTTGAGGAAGAAGTTCTACTCTTTGAGAATGCAAGAGGGAGGATCTGTTGTTGATCACTTGAATGTTTTCAACATGCTGATTGCTTAGCTAACATCTATTGGTGTGAAAATTGAAGATGAAGATCACTGCATGTTGTTGCTATGTTCTTTGCCAGATTCTTGGGATCATCTGGTGATGGCTATTCAAAGTCCGACATCCATTTTCAGGATGGAAGATGTTGTTGCTTCTTTGTTGTCGGAAGAGATGAGAAGAAAATCTTCTAAGATGGAAAAGGAGGCTCTGGCTGTCAAAGGCAGATCGAAGAAGAAAGGAAAGAAGGACATGAAATCCAGATCGAAATCATAAAGGAGATCAAAGTCTCCTGGCAAGAAGTCCAAGGTGAAGTGTTGGAATTGTGGGCAACCTAGTCATGTCAGAAAGGATTGCAAGGAGGAGAAAAAGAAGAACTCTTCTAGAAATGATTCTTCTTAGAGTGATGCAGACGCCTTCATTGCAGCTTTGGCTACACGGGCATCAAATGATGTTTGGCTGATTGATTCTAGAGCATCTCGCCACATGACATCTCATAGAGATTGGTTCACAAAGTATGAAGAATACAATGGTGGAAAAGTGTACTTGGCAAGTGATTCATCTTTGGAAATTTTTGGCCGTGGAAGAGTCAGAATTCAATTCCCTAATGGAAGAGTGAAGGGAATCAATGATGTGATGCATATGTCAGGTCTGGCTTGAAATTTACTTTATGTAAGTAAGTTGAATGATATCAGAGTGCATGTCACATTCTCTAGAAATGGCTGCAAGATGACTAGAGGCTCTATGGTGCTAGCTAGAGGTGCTCGAATTGGTACCTTTTACAAGCTGGATGCACAATCTATTCAATGCAATAGTGTCTCTGCGAAGTCACAGAAAGCTACTCATGGAGTAAAAGAGGGAAACATTCCTAATGGAGTAAATTCCATGGAGGTTAAACTTTCAGTAGAAAAGACTATGCTCTGGCATCATAGGCTTGGCCACATTGGTGAAAAAGGTTTAAAAACATTGAAAAATAAAAACCTGGTAGAAGGGCTTGAAGATTGGAACCTTGAGTTTGAATTTTGTGAACATTGCATATATGGTAAACAGCACCATGTTTCATTTTATTCCAATCCTCCCAAATCTTCTGGTTTGCTTGATTATATTCATTCTAATTTTTTTGGTCCAATGAATGTTCCTTCTCTGTCTAAATCAAGATAATATGTGTCATTTATTGATGATTATTCAAGAAGAATATTTGTATATTTTTTGAAAAGTAAATCAGAAGTGTTCAGTCGGTTTAAGAAATTTAAAAACCTTGTTGAAAATCAAACTGGTAGGAAAATAAAATGCTTAAGGATTGACAATGGCATTGAGTTTTGTTCAAATGAATTTGAAAGGTACTATATAGATCATGGGATTAAAAGACATAAGACTACACCTTATACTCCATAGCAAAATGGAGTTGCTGAAAGGTTCAACAGGACAGTAATGGAAAGAGCACGAAGTATGCTAAGCAGTGCTAGCTTGGAGGAGAAGTTATGGGCTGAAGCAGTCTCTACAACATGTTACTTGGTAAATTGTTCTCCTAACTCTACTCTTGTTGAAAAGACACCTTTGGAAGCATGGTCTGGAAAGAGGCCCTCTCTGAGACATATTTGTGTCTTCGGCTGTGAAGCATATGCATATGTGCCATTTGAAAAAAGATCTAAGTTGGAAAACAAAGTTGTGAAGTGTATTTTTATTGGCTATAGTGCTAGCATAAAAGGATACAAGCTTTGGAACCCTGAGACTGAGAAGGTTTTGTACAACAGAGGCATTATCTTTCATGAGCTGAAACCTTCTACATTGGATCTACAGTCAGAGAAGAAATCAGAAAATGAAAAGGATGTAGCAGAAATTCCTCCGACACCAAACAAAGAGGAATTGAAAAATCAAAATGTACCTGATACTGAGGAAAGCTCAAGTAGCTCTGAAAGTTTTGAAGATGATGAAGAACCACCTCAGCCTCAGCCTATGAGGAGGTCAACTCATGAAAGAAAGCAACCTGATAGGTATGGGTTTTCTTTAATAGAGTCTACTTGTGCCTATGCTTTAATTTCTAGCACTAATGAACCTAGGACTGTGAAAGAGGCATTTAAAATGTCTAATTCAAACTCTTGGTTGGAATCCATGAATGAAGAGATGGCATCATTAGAAAATAATGATACCTGGAGTTTGGTGCCATTTCCTAAAGGCAGAAAAGTTGTGGGTTGCAAATGGATATTTAAAAAGAAAATTGGTCTAGATGGTAGTGTAGAAAAATATAAAACAAGGCTGGTTGCAAAAGGTTATTCCCAGGTAGAGGGAATTGATTAGGGAGAAATCTTTTCTCTTGTAGCTAAGTTGACATCGATTAAATTTCTTTTGTCACTTGCAGCAGCATATGACTTAGAAATTGAACAAATGGATGTGAAGACAGCATTTTTTCATGGTGATCTTGAAGAAGACATTTATATGTCCCAGTTGCAGCACTTTGTGGAAAAAGGTAAGGAAAGATTGGTTTGCAAGTTGAAGAAATATTTGTATGGGTTAAAACAGTCTCTTAGAATGTGGTACCAGAAATTTGACACTTTTGTTTTATCATTGGGATTTGTAAGATCAAAATGTGATCATTGTGTATATTACAAAGCTAAAAGTGATCAAGTCCTTATTATTGCTCTCTATGTTGATGATATGTTGTTCATAGGCAATAGTAAGCTAATGATTTATGATCTTAAGTCTCAGTTGTCTGCAAAGTTCGAAATGAAAGATCTTGGTGCAGCAGGGTATATTCTGGGAATGGAAATAACCAAAGACAGGGAAAGTAGAAAACTTTGGCTGAGTCAGAGTAAGTATATCATGACTGTTCTAGAGAGATTTTGCATAACTAATTCCAAGCAGCTAGTTGTTCCAGTTACATAGGGAACGAAGCTATCTATTGAGAATTGTCCAAAATCTCCTACTGAGATGGAGGACATGATCAGTGTACCTTATGCTAGTGCGGTTGGTAGCCTTATGTATGCAATGGTCTGTACAAGGCCAGACATTGCCCAAGCAATGGGAGTTCTTAGTCAGTTTATGGAAAATCCTGGAAGTACACATTGGGATGTTGTGAAGAGAGTGTTTAGATATCTGAAGGGTACTTTAGACTATGCTTTGTGTTACCATGGGTACTTGGTTGAATCACAGAGGACTCTCAATATTCGAGGTTATGTGGATTCTGATTGGGCAGGGGACATTGACAGTAGAAGATACACCAGTGGATATGTTTTCATGATGAATGGTGGTGCAGTGAGTTGGATGAGCAAGTGACAGGCTGTAGTCGCTTTGTCCACTATAGAGGCAGAATACATGGCAGCTACACATGCCTATAAATAAGCGATCTAGATAAAACGTTTGTGTTCTAACATTGGTTTTGATGCAGGAAAAATTACTATTTATTGTGATAGTCAGAGTGCTATATGTTTAGCAAAGAATCCTACTTTCCATGCTAGGACGAAACATATAGATTTACAGTATCACTTTGTACAAGATATGGTGGAGGATGGGAAGGTCTCTTTGGAGAAAGTAGATACTCTAGAGAATGTTGCAGATGCATTGATGAATCCTGTGAGCATAGACAAATACAGGTGGTGTGCTGGTTTGATGGGCCTCTTGGCCCATGAATTTCAATAGTTTTATTATGCTATGGAGTTGTCAGTAAGGTCTTCATCAAGTGGGAGATTGTTGGAATATTTGCATCAATCCATACTGACATGTAACTCTTGAAAGGAAAAGTCATTGTGACATTATTCATGTCTGGGCAACTAACTATTCTAAATCCACTTGAAATGTTCATGTCGCCGAGACAGAGGTGATGTCTTGTCGAATGAGGTCTATTGCTATGACCTAGATGTATTCGATGTGACCTTCTATCGAATGGAGACCTCTGGCTGACAGTATGTTCTTATCGGGTGTCAAAGCAAATGTCAGGGTAACACAAGGATCTCGGGGAGAAGTCTCAGTGATAATGGAATGTCTCACCGACGAGAGACTTCACTTGGGGCCTTCGCGGTGACTCAAAGACTTCGGTATGAAGTCTTGGTGACCGATGGAGAGTCTCGCCAATAGTCTTCGGTGTGACATATTCACCCAGTGAAAGGTCTTTGAAAAGTCATATGTCTTTCCGACTCAACAAGACATGGGCGCTCAATATGTGGTCTCGGCGAAAGACATAAGTCTTGTCGACTGGTGATTGGAGCAATCGGTGTGACTTAGGACTTTGGTATGAAGTCCTAGCGAAAGCAATGAGTCTCGCTGACTGATTGTTGCTTTGGTGAAACTTGAGGAGACTTGGAAAAACCTTTTGGTGAATGGGAAGTCTTGTCGATGGCAAAGTGGAAGTCGATGTGACTTGTGAACATCGATATGAGTCTAGCCGATGGAAGAATCTCTTGCCGATAGAAATGCGATGGATGTCGATGGATTCGGTATGTCTCATGGTGTTTGTTATAACGTCCTGCCGACTGTGGGGATCTATGAAGATGTCGATATGAAATCTTTGTGGCATCGGGGAGACACTGTTAGTGTCTCACCGATATGCCAACAAAAATTGAATGCCTTTGACCATCCTATGTGGAGCATTATGGACCAATCAGAGGAAGCAATTTTTGAATGGATGGCAGTTAGATTTTTGCAACTGTTGTGACGATGGAGCTGCACAGCATGCAGGGAAAAATCAATGATCAAGAGGAAACTTTCTATGATGGGACAATGGCAGATAAGGATGCACAGAAGATAAAAATCAGAATGTGATAAGATTTAAAGAATCGATTCTATTTTTTGAGACAGAGTGTGAATCGAGTTATTGAGAGCTTTTCTGTAACTAGATGAACAGTGAATGAAACTACTGAGAACTAATACCAGAGAGTTGTATCTCTAATTGTATGTAATTTTTGTTATTGTAATACAAAGAGATTCAGCTTTGTGTGGTGGGTTTTTTCCCGAAAGGGTTTTCCATGTAAATTTGTTGTTCATTGTCTTTGAGTATATTCTTTATTTCTGTAAATCTTTCATGTGTGTCTTAATTGGATTATAATTTGAAAATTAAAAGTATTGTTTGCTTACTTCCCTGTGGTTTTGACGTTAGGAAAGTTTATTCTACACCGTTTCTTTCCTTACACAACCTCATTCTCAGATTCATCATCAAAAATCCTTAATTCTTCTTTAACATAGTACAACTTCATATATTTCTTATCCTTCCTATCCTTATCTTTATAATCCTTATTCTTCTTATGTGTAGCCCTACTTGGTCATCTTGAAGCATTATGACCAATACTACCACAACTAAAGCATTTAAAGGGAAACATACCTTTATACTTTTCAGTACCTTTCTTCAACTTTCTGGTGAAGTTAGCTTCCAATTCATCAACACCATCACTATCTGGTTCCTATTCAATCTTCATTTCCTTAAATGTCATTTCTATCTTTTCTTCCATCTTGTCTTCTTTCTAGAACTTTCTCAATTCAAATGCTTGCAAGGTGTCGAACAACTGTTCCAGTTTGTACTTCTTAGGATCATACATTTCTTCAATCATCGAGATCTTATCAATGAAGCAGTCAGGTAGGGTGATCAGGATCTTCTCAATTATTTCTTCATCTGATAGTTTTCCTCCTTGATTTCTAACTTCATTTGCAATCAATTCACCCTCTAAAAGAAACTTGTAAATTCTTCACCTTCTTCCATCTTCAGATTCACAAATTTGTGCTTTTCCACCAGCTTCTTTGTCAATTTCACTCTTTCATTTCCTTCACATATGTCTTCCAACTTCTTCCATACCTCATAAGCAGTTTCCAAAGAAATAAATTTAGCTCACTCATTTTTAGACAATCTGCTGCAAATAGCATACTTTCTCTTCTCATTTTCTTCATAAGCAGAAATTGCATCTGCAGTAGTAAGACCACCGGACAGGGGTGTATACTTATTCTCAACTTCCTTCCAGGTTTTGAAACCAAGAGAGATAATATATCCTTTCATATGTCCCTTCCAGTCATTGTAGTTAGTTCCATCAAACATAGGGATCACCAACTTATGCGCCATCAAATATTCCTTAAGCGGTTAAGCACAACAAGGAACCAAAGCTCTGATACCAATTGTTAAATAGGTGCAAGACAACTGAGAGGGGGGGTGAATCAGTTGTCACAAAAATTCAAGCTTAAAACTCAACACTTATTAATTCCACAACCACACAATTTTGTTATTAAGTTATAGCATGAAACACAGATAACAAAAAGTAAATCAACACAATGAATAATAGATTTTTACATGGAAAACCCAATGAGGGAAAAACTATGGTGAGAGTTAACTCATAATATAAGAGATTATAAATAGAATACAAAGGCTCACTACCAAGGGCTCGCTACCCAAAAGATGACTTACTGTCCAAGTACAAAGGCTCACTACCTATAGAAAGGAATCACTATCCAACAGGGAGGCTCACTGCCTATAGATACAAAAGAGAAAAAAAATCCACCACAACAATTGATGCACATCCACAGGATTGCAGAAACCTTCAACTCACTGCCTTCAGCACACTAAAAACTACTATCACAACTCACTCACACACACACACTTCTGCTCTTATGATTTGTGGCTCACTTTCATCACTTTGCATCACATTGTCATACAACTCTTCACAACTCAATGTGCTTTTATACCATCCTTAACCTTAGAACCTTTCTCCAATGTCGGCCACAATAAATTATTTCATAAATTCAAATTAGGTCAAGGACTCAACATTCCTGCAATGGAAAGGAATGAGAGTGGACCAATAAAAATTTAACCAAAACTAAAAATAATATCTTCTGATCATTCACATGCTTCCTCAATTGAATTTTATTCTTCGAATGAAGTGTAAACACCAGGTCAGCCAAACCTAATGAAAACACAAAGGAATATTGATGTACATGCTTCCCAACAAGAAGATGACACGCAGACACCACAACACACTTCCTTATGCATGAGAATGCATCTTAGAATCTTATAGATACATCCACAACAAAACGACAAACTTCAATCACTGAATACCTTTCACCAGTCTGTTTGGGTTGTGCAAACACACACTAAAATAATGAAAACATGACTTCTGGATCACCAAACTTCAAATCTCTTTGCCAGAGCATAGAAAAGACCTTCATAAGACATTTTGCAGATCTGTAAGATCTGAAACAAAACAGAGAAAACCTACATAGCAACAATATTTCTCCCAAACCACAGAAGACCAACTCTGCTAGAGCATTTCACATACTGGTGAACGTAACTTTCATGTACCATCAAACCAAAATCTAAAACTCAAGAAATATCACCATGAGATCACCATTACCAATCCTTCAGATCCGCACAGGCATATGATCAACATAGGATAAATGTGGAGCACATAGAAAAGCACATTCTGAACACTTACATCAC
>VDFB02086081.1:76904571-77085013 GCA_007258455.2 Sequoia sempervirens | reverse complement strand
TCTCATTGTCTAATTTCTTAATCAAATCTAAACATTGTCTGATCCTTATTTCCTTCTAATACCAAAATCATCCTCTTTTCCTAACTATAAGAAGTCATAGTTCAATCCCATCATGGTTGTGAATCAAGCTAAAATTGGTATGATTGGGAATATGCATGATACTAAATTTATCATAATGGAGAAGAATCATTTGACCATGAGGCCCTTGTTGAGAAAATGGTAATCAAGATATAGCTTTGATGCACACAACCTTTCTTTGGATCTTGCAAATTTGGCTAGTAATATTAATCCTAGTACAATGATTGATCTCCTTCATATACTATGTTGATTAATAAGCCATGTGGAAAGAAAGTACTTAAAGTTAAATAGGTAAAAGGATAAGCTCAACAATCCCTTTGAGTGATGTGCCATTTTCCCTCCATCCCAAGCTTCTTCTTCATGTATTCCTCCTTATTGTTTTACTCCTATCTATCTTATGCAGTTTATTTCTCCTTCCACCAAATCTCCCCAAATTTATCCTCTCCTTTTTCCTAGATCTCATCTCATGCTTACTTATTATGATGCACATAGTTCTCTTGTTTCCACATTAGTTCTCATTAGTTTTGTTTACACTTCCCATGTTCCCCTCACTATGATATTCCTACGCAAGTCTTTGTCACTCCAAACTCATTTATTATGTCACGACAAATTTATACACCACCTTCCATTTCTCATCTTGTCACTTCCATTCATGTCCTTAATCCTAGTGTGCCTCTATCTACCCAAGTGACATTAATGTTTAAAGGCTTGTTGAGATGAAAATTAATGTTGATTCCTTACCTAATGGAAACAAAAAAAGACATACATATAAAAATCAAACACAATTCAATTTCTATTAAAAATTTACATATCCATTTTTTGTTGGATTATTGGATCCTAGATTTGAGATGCACAATGTTAAAGGAGATCCCATGACACATCCAAGGTTCTTTAGTGCTACATATATTTTTTGTATGATGATAATTTATTGGCTAAGTTCTTCCCATGAAATTTAATAGTATTATCTTCCATTTGGGTCTATTTTTTAATATTGAAATTGGCCAATGCAAATATTGGGAATGTTAGATTGAAGTTTATTATTTTAGATTTTTTGACTGTAAACAAGGATCTACAAAGTATATACATTCTTAACATTTTCATGTGCAAGTGAGATGAATGTTAAGAACTAAAGTTGTTAGAGGCTACCACACTTAATTATGGATCTTCTAATGCTTCATCTACATCATCCTACCCTGTAAATTTGAAAAGAAAAATTATTTCCAAAAGGATAGTAAAAAATAATGGAAATGACCATTGTACAAACTATACATTATAAATGTTTCTAATATAATTATGACTCTAAAGCCTCCAAATTTTTCCTTTGTAAAATGTGCTTCAAAATTTACTTAGTGCCTGCATGATTACACTTCCTCCTATTAGGCCATTAGATAAATCTAAAGTTATTCCCAAAAGATATAATGACAAAGAATTTTGTTATTAAATTGTAGAGTTAATTGTAATTATACTCAACATTTTATGGGATTAAGGAATAATTGATCAAAGATTTGATTCATAAAAAAAAAAATTAGGTTGAGGGGGTTAATATTGGGGTCAATCCTTCAATTGTCCCTTCTAATGAAAATTTAAATATTTTACACTAAATAAATCTAATAAAATGGTTTTATATGAGGGTCAGTGAGATTGAGGTACATATACATGTTGACGAGCTTGAAATCATTGATTCACCTATGTATGTGAGGAATGATAATTTGTTGGTATTAATAAAAATTATAAGGGTAATTCTTCTTCTTATGTACTAGTGATTGACTTTTATAGAAATTTCTATGGACTAACTAGTATTCAAACTTAGGACCTCCCATTTGGTGTTAGGATGCTCTACTATTGAGCTAATGGCTCACATTGTGATGAGTCTTTTTATGGCTTAGGTGTGTATCATTTCTCCAACACACTCCCTTGAGCCACAACATAGGTGTCAAATGCACCTAGCTTGGCTCTAATACCATACAAGAATACCAATTATGAGGACCTCCTATAAAAATATGACATGAAAAACCGTGAACAATATTTAAAAGATAATCCATAGTCTATCTTATTATTTATGCATATTTTCTAGGACCACCTATGCCCAAAACACAAAATAGTTTTTGTAAATACACCAATTAGATCTTATAAAATGCATTACTTAGATCAAATTATATGGTAAATTAAATATAATTAATGATTACTTTTTCTTTTAGTATGAAAGAGGTTAAATTCCAATATATGTTCTAGTGGGCTTGATTGAGTGACAAGGTGGAGTGATTGTTGTAATGAAGAACTTGCTAGGAAAGCTAACCAAGTTAAAATGTACACCTATACATACATCATTGTGGTAATATAGACCTATGTCATAAAACACAATTGAATCCTATTAGTTCCAAAGTATTTTAGCAAAGAAGAGATAGAGGAATTTCCAACATGAGGCATAATTCAATCATAATATAATAAAACCATTAATCCATAGTTCTATGTATAAATGGACTGTTGTAGAGGAAAAGATACACATTTAATTTGTAAGGCATAACTCAACAATATGAAAATATATAGTAGAATATTGTACATTATTCTCAGGATTTTTTCTTATTTGTGAGAAATGCAAACCTTCCATGCTAATTTTCTCTAAAACACACAAATATAGGGGGCAGTGTAATATCCCACCCTTTCCTAAATTTTTCCATAGCTAGTGATATGATAATATCCCAACAACTCTATGAATTTTAAAATTGAATGTTATGGACTATATTAAAATTATTTTGTGGACTAATAAACTAAAGAATATTCTTGATATTTAATTACACGTCTCTTGAGAAAAACAATGATTTAATATCTTATGAGTATTAAATTAGATTATGAGTATAATTTAAAGAATTATAGTCATGATTTTGTAATTGTCATGTAATAGACATAAATATCATTCCTTTTGTTGGTAAACCTACATAATAATATTATGAAGGTTAAATTTAAATGGTTTATCATTCATTCTAGACTAATATTGATTTAAAATTTCTTTTACAATGATTATTGATTATATTTAATAAAAAATACTTGATATTCCCACCAAGTTATTAAGGGTGCAAATCAACTATTGACATGGACTAAACTATTGCAAACAAGGTAAATATATATAGTAGGAGTATCAACTAATGGTGAGGCACTTTAAGTCTAATCAAACATACAATATACCAAATAATATTAATGAAATAGTGGAGAAAATAAATAAATATTCAAACCTCATGAACACTAGAATTATAATATGGAGAAACCCTTTCAAAAAATCCCACTACTAAAGAGATATGAAACTTTTATTAATATTCATAACAAGATTATAACAATCCAATCCACTCAATCTTCTTTAGTCTAATGTTTTGGCTATTTCTACATAACACTATTTAAACCTTATGTCATACATTAAATTATATATAGAGCAAGGGAAACAAGAAATGATCACTTAATTTATGTAATGAGTGGAAAAAAATCATGGTCCACAAGAAAAGAACCCATGCCCCACTATGCATTGGAACATGTACACAAAATATAAACGAACTAATGATATAGGACCTTAAATCCCATAACCTTGATAGTAACCACTCCCAATACTAGTGCTTTATGATGAAGATGTCAACTACAATAAGTCTCATCTATTATGAAAAGATGCTCCACTCTTCCCAATGTAACTCCTAGTACAATAATCATCACGATCTCCTTATTTAATTTTATTATAATAATATCTTGAGCCCATTGCTTACCTTTTCATTTTTTCTCACATATCACACTATAAAATTTTGGAGCTCATTTTCACTTTGTGAGAGTCTCTCGAGGGTTTTAATGGTGTCCAAATTGATATTTTTTAGCTTAATGCATCAAGCTCATTAATATTTTTAATTTTAAGAAAATATTAAAATCAAAGCTCTAGACTGGAATTTATGCCCTTTAGAAAGAATTTAGAAAAAGCAACATTAAAGATAAGATTTTAAGTGAATGGAACACTAATCCCAACTTACACCAACCAAGTACAAATGGGTATTTAGCTTCATGGAGATTCATTCATGGTTGGTGATGGTGCATGAGTAGGCTAATAGAGGAAGAAAGACCATATGTTCATTAAGAAGAAATTGGGAGAAAAAATAAGCTAAGTTTAAATTTGTAATGATAAGAGGATCTTGATTGAATTATATATATATAGTTCATATGAGAACCAAGGATAACATACTAGAGTAAATAAGCTTTGATAATAAAGGAATCTTGTAAGTATGGGGAAGAAAAATATATCAAACTAAATGCACTACCAAAAGATAGATCAATTGGGATTTTTTTATAGGAAAGTGTGATATTTAATTGAAATCCTAATGTATTAATGTTGTATCTTCAACAATCTTGGAATGAGTACTTGGATGCCTATGTTGTCAAAAGATATTATTATTTTACTATTAATTCTCCTCATGTTGAAATTTCCATGAACTAGTTAGGATGCAAATCTCCACCACTAAGCTACCCACCCACTTTATGACAAGTCAATTTACGATTTAGGTATGCTAATTTTTTTGACACCTTTTTCACATTGTGAGATATTACCAAATAATTATAATGGTCATTTGGTTTTGTGTGGATCATGAACCATGTAAGGGTGTGTTTATTGATCTTACTCACCAATAAAATGTATGCATTGAATAATTTTTGTTTTATCATCATTTTATCAACACACATATGCATATTTGAGGGTTTATTTAAAATTGACTAATGATATGTTGATTGAAACTATAGGATACATTATTTTACCTTAATTTTTTGGTCTAAAAGATGAGGGAAGTTCTTATTCTATGTCATATTCTTTCTTCTTTAGATGTATCTCATATTTTATTTGGGTATCCATGGATAAAGCAATATCAAGCAACATCATCTATGTCATGCCATCAAGGTATCAAATATGTTTGAACACTAGTAAAGAGGTTACAATTGCAAGAGATCTGTATATGCCTTTATTTTAGATTATGTCATTTAACCTTAAATAATTTTAAGAACATACATAAGGATCCTCTATATAAGTGCAAGGATTCTTTGCCTAATTTGTAAAAATTTTAAAAGGAATAACAATGGTGGGAAAATCAAGACAAGATGCAAAAATTTAGAATTCCTAAAGGGTTTACAATTATTAGAGCCAAAGTAGGTTATATGTAGGTTTTATATTATAAATGATTCAAGAATCTATAAGGCCAAAAGAACCATAAGCATTGCAAACTTTAGTTTAGAAGCATAAGGGATTGGATATTTTCATTCCTAAACATGGTTTTCATAAAAAAAATTACTCATGTAGAAAACACACTATAGAATTCACATGTAGCAAACACACTATAGAATTCACAAAGAAGGTTAGGGTTTTTAGCTTCATTTGTTATATGGAGATATTTTATAGTAATGTGCGTAATCAATGATATGATTCTTGATTTTTTATAAGATTTAATATTATAACACCTTAACAAATCAAGCTATGACTTTCTTGGTTCACTCCTACATGTATGAAATTTGCATTTTCATCTACAAGTTTGACCCTAAATTTGTAGTTTTAAAATTATTTTGTGACTTTGACCCCTACACTTCTAGTCTTTAGGAATTTATTTATCTCCATTTTTTAGACTATGTTGAGAGCCATTATAAAATTTTTTTGCACTAATTTTCAGAGGAAACTCATTTTTCCTTACTCAAACGCTTGGATTATGCAAAATAGGGAAGCAAAATACTATATTGAAAATGCTTTAAAAACTTTCAAACAAGTGCAATTTGAATTCAACAAATTTTAAAAAAATTGCATATAGGGTTTCGAAATTAAACAAATACATGCATTTTGAACTCTAAAAAAATGGAATTTTAAATACCTCGTGCTCAATAGTGGTCGATATGCGAATTGGAATGATGAAGTTTGAAGAGAGGACCCAAAATTTGCTTTCGCCGGTGAGAGAAACTTTGTCGGGTCGCTGTTCGGATTATGTTCGCCACACGCAGGGAGATAGTGACTGACTGGTAAAGTTCACAGTAAAAATGTGAAAGTGAAAGCATTTTTTTTGTTTTTGTCATATTCAATGGGTTCGGTCGAACCCAGGTTTGGCCGAACCCACTTAAATATTGTTTTTTTATGTGGGCGGTGATTGGTTCGGCCGAACCAGTTAAATGGTTCGGTCGAACCATAGGGTTTGGTCAAACCATAGGGTTCAGCCGAACCCATTTGATATGAAGAATGGGAAAATTTTGAAATTTCCTTCCTCTTCGAAAGTGTAAACCACTTATGTGGCTTCACCCTGCTTCTAGCTCTTCTACCTCTCTTTCTTCATCTTCAAGTTGTTTCATCTCTTCCTCATATTTGAATGTCTTTCTAGAACTTTCTCCTAGATCATATCTTTGCTTGTTTCTTCCAGATATAGAGGCCTTAAATGTAGATTTAGTCTTGGGGGAAAAATCACCAAATTCACTCAACTCAAAGGCAGCAAGTTTACCAATTAGCATATCTCTTATCACATTTGTTATTGTTCTGAGCTCTTCAATAGCACAAGCCTTTTATTTATAAGAGGGAGGTAATGATCTGAGCACTTTAGCTACAATTTTTTATTCATCCATGGTACCACCAACACATCTAATACCCATCAGAAGTTCATTTACTCTTTGCATAAAAGAAGAAATATTTTTATCTTCACCTATCTTCAAAGTTTCATACTTTATTTCAAACTCTATAGCTTAGCGACCTTCACAAGTGCATCTCCTTCATACAAAGTCTCTAGCTTCTTCCAAATCTCATGAGTTGTCTTCAGATCCATCACATTTGTCATTTCTAAATCTATCAGAGCACTCAACAAAGCTTCAATAGCCCTAATGTTAATTTCAGCCCCTTTAATCTCATCAGGAGTGGAAGGACCATTCTGAGGAATAAAATATTTGTTCTTAGTAATCTTCCAGAAGGGTTCACCAATACACCTCAAATGACACTCCATTTTGGCTTTCCACAGAGAATAGTTTTTTCCATTGAATATAGGACTGTCCTTCTTGTATGATTCCATCTTAGATCACCTCAAGATTTTAAACTTCTTTAGAGGAACCTACTCCAATACCAATTATTGGAAAAACAAGAACAAACAACTAAGAGGGGGGTGAATCAGTTGTCACATAATATTTAAACTTTTCAAACTTAACTTAATCTAAGATCTGATGAATGAACAATAAACCACAAGCAATCAGCACATCAGAAACACATAGAACACCAAGATTTTTACGTGGAAACCTTGTTAGGGGAAAAACCACAGTAGATGTCAGTCCACAATATTATACCCTATTAAAAGTATAATGAAGAATAATGGGAATGCACATGCATTCAGGCACACTACCTAGAGCTCACTACTCAAATACAAGAGGGATCACTACCCAAAGAAGACACACTATCTTACATAAAATTAGATTAGATCAGCAAGGTATGAACTAAGAAAATAGCTTCTATAAAAGGTTGATTACAATTCTAGTTAAGCACAGAAACACTCCTTCATAATTCTTCACACTCTGCTCTACAAACGAATGATTAGATCACTATTCACACACTTTCTCTTTCTCTGGCACTTCTTTCACACTTAACTTTGCACAAATAGTCACTCTTATATATCTACAACATGGAATTACATCAACAACTTTTTCGGCAAAAATGAAATATAAAACATATACACACTGTTGGCCCAAATTTACAAGTAAATTTTCAATGTGAATCAAACACCGTCGGCCACAATATAATGAAGACTTAAAACAATATCCTCAAGCATGCTAAACATTCAAATTTTAATCTCCAAGGATCCACAACACATTACAACCACTTTGTCGTCCAACAACATAAAAACCAAAACACACAAGAGAAAAATCACTGACCATGAGCACACCGATCAATGCAAATATGCAACAAAGATATAGCATGATCTAGAACCAACCACAAGCACCAAGAATCATCAGAGAAGCATCTGTAGCAATTTAAATTACTAGAATCACATCAAATTCAATCAAGAACACTAATTGAAGCCACAAAAAAGACTGTCAGAACACAACTATTCATAACATGATTAAATCTTCACATAGACCTCTAAAAATTTTGGTGGATAAACTAGATACACTCAAAAATAAACCCTTTAGTCCACAATGACTAATCATCAACGTACTGAGCAATACACCTTCATGACCTTCATTGTTCCACTGTCAACTTGCAACTCTTTTTTCTAACAATTTTCTCAACATCCTTGACATAAATAGCCTACAATACATCAATGCTCATAGTGTTGACATCAATGACAACCACATATCAGCAACACAACCATAGCATCCAACATAAGGTGTTTATCTTAGTTGTGTATTTTTCCTCATGTTGTATGTATGAGAAATGGTATTTTAACTCAGTTGTTGTCAAACATTGTTCTTAAGTGATTCAAGGATAAGGATGGGTTTGTTTTGAACTTGTGGTTTTTGAGAAGATGGATGAATGATAAGTTTAGGTTCGGGAGAGTGATTCAAGGGGTATCTAATGTGCATAACCTTAGTAGACTTATCCTTATTTTCACAATCTCTTGTTGAAGGGGAGTCTAATGTCACTTCATCATATTCATCTAAGGAATTACTATTGTCAATGTTCTCATTTTCTTCCATCATTATATCTTCCCTAGTAGGAGAGTTTTTAGGAGAAATACAAACCAAATGTTCTTAACATTCAAGGACCATTGTTTGTTCCAAAATGACTTCATCACAAGTAGGGGAATGATCGATGGTTGAATTTTCTTGCTTATAAATGATTTCATTATCTTGTTCAAGAATGTTTTTCTCGTGACTTTCATTGATTGTATTTTCTAACACCAAGGCATCTTCCTCACAACTAAGAGAGATACTAAGAGAAGAACAAATGTAATTATCATGATCATCCGTGATTTCATTCCTTTGTCTTATAATATCTTCCAAAATATGATAGGTAGGGGAGGGATCACAAAGAGGGTTGTCATAGATCTTAACATTTTGATCATCCAACACCAACATGTCTTCACATACACTTTCATCCTCTAGAACATTATCAAAAGAGGTAAAAATGTTTGGAAATAAATGTAGACTAGTTGAAGTTTCAATGGTTATGTGGTCATCATTACCTATGGTTGTTTCTTCTTTTTAATCAATGTTGTGTTTCCTAAGAGAGGTAACAGGAGAGGAACAACTAGGACTCTCAAAACTCTCATTGATTGGTTCTTCTAACACCAAAATATCTTCTTCACATATAGGAGAGATATTGGGAGAAGAGCAAATACAATCATTAGGATTTCCCAAGGTTGTACTCTCTTTCACTAAAACACTCTCATAGGGGGGATATGAACTTTTTCTTTAAAGTGTGCCTAGAAAGGTAAGGTACTAACATTGTTTGACCAAAAATGAAAATCACTTTTAACCATCTCATGCAATGCTTTAATAATGTAAATAATGTATATCCAAAGATGCAAAACATGTTTATCCAATGTATACAACACTTTAAGAATGAAAACAATGTATATCCAAAAAATGAAAGGAACTTTTATCAAAATTATTCAAAGCTTTATGAATGTAAACATTGTATATGTGAAAGTGAAAAGTGATTTTGTCCATAAAAAAGTTTCAAAAATGTGAGCGTTTTCAAATCTAATGATGCTTGTAATTGAAATGATTTCAAAAATGAGAGCCCTAAATTGATGTTTTTGACCTAGATGCATAAAATAAATGTTCTCAAAACTTTCCAAACTTATAGTATATGTTACCAAGAGGCTTAGGAAGCACAAAACAACATATTTAAATCTTGAAAATTGCAGCTTCAAACTGAACAAGGACTAAGATGCTGGCAAGGGCATCTTGGTCCTATTGAAGGAATTTTGAGGTTCTATAGACTAGAAAAAAAAGCAAACAACAGAGACAAGTTTATCATCCAAAAACCCACATAGGGACTAAGACATCAGGAAGAGATGTTTTGTCCCAACTTAGATGTTTTTGTCAAAAAAATATAAAATTTTGAGTTGTTAATAGTATTCCTAGGTTGCCTACCTAGGGACCTGATGCTGAGAAAAAGAAAATTGTGCAAATGAATGCAAGAAAAAGTAGCCAATGACAACCAACTAGATGCACAGTTGAATGCAACTTTTATTTTATTTTGAATGTAATAACAATTATCTTAAGTGCAATTAGGGTGAATGAGAATGCACTTTTCAATTTTTCAATGCGATGATATGATACAAGTAAGCAAAATGAAACCTATATACACTTTCACTAATGCAAATATGAGAAACCCTAGATGCACTTTCACTAATGCAAGAATGAATATAACCTAGATCTAGGATTTTAATGAACTCTAAATCAGAAAATGAATGCTCAAAAAGGTCAGATTCACCAAAATAAGCAATAGGAGAATGGGTGCTTTATTACCTAGGTCATAGAACACCACTTTTCTCCTATTATCATTCAATAATGTCCTAGGAATCCAAATTATATTGACTATCAACCCAAAGATGAGTCATTTCTCAACAAGGAAGACCTAGGAGGGGGTTCTTTAGCTTTGAGGGGTTCACCACCAAGCAAAAGCTTGGAAAATACAAGTAAGCACTCAACTCACAAAACCTAATAATAAAAGCTAAATGGAGGATGCAAATCATGAAATTATGCAATAGGTAGTTAGGATGTGTGTACCTAGAAAGTCTTCAAATGTAACAAGGATTCTAGAAATGAAAAAATGCTATAAAAAAGTGTTATGGAGGACTAATAAACCCTTATTGTTGACTTAGTCCCACTATTATTTTTGGGGAAAATGTAGTATCTTCAAATGCCAGAATAGGACCTTAAAGAATCTCTAAAAAATACCCTTGGGAGGACTAAGATTCCCTAGGTGGCAACCTTGTACCATCTAGAATTTTTAAAATCTCTGAAAGTGGTCTTGAGGCTCAATGTCTACACTTCCTTCTTCTCAGATCTCAGGTCCTGAATCTTCCAGATTTGGCCTATAGGTTTGTTTCCGTGAAGATGAAAACTTTGCAGTGCAACTTTGCAATTTTGCATTTCAAATGATTTTCAAGTATTCAAGATCACAAAGATGCAAGAGAGGAAAAACTTGTTGATTGCTAGTAAATGGGGGTTTGCCTTGGTCAAACCCCTTGTTGGTAATTAAGCCTTGGAATTAAATGAAATGAAGGGAAATGATGAATGAACAACATGCAATGTTACAACTCACTAAACCCTTGTCATGAAGTCTAAAAACTTGTGTGAAGTGGCTAGCTTGGATATGGATTTTGAATCAAAGGAATGCTTGATAGATATGGACTTGAATTGCTTGCTTGAATCAAAACCCTACACCACATATGTTATCTCAAAAATGTACATGATGCAAGATCTTTGATATGATGCTTGAATCTTGATGATGGCTCCAAATGCTTGATGAATCACTCTTGAATGCTCAAATACTTGAATGCTTGGATGCTTAGTGTGTTTAGATTGATTAGATATCTTGGATGATAAAATGAGATAAGGAACCTTATATTTATACTTATCCATGCTTAATATCTTGAAATTACAACACAACAAGCTGGCATATGAATTCATTAATTAAAGGAGGCTAAATCTCTCCAAGATTTCAAATTAAATCCCAAAAATACCTTAAGGGGGACTAAGATGCCCTAGGTGGCATCTTAGTCTAGAGGCATGAAACTTAGGTTATAGACTCCAAAAAGGGGCCCATTTAAGATGCACTTGAAATCAAGGTCCCAGGACCTTTGGGGGACAAAGACAGCCTAGGTGGCATCTTAGTCCTGACCCAAAAATTAGGGACACACAACCAAAATCATTAAATTATCATTTCCCCTTTAATGTTTATTAGGATTAGCCATTAAAATATATAGTTTATTAGACTTGTGGATGTAAATTAGGACCAATAAAGACATAAATAAGGATAAAAAAGCAAGGCGGGCTCAAACAAGTGTGAATATGCAAGGGTGTGCATTTTCCTACACTATAGCAATCTTTGCAAGATCAATAACTTTTACCTCATAGAAAATGAGTGAAGGAGACCTTGAGGGGCCTTCTTGCTTAGCTCTTGTCGTAGGAGAGTTGGAGGGTTCACCCCTCGCTATCCCACCCTTGTAGGCTTGTCTACCCTCCTTATATAATTATCTAGATTAGGAGAACGATGACCTCCTAGTTGATGAGGACTAGGAGAGTGCCTCTTCATTATTTGTAGATTAGATTTATGTGTGTGTTGTGTTTTCCACATGCTTTTTTTGTGTGTACCTGGAGGACCCTTGTCACCCTTGTAGGTGCTTGGATATAGGAGTGAAATTGTGTCATAGACTTCCTCTATATGTTTCATCATTCTTCTATATGTTGTATCTTGTTTTTTGACAATTAGGGATGATGCAAAGTGTTGGGGGCATTTAGGCCCCCCTTCCATGTTGACCAAATTTTTTTATTATTATTTTACATCTTCATGTGTTCTTCATATTCTGATACATTTGGGGATTTATGCCAATTCATACATATATTATATTATATCTATCTATCTATATCTATGAATAGATCTTACCTCGAATTATAAAATTCTCGTCTCTTGATTTCTTCATATTTTCCTATTTTTCTTTCTTTGTCTTTCTCTCTTTGCTTGATTCTTGATTTTGTGGTTCCTATGTGTTGTCCCTCATGTGCACGACATCATTAATATATCAACATCTCATCATGTATTGTGTGCCATGACATCTCTACATCTCTCTCTCCTTTGGATGTCATGTGCTCCTTGAATTTGAATGCACCATCCTAAGGGGTAATCCTACTTTTATTTTAAATAAGGTGTATTTGGTTCCCAATGAATCCCTTATTAAAAATTCCACACTTTCCAAAAATTGCATCCTTCGATAAAAATCCCCTCGATGAGATTTTTACTTTTGAAAATGAATTCATAGCAAAAAGAATTAGAAAAATTTCCTTCGACAAGGCCATTCTTTTTATCAAATTCCTTGACAAAAGATATCTATCAAAAGGATTCCTTTATGAAAGGCTCATTTTTAAAAAATTTCATCACTTTTTAAATGAAGTGACACTTTTAGTGGGCCCCTTAAAATATTGAAGGGTTCCCAAGGGGCCCCTTTGAAAACTCTTCCTTTAATCATTTGTTTTGAGATATGATTCTCTATCTACATGACTTTTTCTTGCCTAACATGTTTTTTCTATAGATTAACGTGTTGCTTTCTAGGACCAACCTCCAATGAAGCTACTTTTACAATCATGCTTGGAGGACTGAACACATTGTCAAACTTTCCTTGTAGGACTGAGCACCTATAACGGTCAATCAAACTCTATGGAGCCTTTCATTTCTAGACCCCCAAGACTAAGCACCTGTGGTGCCTCCTTTGCAAAATTGAGAAATTTTAAAGTGCTTTCTTTCTGTAAGACCAAGAACCTATAGAATCTTTATTCACCTTTCGCTAGCCTGAGCACCCACGGAGCCAATTCTATAAGACCGAGCACCTACAGAGATTTGGTACACCTTTTAAATGACTGAGTACCTATGGAGCCACTTCTCTCTCCTACATGTTCCAGCATGTCAAATTGTGGTATGCTTCCTCGATGGTTTAGGTATATGCTCTTTAGCTTCTTCTCTACTTTACCTCACATTCACTAATGGGTATGCTTGCTAAAGTGGGGGAAAATTATAATGGTGTGAATTCGTACCCCTTGAAAATTCCCCATTTCTAGACCCTTCACCTTAGAAAATGTAATTTTGATGATGTAATCTCAATACCCACCACCTTTTCTTGTCCACTAGACAACCTATTTTTGTGTCAATGGAGGAATTTTGTCAAGGAAATGCATTTTTTGCATAGACATATGTGCATCACACTATCATCCTGACAAGATTCCTACCTTTGGAATCTTGTCAATGATGTGCACACACTACATAGATGTATGCGCATCGCACTACCATGCTGACAAGATTTCTTGGAGACTTACAAAGGGTTAGCCTTCACAAACAATACGTCAACATAGCATGAATGAACTTGCATAACAACATCATGAATGCATGGATCTTGAATTTCTCTAATGAATCCCTAAAAATACTACTCTTGAATGCTCTTGATTTTCTTTTGAGAATAATTTCCCCAATAATTTTCTAGATGGCTTTAAAATGATGCAATAACAATGAATTTATATACAATTATTCAATTTTCTTAATATTAAATCTTGATAGTGGAATTTAGACAGTTGAATTTTAAATATTAAATTACCAACACTGACATATTTGAATTTAGAGCCAAAATAGGGGGATACTCATGCCCAGGGCATGAGTGTCCTAACTGTATTTTCTAGGATTTTTAGGGTTGGGAGCAAGGTATTAAGTAAATGCAATTGTTTCTCATTTGTATTTTTTCAATAATTGTCAAAAATAGGCCATAGAATGCATAATTTAGGAAATTAAGTAGTCAATTAGGTCCAATAAATAAAGGGGATAAAATTTAGTGTGAAATTGTTAAGGGTGACAATTTTTGACACTACACAAGTTAAATATGAATGACTTTAGTCCTTGAAATACTAAAAATTTTAATTAAAAAACATATTAAATTTAGAGTTATCAAACAATTCTGGTCTATCACTATCGTTTTCCTTTATAGATTTATATGAGTATCATGAAGGAGAATTGGAGAGGAAATGATAGAGGTGAAATAGTAAAAAATAGCACTAGAGTAGCCAATAGAAGAAAAGAGGAGACAATGAAAAACAAGATTGGAAAGTCGGCCAAACATAGATACTTTGAAGAATACTTGGTAAAATAGAAGGGAAAGGAAAATGAAGACTCATCACAAATACCTTTTAAGATGAGGGAAGCCATTTTTTCATATTTTTTTCTAGTTATAAAAATTTGATTAACTCACTTAAGGTGTTTGATGAATGTTTGTTTTAGTTGTAAGAGCCTTTTTACATCAACTAAAAACATTTTTATTTAATTTTATTTATTTGTTTACAATTTTCTAATAATTTTCTATCTATGGTACTCTCACCACAAAAGATTATTCTCACTACAATGGATATTCGAGTTGTAGTCACCATTTTAGTACATATAAAAACTTTAGAATAAAGTATTATTGTATGATGAATATTGGTCAAATGTTGTGATTAGTCAAAATCTTATTAAAGACATTTGTAACTAGGGGAAAGGGGCCCATAGTGGGTAGGGGTCCAATGGTGGGTATAGAAGTAGGTATGAGTGGGTCTCATAGTGGGTAGGCTTACTATCCAATTGCAAAACACTTTTTTCCATAAAGTACATAAATTGACAAATCATGTGATGCCACATCAATGCACCAATAATACATGACTTAGTGACCCACTATCAGTCTCACCTTTTTTTGGGCCTTTCTAGAGACCTTGAAAAAAATCATGCTAATGTGGCATCATATTTGATGATGTGACCTTGAAACCAATTTTTATAAGTAGGGGACTTGCCAAATAAATTGTTGTAAAAATTTGAGAGTGATATATAATTTTGACATAAAACTTTGAGAAACGTAAAGTTAGGGTGGCCCACTATAGACCCCTCTCCCCTAACATAAGAGATGCGGACATATTTGAATATATATCCAAGCCTATTGATCATAAAGATGTTCGTTATTAACACCAAATCATCCATTTTATTTCCATTCTCTATAGTAACCACATGAAATTTCATTGCACATATGTTGTTGCAAACACTCATCGCAAATGAGCCCTCATACATGTTTTATATACATAATGCATTGTACCACCTTGTTAGTTAACACACATAATCATATTTATGATTATACTCTCTATATTAACCTCATCCATTATTATTTGATGGGGCTTATAATCAAAGAATAAGATTTAGAGATCATAGTTTGCATTTAGGCTCATAAGTGTCACCCTATAATAGGAGCATTGTATCTCATATCAGCGTAGGAATTTGCACACCAATTTCCCTTACATGAATGCTTGAAGGTAGAGACCTCATATTCTAAGCTTTCGTGACAAGATACACAGATGTATCATCTTTCTTTTACAAAACAGAGTTGAGAGAAGAAGCTTCTCAAATACGCCAAGGAAGGAAGAGTGTAGAAGAAGATAGAAGAGGGAAGAATGAAGGATTAAATGCGATGGTTGAGGTATGAATGCAACGAAGTATCATCTTTCTTTTACAAAACGGAGCTGAGAGAAGATGCTTCTCGAATACGCCAAGGAAGGAAGAGGGTAGAAGAAGATAGAAGAGGGAAGAATGAAGGATTAAATGCGATCATTGAGGTATGAATGCAACGAAGGCAGGGGAGATTAAATAAAGCACCGCTGGAGTCCACATCACCAACACATTTTTTACTTTAGAGGTTTTTGACGGAAAGCCAGGGTAAATCTGGAATCAAAGAGATTATTGAAACCGCTACAACATTGTATTTTCAAAAACTGCAGATGTGATAGGTTTCCAACGGAAACAAAAGGCTATTGCGCCTCTACAGTCTTCTATGTTCTAGTGTTGCTACTATGAAAAATTGCAAATGGTATCAAAGACATTAATTAAATTATTCTAAGGGTATTTATTTTTTTGAATGGGCAGTTTTATGTGATAGGTTATTCAAAGAAAATTGAGTTTTCATTTAGTTAAACATACACTAAAAATAAAATCATGGAGCAAACAAAATGAAAGAAATTTAATATGGTTAAAGAAATAAAGAAAGATTAATTCCAAATCAAAATTATCTATTTATGGGACTGAGGTGGAGTTTAGTTGAAGATGAAGATGTTAAAACTGTTTTTCCTCTGTAATTTCCCATTTCCTCTCCAATTCTCTCGGCTGCCAAGTTTTTCTCTTTCTTATTACCCAAGCACCCCACACAGTAAAAATCCCTTTTCTTTTTTTTTTCAATTCTCCCCCTCCATTTTCACCAAATTTCCCAAAATAAAATAGGGAGTAAGATTTTCGAGAAAATAAGGACAAATCCACCTTTCAGTTTTACCTTTCCCCTGTTTTCCACCTGGAGGTAATTCTTCCGTTTGAAAGGAAATAGAAATCTACCCCACTAAATCTTGTTTGCAAACAATTTCATCATTAAATTAATATTTATTTATATATTTTTTTTTTCAATCCTTTAAAGAATATATTATAGCATTCAAATTTAAATAACTCTCCATGGGTAAATTTTTTTAATTATCTATCTATCTATAAACTTTTATTTTTCAAATGTAATATTTTATTACATTCCACTCAACATATAATTTAAATTTAGTATAAAACTTATTTATAAGTGGATTATCAATCCACTAAATTTTAATTTAAAATAATCATTATTTAAAACATATAAATTTGTGTTTCATTTATATTTCAAAATAATTATAACCTTTACATCAATTTAATATTTAATTATTAAGATTCCCTTAATAATTCATTAACTTAATTTACTACTATAATTAAATCAATATTACAAAAATGAGCTATGAAACCCAAATCAAAACTTGAACGAAAATAAATAACGATTATGCTTGATAATTGAAACACATTAATTATCCAATTAGCAATAATGATATGCATCCAAATAAAACGATAAACACATCAAAATTTACGACTTGAAACGAATGACATGAAACAGTGCAATACCATAACAGGACGAAATACTGATGGGACGATAGACACAGACGGGGACAATTTCTTGTCAAATTCTTAAACCACGCCATATCTATTGGGTATGTTGGACATGCTAAGACCCGACAATGCGGGTGGAGTCGGTGCCTGGTACATGTAGCCCTACATAAAACCAAGTGTTGAAACAACATATATATTTAATGCCAAACACATTGTGAGAGAGAATTGCAATGTTGCAGGGTGCTCACAAATGAGTGTTGCAACACCATCCCTCTCACCTGAACCTCAAACAATAGCACATCATAAATATCATGAAATGAGTATTAAACAATTTACGTAACCACACAATATGGCATAATCAGGTAAAGACGAACACCATGCATCATTATATCATCAACATCGTAAAACAATATCATGTGCATCCAAGCAAAACCCATAAGTCAAACAGGTGATACAATCACCAACGTAATCCTGAGTATGCATCAAACATAACAGTATCCACACAGTATCATAATAGAATAGTATCATGAGAGGCACTACATCAAAACCCTCCACCTCATAGCCCCCACCTCCTAACTCCCCACATCCTAACCCCCCACCCCCTTCACTTGATGAGACTCAATTGTGAGCAAACATTAATGCAAATATAAAAATTATTCAAGAAAAAAAAAATGATAAAAAATGGGCCTCATATGCCCCCCCAACTAGCACATTTTGCATCTTCGATGCAAATTATTGTTGATTTAGTTTGATCCATTGATGTGGAATTAGATAGTTTTCATCGTTAGAGGGAGGAGAGGAGGAAATTTTATACAAATAGAATCTTGTATAGAGAGATCCTTTATCTCCATATAACCAAACAAATAATAGCCCCATATTTCATTGACTTTGCAACCAATCAACCAATACCTCCAAACAAACAAAAAATCTCAATTAGATGGTGTAGGCTTCCTCAAATATCTGCACATTTTTGGGAGTGATGGTGGATGGTGCTTGATCATCTACCACATTCTAAATGTGAGGTTCCCCTATATTTTTTGAGAAAATTATGGGTAGAGTTTGAGACAAGTTTAGAACCCAATTATTTTGACATAAGATCATTCTAGGGAGTTGGTGGTGGCATGCCATAGCATAGAGTAGGAGCACGTGTTGATCCTAATCAACTTGCTCTGACTCCACCCATTATTGTTACTGCATCTCCTAGTATTCTTGCACCATTTGAACACTGGTAGTGGTTTCAATATTAGGAGCATTGAGTTAACTCTCAAGAGATCTCACCAATCAAGCTACCCACATGGTAGCTAAAGTTAGTGGTAGAGAGCATGGAGGATATGGTTCAATTGGTCCTAGTAGCTCCCATGTGCCAACACCACATTTTTTTCACGGTGAAAGAAAGAGAAATAAGTGTTAGGGGTTATCAAATAAGCCTATCTTCCTTATTTCATTAGGAAATGAGATCCCCCAAGATAGAATCAAATTGCATCCCTTAGGTGAGTCAATTCTATGAAGAATCTTACAATTTCCTTTTTGTGTCAGGATGGGGGTCAAGGTCAAACAACACTTTGGGGAGAAAAACTAAAAATAGAAAATCAACACAAAAATACAATCTAACACTTGAAACAACAATATAAAACTCAATATTGACAAAACCAAAAAATCAAATTGTAGATCAGAGAAGGGTAGAATGGTGTGTACCAGTCACCAAAAGTGAGTTTCTGAAGCTCATTAGGGACTCATTCGCCCAAGGGTGAATGGGTCCTTGGTTAGGGTTTTTCTACAACTTTCAGGAGCCTTTGCTACAAATCCATTTAGCTTCTAATTTGTCTAGGTGACAGTGTCAGAATGTCAGAAATAAATTTTGTAGGTGAGTTTCTATGAGATGAAAACACTTTTGACAAATTTTGCAACTTTTATAAATTCTAGAAATTTGATCTTCAAAAGGTCTTCAAGATTTCTTCCACCTAAATCTGCAATCACAACATAGGAGGGAGTTTTTTTTGTTTTTGGTGAATAGGGGTTTGCCTTGGTCAAACCCCATTTTGCTAATCATACCTTGAATTGAAATGAAACATGAAAGAACGAATGAAGAATGAAAAAAGTTATGTTACCACTCAACAAACCATTGAATGAAACCTTGATAATAGAGATCATAGGAAGTCTACAACTTGCATGAGATGGTTGAATTGGATGTGGATCTTGACACTTGAATCTTGCTTGAAATAATGCTTTGAATACTTAATTTGATCATGAAACCTACATCACAATGTTAGCTCCAAAAACATGCATGATGCAAGAAAACTCTAATATATCTACTCTTGAATGCTCTTGATCATTAGCTTTTCTTTAGGATTGGTCACTTGAAAATTCTCATGAAAGTCTCTTAAAATTGCTAGGTGAAACTTAGTGAAATTACCTTGTATTTATAGTTATATATCCTTAATTTCTCAAAATTCAAATATCGCAAGCTGACATTGAATTATGGATTTGAAAACATTAAAATACCACCAAAAACATAATTTAAATTTAGGTCCAAGGGTTTAGGGAGGACCCATTCACCCATAGGTGAATGGGTCTCAAGTTCTTAAACCTAGAACACACATTTCTCAATGTAAAGTGTTATGTTTAGGCATTAATTATTGTCGTGTTTTCCCTTCAAAAAATGTAATTTAATGGGCTTTTAAATGAATTATAGAACTTATCAAGACCCAATTAATCTCAATTAATTAATAGGGTCGTAAGCTTAGTGTGAAAATGTAAATTAATACATTTTATAACACTAAATTAAGGCATAATTAAGCCATTTTAACAAGGAGGGCCCAAACAAGTGAGAAAATGTAAAGGGATACATTTTTATACACTACATTTATCCCCCACTTTAGTGGGAGGATGAACTTGTGTCAAACTCACACTAAAGTAGACAATCAAGAGAAGTCTAATTGTACAATCATTGGAAGGATGAGATGACAGAGATCAAGGAGAACAATTAAGCCCCCAAGACCTAAGGTCTCATGGTAGAACCAACAAAGGAAAAAAGAGACACATGCCTATGTTAAACATATGTATGCAGAAATGACAAGATACTCAATCATAGAATATCAAAAAATTAAATAAAGAAAAATAAAAAGGGTGGATCAAGCCTCAACTATCCAACATGATGTGGAAAACGCCTCAATTTTTTATCCAAAATATTTACAAGTGGAACTCACTGTCCACTATGAAAACAACACACATGCTCACATGGGCTAATGAAACTCTATTATCCACTAGGTGAGCCCCCAAGGGTGGAAAATGAGAGAATATTATTAGGCTCCCATACCATACCAAAGCTACACCTTCGATAACTTCAATAAGGCACTACAAAATAAACATAGAACTTCAAGCTTCATAAGGCATAACAAATTGTGTTATGCTAAGCACCTATGAACAAAATGCAAGGCTCCATAGGAAAGCAAAGTGTGTTATGCCTGGTGGCCATAAAAAGGATTTAAGCTTCACAAGGCTAGCAAGTTGCATTATGCTAAACAATTATGAACAAAATGAAAATAGGATGAGACATTTTCAAAGAGATTTTTCTTAGGTCATGTAAGTTCTTCAACTTGGGGAACATTGTTTCTAATGTCTCTAGGAGAGGAAAATTCTAGGATAAAAGATTCATAACTTAGGGAATGTAATATGTAGCATCACCACTAAGAGGAAATTCGTATGCCAAGAAAGGTCACACTCTTAGAGGACATCAAACCCAATGACTACACCAAGAAGAAAACACATCACAAGAAGTAAGAAGACTGCTCAATAAAACATAAGAAATAGTCCAAGATCTCTGAAATGATAATGCCAATGAATTCCCCCACTTTGAATAAATTGCTAACATCATGTTGTGAGCAATTACTTTAAAGTAGAAAATGATAAATGCTAACAATAAATAAGACATGAGAGCTTATTTGGAAATCCCTTTTCCAAGTCATGTGTCCAAACGAGGCCACGTCATGAAGGAGGGGTTGCCCCCAAAATGAAATCCCAAACACATAAGGGATCTACAAATTTGGGGTCTGTATGTCTTTGCTACAATGATATTATAGAGCTCAGAAACATCATCATTCCCCAAATGCTCACAAAACTATAAGAATGACACAAAGAAAATTTTGGGTCAACATGGAAGAGACCTAAATGTCTCGAAGCCTTGCATCATCCCCAAAAGGAAAACACAAGAAAAAATAAAATATGAATGTTTATGACATATAGAAGAATGTAGGTACAAATAGAGGAATGCACATGAAGAGACATCAAACAAAATAATTCGGGGGATCACATTATGCACATGCAATCACACAAAGAACATGAAAATAAATAAATAAAGGAAAAAAAGACTAATAAGGCACATGCAAGTCAACCTATATCAGGTCATCCACATCCCAATCTTGTTTAGTATATGCAGAAGGTAGATAACTAGCCAAAGGGACAACATCAAGTGCCAAACTAGGACAGTCGCCAAGTTCAACACTCTTTTTAGGAAGATCATTACGATTCTTATCATTTAAGTTCATGGAAGAGGAAAACATTAAATTTAACTCATTATGCACTTCCTCATCAATCTTTGCAATTTCATTATCATCATCCAAGTTTATCATGTAATGGTAGATTAATGATAATATCCATGGAAATTTGTTGTTCTTGTTGTGTTGTAGATTTTTGATGTTGCAGAAAAGGTGTAGAATCATCATGAATTGCTTGAGGAAATTTTGGATTTTTATTTTTTATATTGTTCTTTTCTTCTTTTTCTTGAAAAAAAAAGCAATAGCACGACATCTACACCTATGCTCTCTAGCATTTTGATGCAGGGGAATCTTTGATACATTTTTGTGTCATGTTGCAAAACTTTGAATTTTGGTTTGTTTTGGGTCAATAAGGTCAATTTGGACCATTTAAGGTCATTTGGGTTCATATTGGATTAGTTTTGGGTGATTAGGTGCAAAGTTGTCAAAAAATGCAAAAGTTGTCAAAATTTGCATAAAAATTACCAGTGTTGTCAATGCAACTTTGCAAAATTGGTTTTGGGAGTTAGGAATTAGTTTTGGGAAATGGAAATGAATTTAATGGAATAAATATGACATGTACACATGAGCACCAAGGTTGGAGAATGTTGGGGGAAGAATGGGAATGAAAGAAACTCATTTTGGCACATTCTTTCCTTGCATTTTCTGTTGAAATAGTTAGTAATCTTCATGGTGCGGCCTTGTATGGTATAATACAGACATGAAATCAATTGGAAAGGTTGAAGATGTGTTTTAATATATATATTTTTTCAATCAATTTCATTGAGGGCAGGTCTGTAAGTTTATTTTTATGAAAAGTTACAGTTTGAAACATGCATGGCATAGATCTATACGGTCTAATAAAGACATGTACATGCCTTGGGAAGCTTTTGTTGTGTATTACCTTAAAAATTATTTTGGTTTCATGCATTTTTATTAAGTTTTGTGTGAGTTATGGCATTTTTATTAAGAGCAGGTCCAAACCCTACCTAAGGTTTCCAAAAACAGAAAAAAAAAAATCATATCTTTGTTTGCCACTATCAAAAACTCATGAAAATTGGTAGAAAGTTATATTTTAAGGATATCTAAAAACCACTTTGGGCCTTTAAAATTTTGCACGTGTGAGGAATCAAAGATAGTGTGCTCTCATTTTCTTGAAAACAATCAAAACCCATAGTTTGCTTGATGTTTGAACAAATCAATGCATAGTTTGATTATAGTTGGATTGGGAATCAATAAAATATGTTGTGAAAGGTCTATAAATACCAAGAATCCCAAGTTTTTATGCATTTCTCTTCGTTAAGTTCCCATTAGGCCTTCAAATCAATGTTTCCAAGTGCACTAGTATGCATTTAGTGATTGTTTGAAATGAACCATTGTGTGAAAGGTGTCAAATAATTCAAGTGTATTGAGAAGTAGTTCTTTCTCTGCATCACATTTTGATTTCTCTTTGTTCGGTTTTCAATTTACAATTGTGTAGGAGCAATTTTATCAACCATAGGTTTCTTTTCTTCCCTTAAGGGAGGAATGAAAGGAACCATGGAAGGTTGTTCAACCACTTTCTCTTTAGCTTTATAAACTTGTTTGATCTTAGTAGGCACAACAAGACTTATTTGGTTATCTCATGGTCTCTTATAGGAAATAGGTAAAGGATTTGTCATAGGCTGGTCTGGGCTACTTGGAAGGAATTTTGGTTCAATTATGATGTCATCAAGGATGGGGGGCTCAATCATGAGCTGAGGAATATTGGTAAGAGATAATTCTACTATGTGCTTCGTCTGAAAATTTTGGTAGGATTTATAAAAGAAGTCCTCACAGGGTCTAATAGGTTCTATAGATTTAGGAAAAAAGAAATTCAATGAGAAATTCCCATGAGAAGACACAAGATTAAAGCCACTATGATGCACAGTAAAGATCTCATTGTCAAATGGAAAATTTAAGAATTTATACATAATTGACGAGACAATGTTCATGGAGTGAAGCCATGGGTAGCCTAACTTCACACAAAATTGGTCTAACATCAGGATGATGGAGAATGAGACACTTAATTGTTTTGTTCCATCTTTTAGAGGAAGAGCTATTGACCCTATCATAGGGAAAGTAAAACCATTATGTGTTTTGATCCATGCTTTTGGGTTTTCATAATTATCTTGATAAAGCTCATGCACAATTAAGAATTACTCAATGATCACATTCTCTACACAAATGGGATCAATTAATATTCCATTAGTAGGCTTGTCATTGATTGTTCCAACTATGTAAAGAGGACCATCAGGTGTATTTTTATTATGTCACGTTGTGAGAAAGAAATGTCAAGGGGAATTTTTGTTTGGCCCTCATGAGGTTTAAATCCAACTAGATTTTCCATTTGACTTTCCTCATTTTCTATTGTGTTATCATCCTCTGTGTCAACATTCATCACATCATTCTTTTTTTCACTAGCTTTGACAAAGTAAATGTTGTGATTTGGCATAGGATTGGTAAATATTTGCAAGTTTTGGTTAGGAGGGGCTACAAACTTATTACCTTGATCCTTAACACCTCCAATGTGATGTTTAATGATGTAAATGAGCCCACGTAAAATTTATATTCCTTGTTCATTCTTAAGAAGCTTTCTTATGTTTTCTAGCATAGGAACCACATCAATGTATTCATAACTCACAAAGGTTTTGCAATTGATCTAATTCTTCATCTATATTTCTTATGTTTTCTTGAGAGACATTAGCACCCATTGTTTCAACATTAGTCACATTAGTTGTAGGTAGGGAGGTCATGGTAAATGTGGTATGAAACCTACGATCCATAGTGGGTTGATTAGTATCAACACTATGAGTGAAAGAGTTGGAAAACCCAAGATCCAGATTGAATGATGTATCATAGTATGAAATGAGTCTTGAAATATGTCTCATGATAGTATTGCCAATAGGAAACCAAGTTGTGAATCTCATACAATTTTCACAAACCCAATGTACACCCAAAATGGATAATAGGAAAAATGTAATCAAATACACTAGAATGTAAAGTGCAATGCAAATATGTAAAAGAAATTTTCAGTTCTAAATAAGATAAATTTCTGATTATGCTATGTAAGAACCTAAAATTGATGTCTTTTAGATGCAATTTTGAATTCACATAATGCATTAATTTTATTAAATTAAGCTTAATATGATCAATTTGAGATAACATTGTTTTTGTAAAATGTAACAACAAACTGAAAACAATAAAACAAAATGCAGAAATAGTGTTTTTAATGCTAAAAAATTTAGAGAAAGCCCTAATTAGGGACTCATTCACCCCTGGGTGAATGGGTCCTAGCTTAGGGCTTTGAAAATTTAATTTACATATTTTTGAGTTGAATTATATGGTTTTTAGATTATGGACCGAGACAAGTGGTTACAGTTTTAAACTTCAATAAAATTAGGTTTAAATGCAAATGCAAAATGATGCTAAATGACCAACTAGGAGATCTAATTTGAAATGCAATTTTGATTCAATTTTTTTTTTAATTTTTTGATCATGGAATGATATGTAAATGCTTTGCAAAATGATTGAAATTTTTGTATTTTCTATATTTTAAAGAATGGAAAAATGCAAACCTAAAATCCTAAATGAGATGCAAAGTTAATACAAGTTAAACAACCCTAATGAGAATCAATTCAATGGAATACAATGCAAATGGATGTAAAACCTAGATCTAGGGTTGAAATGGACTCCAAAATCAGAAAGATGCAATGCTCAAAACTCGGGTTCACCAAAATGAAGCAAAGGGAAAATAGGGTTATGGTTTTACCAAATAAACCTATCTTCCTTATTTCATTAGGAAATGAGATCCCCCAAAAGCGAATCAACTTTTAGCCCTTAGGTGAGTCAATTCTATGAAGGATCTTATAATTTCTTTTTTGTGTTAGGATGGGGGTCGATTCCAAACAACACTTTGGGGAGAAAAACTAAAAATAAAAAATCAACACCAAAATACAATCTAACACTTGAAACAATAATATAAAACTCAATATTGATAGAACTAGAAATCAAATTCTAGATCAAAGAAGGGTAGAAAGGTGTGTACCAGTCACCAAAAGTGAGTTTTTGAAGTTTATTTGGGACTCATTCGCCCAAGGGTGAATGGGTCCTTGGTTAGGGTTTTATTGCAACTTCCAGGAGCCTCTTCTATAGATATGAAGCTTCCAATTTTTCAAGGTGGAAGTGTCAGAATGTTAGAAATAAATTTTGTAGGTGAGTTTCCATGAGATGACAACACTTTTGAAATTTTTTGCAACTTTGTTAAGTTCTCCAAATTTTATCTTCAAAAGGTCTTCGAGCTTTTTTCCATCTAAATCTGCAATCACAATATAGGAGGAAAAAATTGTTTGTTTTTGGTGAATGGGGGTTTTCCTTGGTCAAACCTCATTTTGGTAATCAAACCTTGAATTGAAATGAAATATGAAAGAGGGAATGAAGAATGAACAAAGCTATGTTACCACTCAAAAAACCCTTGAATGAAACCTTGATAATGGAGATCTTAGGAAGTCCACAACTTGCATGAGATGGTTGAATTGAGGGTCACTTGTGGGATGATCATGAGGGAAGATGCATTGAGGTCGTGTTTTCATCCACCACATATCATAAGCTATTGACGTGCCTACATCATCCAAGTCAAATGCTCAGGGTACATCTCACTCCTCATCCTTTGAGTCATTGGGAGTGATGTCTATGAGTGTGGGATGGTGAGTATCCCCTGGTCTAGCACAAATGCATGCAAATATCAAGAATGTAGGCCACAGGCTGGGTGCTATCTATATTTGACCAAACTACCACATCACACAATCATAATAGAATGGCATAATGATATAATCATGTTGTCCAACTAGTAGCCTATCTCACTACATCCTGGCTAACTGTTGTGTAAGACCTAGTCACTGTTGTAGGGTCTTGTACAATCTCCATAATATATCATCCTCCTCTAAGTGATCAAATATGACTTTCAAGTGCAATAGATCTCTACACTAATAGGCCCATCTATGTGTCTAACAAAAGGATTATGGATAATCGAAAGTTGTCAACATAGGGAATCCAGTTGATCTAGTACATGTACTATGCTCAAACACCCACACTTGAAGAAGTGTACAATGAAGAATACTCTAAGAATCCTAATATACAAATTGTCTAAGATCATAATATAGATGTGAGAGTATACTCCATCACTAGGCATATACTATTCGGTACTCCTCTATATCCCGTATAGTGTGGACAAGGCCCATATCAAGGTGCACCTCGTCCACCAGGTGCTAGAGCTAAGGCAATGGTGACACACATGATTTTAAAAACCAATGGAACATTGGCATAAAGAAGCCACTTGAGCTTGATGTGAGCTCTAGAGTTAGCAAGAGATATGTGACATCCATTGCAATATTGAATATTATGTCTCATCTGTCAAGCTTTGTAGGAATCCTCAAAATGAATGGTTTTCCCTTGGACATGTAATTTGAATATGTAGTGAATGTTCTCCAGTGTAATTTTCATCTCACTTGTTGGGAGATGAAATGTAGATGTATCCACATCCCACTGCTCAACTAATGCTATAATCATAGCATCAAGATACCTCATGGGTGGCATGAGATATATCCAACATAATCCAATTGTCCAAAGCATTTGCTCCTCCTCCTAAGTAAGTTGTGTGAACTACTCTTAGACAAGGGAAAATAGTCATCCTCCCAAACATTTTTCAAGTGCATGGTGAGACCCGCGAGAAGCAAAGGAAATCAACAGTAACATGGAAAAATAAGTAACCAAATAGTTAAAAGTAAAGCAATGAAGACTCAGGACATAGGCACAATTCTAGGATAGGGGTGCCATTCTAGGATAGAGGTGCCCAAAGAGGACATAGTCACCTAGTTTGGACACATACACCATGATTTTTGAAAAATTCTTAAAAATAGCGCAAAATAGTAAGGTAAAGAACAGGGACAAGGTATGAGAAACTCATTGTGGGTCTGATAGCACCCATCACAACCTCTTCTCATAGGACCTATAGTCTTGGGGGGCTCATATGGTCATTAACTCAACATCTTTAGTCCTTTGCACGAAATTATCTCTCTCAGAATCTCCAAATAAAAAATGTGAAAATAATGGTAAAAAAATGATTTTTGAACTAACATATATTAAAACTTCTTAATAACATCTTTCATTCAAATCGGCATGATGGGGACTAGTGAACTTCAATTTTGATGTCATATGTTTTGTAGGATTTATAGTTTTGTCCTCAATTATATATTTAATGTTTACTAATAAATGGTGTTGTGGTATCTATTGACATTTCATGCCCCCTTTTGATGTTTCATCATAGATAACCGATCTAAGAGATCCTACATGGGCCATATTGCATGATTTTTCCTTGGAGGTTCCTAAAATTGGTTTAAGTCCTAGATTTTTGGGGTTTTGGGCTGTCGCTTACTTGCTTACCTTGCATGCTTTCACCATTGCTCTCTCCCCTTCTTCTCTTCCTTCCCTTTTTCTTCTAATTGTTTCAAGTGTCAGCCTTTGTCCTTACCCTTTACCCCTTACCAATTTCTCTCCTCTTCCATTTTCAGATTTCTCTTACTATCCTTTGGGTGTCAGCCTTCGCTCTTGCATCTTACCTCTTACCTTTGGAGGTAAGAGGTAAGTCTTCCCTCCAATCAACAAAAATTTGGATTTTTTGGCTTTCAATCACCAATTCCTTTAGAATGTTGAAGGGACCATTATTTTGGTCTCTCTAATATTCATTCTCTCCTCAATGAGCTCCTTCAGAATTTCAGAGGGACTTCTTCTTTAGTCTTTCCAATATTCTTTTGTCTCTTCGATGAGGTTCCTTTAGAATGTCGAAGGGACTTCCTCTTTGTTCCCACTGATTTTCAATTGTCTCTCTGATGGTTTGTTTTAGAATTTGACTAAGTGTTGAATGTTTTGAGCTTCGGGGGTAATTCTTCTCCCTTACCTCTAATTTTCAAAGGTAAGATTTTCCTCTTACCTGTAATAACCCAAACTAATAACCCAAAAATTACCACTATTTTTTTATTATTATTACTAGCTTATTGTGTGTTCATTCACTTGCATACTCAGGTACTTCTACCCCAATAGGATAGGCATCCATCCATCTGGGACAGGCATCCAACCATACGGGTTAAGCATCCAACCATATGGGTTAGGCAATTGTCCATACGAGACAAGAATTCTTCTATCCATTCGGGATAGGCATCTATCCATAAAGGATAGGAATGTGCTTTGGCCATAGACTTAGACTCATCAGGACCATCTGAGTCCTGAGTCACTCACTAAAGACTACACTTCCCTTAGAAGTGCACCAAGGTCGTCATCCTTAGGAGTATGTAAAAATAAATATGTAGCTTGAGTCCCACCTCAGAATTCAGCCTAAGGCCTTGGGGAGTCAAGTGAATCCATCTAGGATTCCTTTTGAGTATACAAGGAATTTTTTTATCTTATCTTTATGTTTGATATTTATATCCCATTTTGACCAAGTGATTCTCTTGAAATATTAATTTATATTTTAATTTTACATTATCTCAAACTTTCCCTAAGCCCCATCCCCGAACACCTGAAGTACTGGGATCATTCTTCGTTTCCTAGACTGCCTACATACCCTGCTTCCAAATGGGATCAAGGTGTAAAATATGTAGTTCTATTTTCTAATCTATGTTTGATGTGAACTATTTTGTGGGTACGCAACCCTTTCTAGGGATTTTCATTTTCCCCAAACAGTTCCTCTGCGATTGCTACCCATGAAGGGAAGCAATAAAATATAAGTAAATAGTCTCCTTGACTATTACTTGTTTCCTAAACATCTAAATCCTAGTTCCTAATTAACGTCTCCCTTGAACCCATTTGAGATACAATTACCTTTAATTATCATAACAATATATTAAAAAAATTTCCATCAAATCCTATAATGGGGTTTACTAGGTTTGAACTAGTGTATTTTCATTCATTTAAAATTATCTTATTAGATTATCGATCCAAGAGAGATTACCCATCTCTCGTATTTTATTAACATGGTGTTCCTTATTTCTCCCCGGGGATTTAAAGGGACAATGCCATAGACGCCGTTGTTGCAGCTATGTTAGGTTATGGATGCAGTAGCTCAAGCGCGACAGCATTACCCGTAAACATGAGCCAGAGGCACTGCTGATACCGAATGCTACTATTTTTTTGTTTCAACTCTTGATTAAAGTTTACCTAACTAAGAAAATAACATCTAACTATTCATGGAATGCAATACTTTAATGGAAAATAATAAACTCTTCTTTTACTTAATTAATTGTTATTGTAAAAGATATCAAGATGACATCAAATTAAAATGATGCAAATAGACATACTAAGCTACTTTTCTAAAAAAACAACTTCCTTTCCACTTTTTGATTACCAAGATCCTAATATACAATGTATGAGAATTATAGTATTAATTAACCATTTCATCTATTTAAGAAGTGAAATTAGCTAAAGATGCTAATCTATTCTTAAGGTAAATATAGTTAAATATTATTACTAATTTACAATTTAAGGATTTTAACAAATAAGAACATTTGATAGTATCATACATAAGAAAGTTTACTAATATTTTTAACAAATAAATGACAAAAACAATATTAGTCACTAAATTACTTACATTAATAATTTACTTTGTAAAGAAATGAATTAAAGTAAATCTTTGATAAATGAATATCCAAATATTAACAATAAATTGAATGCAATTATATTATGCAAAAATAACTAAGTTGATGCAATAATAATTGTTTGAGAAGAATTTAGAAGTTATTTTACTTGCCATCACTATTCTACTTTCTAAAATGATTTAAACTTATTGAAAACAATTATGCAAAAATTAAATAAGTTAAGACAAAAATAACTAATTTGGAAATATAATTATCTCACTAAATTAAATACAACATTTCTTTAAATCGTTTGAAACTAAACAATGATTTGATTGAGTTTATTAGATAATGAATCTACTAATTTGATTTGTTTCCTAACACTAGCTTTATTGCTTTTAGAAAAAAAAATCTTAAATAAGTATGAACTTCCTAATTAAGTATTTATTGAGGGATAATTTATTTTAAGCAAACATGAACATCTAATTTCATTTATGATGACTAAGATAATTGTTATAAGAAAATCATTTCTTAAATCTTATTAGATTAAATTTTCTTTTCTTTTCTCTTTTTAAATAAGACATTATATGTTTCATCTTCTTGAGTTAAGTTCTATTTAACACAATCTAGAAATTGCCCCATTTTTTTAATACAATTATTAGATATGACTAAGTGCAATTTGAAACTATTTTTTTTTGTAATAAATAATCTTTTAATACTAGTTTCCTTTGAAAAATGAATCATATTATTTGGTTTTCAAGTAATTGTCCTTCTGAGCTTTAGGAATTAGGTTGCATGGAAACTGAGGGATGGCATCGTTGTAGGAGGAGGTGTGCGCGCGCGCAGACTAGGGCTTCTCTGCCCTAGCTGCGCCTTTTGCTCAGATTTTTTCAGTGCGGGTGGCAGATCGGTGGGTTTTCCTGGGGCGCAGGTTTTGGGGCTTGGGTGGCCACGTCTTTTACTGGATTTTGTGCCTTTTGCAAACATTTTTTCTGCTTCAACCAGTGCATCTTGTGCTCTGCACGTGGTGGTTGGGGGGTGATCTCGCCTTTGGGGGGCTACGGGTTATTGTGGTGCTTGAATATTGGTGAAGGGAGACTGGTGTTATTTTCCGTGATATTCTCCAGTGTGCTCTGGGGTGTTGGGGTTTTTTGGGAATTTTTGGCTTGGGCCTGGCATGGCTCCAAACGGGACTTCCCCTGGTGGTAAGGGGCTGTCTTTCAAGGATGCGGTGGCTGGAAGCAATCCTTCAGTTCTTCTGCATACGAATCCTTATTTTGGTGAGTCTGGATCAGGAATGGGAGAGTCCTCACATTTGTCTGGAGGTTTTAGGCCCTCAAAGGTGAATGGGTGTCTTGCTAAGAGTGATAATAGGCCGATTGTTGAGATCCAACCTGAAGCTATTGTGGACGACATCAACTATTTATCAAATCATGCTCTGATCTGTAAGTTTCTAGGGATTTGGGTATCCTTGACTTTTTTGGAATCATGGGCTCGGCGTACCTGGTCTCCCGAGGGGGATATGGATGTTCTGCTGGCAGCCAATGGCTATTTTCAAGTGGTTTTCTCTTGCATGTCGGACAGGAATAAAGTTTTCAAAGGAGGGCCCTATTTCTACAATCAAGTGGGTCTTTTCATTAAGCCTTGGCATGTGGGATTCAATCCTATAGAAGAGCTTCCTTCGCGGGTCCCAGTTTGGGTGAGACTACCATGGCTTCCTTTAGAATTCTGGCGGGAGGACATTTTTAGCTTAGTTGCAAGCCAGCTTGGAAAACCAGTTGGTCCTTCGAGACAGACTATGGAGAAGAAGGTAATTACCTATGCTCGGGTATGTGTCGAACTTGATTTGAATAAGCCCTTGCCTGATTCTATCAAAATTCGTTTGGGGTCAAGTTCATGGATTCAACAACTTGATTATGAAACGTTGCCGTTTCGTTGCCACTTTTGTCATGAATATGGGCATTTGCAGAGGGTGTGCCCTAAATCAAAACCTATAGAGGATTCAAACATAGGTCCGGCAAGTGCACCTCACACCCAAGATAAAGGGAAGGCCCCTATGAGGGAGGACAAGGAGGGCTTCATCCCGGTAAGAGGGCGTAATAAGGGTCGTGGCCAAAAGAGGACCTTTAAGGACAGACAGACAGATGAGGTTTTCAACAGGTTTGATGGATTAGATGACTTAGAACAGTTTGATGGAACTATTTCTAATATGTCGGCTAGCCATGAGCTTTTGGAAGCAAAGGAAATAGGTGGGGAGGAGAACAATGTTGTTCAAGCTGATCCATAGGAGAGAGAACTTGGGATACAGATGGTCACAGATACTTCAGCGAGTCCTTTTGAGGAGTTGGGATCCAGTGGAGAAAAGGAATTGCAGGAGATTTCTGCTCATGCGCGAACCAAGGCTTGCACCGGAAATGTTCGGCAGGAAGAGAGCAAAGGTAAGGGTTCCCCTTCTATGTTAGGTATTCATCAAAAAACCATTAGAAAAGATACCCCAGAGAAGTCTCTTAAGGTGGGGAGGAAGAAAGACCAGGAAAAGGTGAAGTTAGTGGGAGAGATCTTAGTGGAGTCTGGTTCTGTGAAGACCATTGATTCCCACTTCCCCCTTCATCAGAAATGATCGTTCTTTCATGGAATGTAAGGGGGTTGAATAGCATCCCTAGACAAAAGGCTATTCGGGAGTTGATTAAGTCTCATTTGCCTGAAGTGGTTTTTATTCAGGAAACTAAACTATCTATTGATAGGATGCATTACACGGCTGCTAAGATTTGGCCTAGATGTCTTTGTCAGTGCATTGGCGCCCAAGGAAGTTCTGGGGGTTTGGCTCTTTTATGGGATCCTCGCAAGCTGGCCCCGCTCTGGTGGGTTTCTAGCAAATCTGCTATCTCCTTGGTGGCCACGTGTTGCATAACTGGTGAGATCCTTCTCCTCACTAATGTTTATGCCCCGATTGATTTTATTGGAAAAACCTTGCTTTGGTCACATATAGGATATGTTCGCTCTCTTGCCCCTCTATTCCCTTGGATTCTGGCAGGAGATTTCAATGCAGTTTTAAGCTTGGAAGAGAAGCGGGGAGGCATTCCCAAGCTCGATCCCTCTGCAGGCCTTTTAAGAAGTAACATTGAAAGCTTGAGGGTGGTGGACGTCACCCCTTCCAATGGGTTATTCACATGGAATAATAGGAGATGTGGGGCGGAAGCGATAGCGGAAAGATTAGATAGGTTTCAGGTTTCTTGCTTCTGGATGGCGGACAGTTGGATTACTAGTTCAGAGATTTTGGACTGGAGGGGTTCAGATCACTGGCCAATTCTTTTGACTGCTGCTAAGTTCCAAAAGATAAAGAATCCTTCATTTAAGTTTCAGCTTATGTGGTTGAGGGATGCTTCTCTCTAGGATCATATCACCACTTGGTGGAGGGAAGGGAAGCCTGCTTATGGCACTGCTATGTTTTCCTTTGTTAAGCAATTGCAATTTGTTAAGTTTAAGCTAAAAAGGTGGAATAGGGAGTGCTTCGGAAATCTCTTTGGAGCCAAGAGAGTGGCTCAGCAAAGGGTGGACAATATTACGCGCCAAATCAGGGAATAGGGCTTGTCTGATGGGCTATATAGAGAAGAAGTTGCAGCCTTAAAGGAGCTGGAGGAATGGGAGCTACGGGAGGAGATTTACTGGAAACAAAAAGCTCGAATTGATTGGCTCCAGGAAGGGGACAGAAATACTAAGTTCTTCCACAACACTGTTAAGGACAGAAGACACAGGAGCGTCCTCACTTCTCTCATGACGACTGAAGGGATCATGCTTTCCTCTCATAGGGAGATTGCCTTGGAGGCTACTAGATACTTTGGGAGCTTGTTTTTAGAAGACTCGAATCTGGCTAGGGCTGAGGAGGACATGGTTCTGGCTTGCATTCCCTCCTTGGTCACTCCCGAAATGAATGAGGCTCTCATTAAGCCCATTACTCTGCCTGAGATAGAGCTAGTTGTGTTTGGAATGAAAAAGGGTAAAGCCCCGGGACCAGATGGTTTTCCTATAGAGTTCTTTCAAGCCTTTTGGGAGATTTTCAAGATGGACCTCTTTGAAGTGGTGTAGGAATCCTTTAACAATAAACAGATGCTTAAGGCCTTGAATGCAACTTTCCTTGCTCTCATCCCAAAGAAGGAAGGAGCTAACTCCCTTAATTTTTTTAGACCTATTGCTTTGTGCAATGTGATGTACAAAATAGTTACAAAAGTGATTGCTGAACGGTTAAAGCCATGGCTTAGCAATCTAATCTCAGAGGAGCAAGGGGGCTTTGTCATAGGACGACAAATTTTGGATGGGGTTATCATAGCGGCTGAAGCTATGCACTCTATGGCCACCTCTAAGGAAAAGGCTATGTTCATAAAGTTGGACATGGCCAAAGCTTATGATAGGGTTAGATGGAGCTTTTTGCAGAAAGTTTTACAGGCTTTTGGTTTTGGACAGGAGTGGATCAGTTGGGTTATGAGCTGTATAACTTCTCCCTCTTTTGCTGTCCTGATTAATGGTGAACCTTCTGACTTATTTGGTGCGACCAGAGGCCTTAGGCAAGGGGATCCTCTTTCCCCTTACCTTTTCATCCTGATGGCAGAAGGGCTGGGAAGACTTATTAAGTCTCAAGTTAGTCAGGGAGGGATTCAAGGTTGGAAGTGGGGGCATGGCATTCCTCCTTCTTCCCACCTCCAATTCGTGGATGATACGTCTTTGATGGGTGCCGCAAGAATTCAGGAGGCAGCCAGTTTCCGAAGAGCTTTGGACATTTATGTGAAAGCCTCAGGACAAAAGATTAATGAAGAAAAGTCACAAATCTTCTTCTTCAATACCCCCGCTTCTATTCAAGCTCGTATTGCTCATATCTTGAGGTTTCAAATTGGTACGCTTCCTTTAGTGTATCTTGGCATCCCTCTTTCAGACCAAAGGCTTTCGAGGGGTGTGTGGCAGGAGATTTTAGATAAGCTTCGAAGTAAGGTGAGTCATTGGACTCACCGGTGGCTCTCAACTGCTGGCAGAATGACCCTTTTGAAGTCTGTGATCCAAGCTCTTCCTATCTACAGGTGTCTTGTGCAAGCAGCCCCTGCTGGTTTCATTAAGGATTTTGATGCCCTTTCAAGGCAATTTTTATGGACAGGTAATTTGCTTTCCTCAAAATGGAGCTTGGTCAAATGGGATTGTGTTTGTAGACCAAAGCAGGATGGTGGCCTTGGTTTAAGGAATACAAGCTTGAACGGTTGGGCTCTTGCTGCTAAGCTATTTTGGAGATGGTGCATAAGCCAAGATCAAGGATGGGCTAAAATCCTTAATGTTAAGTACCTTGGTGGGGTGAATGGGAAAGATGTACCAAGGTATAACTTGACTGGTAGGGGGTCCATGATCTGGGAGACCTTGAAGAAAGGGGCACAGCTTGTCAAAAAGGGTCTTTTTTGGATTTGCAACAGCGGTTCTGATGCCTTGTTTTGGGAGGATTCTTGGGATGGTTTTCCTCCCATTTTATCCCAGTACCCCCACCTTCAACCTTTATGTGATAGTTTCCTTGCAGCTGGATGGAGTAAGGTGGAGGATTTTAAGGTGTTTACAAGGATGGGGCGGGGAGAGGTTGCTAGATGGAAAGAGCCCGAAGAATGGCCTCCTGGGGGTTCTGAGGGAGAGAGAGAGACTCTTGCTGGGATTCTTGCTGGCAGAATGTGTAACTCTTTAAGAGGAGCTGATACCCTTGCTTGGGGCCCCAATCCAAAAGGAAAGTTCTCAGTTGCCTCTGGTTATCAAGAGTTGGAAAGACAGAATTTTGACAGGATTGACATTTCTTGGTGGAAGCAAGTTTGGAATAAGTCGGCTTGGCCCAAGTGCAACTTTTTCTTATGGCTTGTGGTGCAGAATAAATGCCTTACCTGGGAGAATCTCCAGAAGAGGGGCTTTCAAGGGCCTTCTATCTGTACTTTATGTAATCAAAGCGAAGAAAACATTTTGCACCTTTTTTTCCAATGTTCTTTCACTAGGGTTATTTGGCACTGGTGGTGGGAAGCTTGGGAGCATGCTTGTATTCATGCTCACTCTTTGGTTGAGTTCTAGAATAGTCTTGGTAGACCCCCTTCTAAGACTTCCTTTTTGGAGGTGGCTTGGGGTATTGGTCCAGGATTTATTATCTGGCAGGTGTGGCTGGAAAGGAACCGTAGGATTTTCCAGGATAAGCCAAAGAGGGTTCAACAGGTGTGGTTGTAGGTTCTAAACATGCTACAAGAGACTCTTGCTGCGAAGTGTGATCTCTCGGAGGATATTGCTCCTGGAGACATGCGGGTGGTTCAAAAGTTGAATATTCTATGTGATGATTCTAGTGGTGCTCATTGGAAAATACAACAGAGCAGAAGTAGGAAAGCTAAAAGGAAGGTTTGTAGGGAGGGAAAGTGGTCCCCCCCCCTTTCGGGACTCTCAAGATCAATACTGATGGATCTTCGAGGGGAAATCCCGGGCATGCTGGGGTTGGAGGAATTGGCAGGGACAGCTCTGGTAAGGTTATTTTCTTCTTCTCTGAATATAAGGGGATTCAAACCAATAATTACATGGAGGCTCTTGCTGTCCTCATGGCTCTTGAAAGAGGTTGTGCTCTAGGATGGAGCAAGATTATCTGCGAGTCTGACTCGCAGGTGGTTGTGGATATGCTGAATTTGCAACGGGTGGAAGATGTGGATTGGCATCTGGCAGTGGTGGGGAGACAAATTCTTAGGTTGAGCGCTTCTTTGGATGTTGTCTCTTTTTGTTATGTTCCTCGTGAGTGGAATAAGACTGTTGATTGCCTGGCTAAGTGGGCTTCTGATCGTGGAGAGGGATGGAGGATGGGAGATTGGACTCACCTACCTCCGGAATGTGCTTTGGATCTTGAGAATCTTGTCAAGGAAGATATGGATGGTTAGTGGTGCCCCTTTAGGGGGTTTTTCTGCTGGTGTTGTGTTCTCTTTCGGGCTCTTGGCCCTTGCTCTCTGTAATTTGATGGGTTGATTCAATAAATTTTTACCCCTTTTCTCAAAAAAAAAAAAAAGTAATTGTCCTTCTAATTGATTACTTTTAGAACATCAACTTAATAAATTATATATATATATATATATATATATATATATATATATATTAGAAATACATACTAACTAGCTTTACAATTAGTCAAATTGAATTAATTAATAAATCCATCTAAATTTGTATTCTGGAAATAATTTTAATACTAACCTCAATTGCTTTGTGGCAACTTGCCAAAAACTAATTAAATCAATTCTAAGTGACTAATTACTCCTTTCATTTTTATTTTTTAATTTAATTATTTTTTTTGGAAATAAATTTATCTTTAAATTTGATTATAAAATAATTACTATTATTTATTATGAAATCAAATAACTATTCTAACCATCTTGTAAATAGTATAACTTTAATAGCATCTATCTTATAATTTACTTTTGGAAATAATTTACTTAATCACCAATACATAAAAATAATATTCTCTTTTTCTAAAATAACTATTTCTTGAACATATATTTAAGCTAACTTTAATTGGAATTTTAAACTAACCCTAGTTATCAACATGCTTTTGCTAAATAAATTAAGGAAACACTATTTTTTTGGAGCAATAAAACTAACACCCATTACTTCAATTTTGAACAATTCTAATTTTCAAAGTGGATTGTAATAATTTCTTTTAAAATGGTAATTTATCAATTACTATATAATTGAGAAACTTTACTAATTCATATTTTTAAATTCCTAATTTATAGATAATTTTCTTTATATATATATATATATGGGATAATAAGATACTAAAGAATCAATGTTATAAATCTATTGTTGAAAAAGAAAATCTGATTTATTGATTTTAAGATAAATTTCCCATTAAGGTTGTCTACTAGTTTGTAAGAAAAAATCAAATATTATAAATATATCCATTGATGAATTATTACTTTTAAATGAAACTTCTATTAAAACTTATGTACAAGCTTATAAGGAACAACACAAAGTGTGATTATTAAATATTATTTTGAATCTTCTAAGTGATTAAAGCTCTAAGAAAATAAAGATAACTTCTAATTTCAAGTCCAAGATAAATAACTTTCCTTAAAAATAAAGAATCTTTATTTATTTTATTTTATTTGCTAAGGATAAATCCATGAATGATTTTTTAGATGTTTCTAATTTAAATAGTTTTCTCCTCTCTTTATTTTTAAAAGGTATATGAATTAATATATATATATATTTATTGAAATTCAATGATAGTAAATCAAGGAGTCATTAAATTACTAAAAGATCAAAAGGATAACTTATGAAGATCCTATGTAATTTTTCTTTTATTTATTTTTTTGGAAACTTCTAATAACATAATTATTTACTATTAATCCAAATTCTTCTTCTTCTTCTTTTTTTAGAAAAATCAAATTGTGTGACTAATCCAATCAAAGGCACATGCAATTTCTTTAATAAGAAAAACAAGTTTCTATTAATACTAATTTATTTCAAGATTTCAATTATTCATTTAATTTAATTTCCATAGTTAAATATGGAATAACTATTAGTTCTTATATTCGATAATTATTTTAATACACTATTCAATTTTATTTAGTATGCTTATTATTCTTTTGCAATCTAATCACATTATTATCATTATTGGATTTTATTTTTTTTGGTTTACTTTAATTCTATTGCTGAAAATCTAAAAAAACTTCTAATTTGATAACTATTGGGAAAATGTCCATTAAATAAGGAAAAAGAAAATCAACCTTCTAAATCAAGAGTGAAATTTAAACTCCCATTTTCACTTCCTCATCTAACTCCTCTTTAAAAAAAACAACATATATTTAAAACTAATTTGTATCAATTTATGATTTATTTTAGATTTCCTTTACCCAATTTTACTATATATATATTATAACAAATAAATTTAATATTTTATAAATTAATCACAAATTATTTATAATTTTCTTTTTCAAATAAAAATAAATAAAATAAAATTTTATTTAAAATTTTTAATTAAAAACATAATTTTAAATTTTAGTTACAAATGGTAATTATAAAACTTACTAAAAAACATAATGATAAAATTACCAAAGTTTTACTATAGAAAAATTCTATTATTTCTTTTCTAAAAAGAAAAAAAATTGGTAAAACTAAATAGATAAATTTTCATCAAATTTAATAATGATTTTAAAGTAAAGTTAGATTCCAATGAGATTAAACAACATTTTAACTAAAATTTTCAACGAGTTTAAAAGAAAAATCTCAATCTTCAACAAAATTTCTAAGTATAATTTTTGATGAAATAAAAATAAAATAAAATAAATAATTTTGTTTCGCTATAATTTTTTTTTTAAAAATGAATTAGAGTCCATTGTAAGGAATAAACTTACCTATAACGCAATTGCTGAAAATCCTTCTCTGTTGAACCAAGCTCTTCGATTCTTTCAAATCTTTGTGCTTTTGTAACAAGTAAGAAAAAACAACCTTTCCTACTCCCTATCTTTTTTTAATAAATTCCTATTCTACAAATGCAAAGAATAATAAAAAGGATGATAATTAATGACCATCAAGGATTCTAATCTTTTTCGTGTCTTTGAAAGAGGCTAGGTAGTCATATTTATAGAAAATGAATGGAGATTTGATGGTGAAAATCAACAGTCGAGATTTGAAAAAAACATCCAACGATCAAGATCAGAGAAGAGAAGAGGAAAGTTTCCATTTTGACTCGTGAGAGGATAATATCAAATTGTGAGAGGATAATATCAAATCTTTAAATTTGAAAGATGGATAAAGGTGCACACAAGGCTTCCATTTTTACGCGTAGTTTACACATGAAGTTACTAAAATAAAAGTAGTTAACTAATAAAAAAAGATTTAAATTCTAAAACAAGATGAAGTTAACCGCTAAAAACTAGAGAGAAGAATAGAAGCTAAAACAAAAATATATATGGAAACTTTTTTTTTTTAAATAAAATTGATTTATTCATATTTTGAAAAAAATTATGTTTATTTCAATAATTAAATTTTAGCATCATAATTTTTATTTATTTTAAAATAATTATTTGATTTTCTTAATATTTTAATTGTTGATTTTTTTTTTTTAATCTATTTTTTTAAAATTTTCTTATGTTTTAATCCCATTATGAAATAAAATAATAATTATTGTTAAACCAACTTAATTAATAATAAAGAGTTTTATTTTCATATGTATTAGTAAGAGGGTTGTGATAGGGAGAGTCGGATTCTTGTCATCCCAAATGGTAAGAAGAGAAAAAAGAATCAATACCCTATTTCCTCTAGGGATGATGAGTATATCACTGGTGACAAGGAAGAGATTGTGCAGTCCTGCCAAAAGTCTAAATTTGTGAAGGGATCAAGTGGAAAAAAGTGGAAGGCTGAAGGGAAGAAAAGAAAGAAGAATCTAACTCTAGTCTCCTCAAGGGAAAATGAGTATGAAATGGGAGATGAGGTTGAGGTGGATCAACCCAACCAAAAATCTAACCCTGTGAAGGGCTCTAATGGAAAAAAGATGAAGGGAACTGTGTTGGACAACTTGTGAAGGGAGGACTTGGCTAAAAAGGTTCAACTAGGGGTCTCCCTATTCCTAATGTGCAACATAAAGAGGGGAAGCAAAGGAAAAAATCTCGTGTGATTTTGGAAAGAGATGAGCAACAGGATCTTGTTGGTAATCTGCCGAATGTTGAGAACTAGGTGATGGAGCAAAATTTGGATAAAGGTGTTGCGGTCTCTGCTCAAAAAGGGAAGGCAACCATGAAGAATGCTATGAACAATAGTGACTCTGAGGAAGATTATTCTGTGGAAAAATATGGTTTTAATTTTAGGAGGGAGATTATGCCTAATTAGCTCGATCTGGTCAAAGAGAGTTATCTCTCTTTATTCAAGATTTTTAAGTGGGTTTTTCATGAGATGAATTCCACTAATATTCAGGTTAGAGTTGTGTGTAATAATGCTGATGAGGCCTCCTATTCTAAGGGGTAGAATATGCAGGCTCAAATCAACAAGGTGCAGTTAGAGGTCAATCAAATATTTGATACTCTCAAGATGGTAGCTGATGAAATATTCAATATGAAGAATGCCTACGAGAAAAAGTTTGCTGCTATTGATGGTAAGTTGGAGAAGGTGGTGTAGGTCAAAAAACATGTTATGTGCAATGAGGCTGAGGGATTGTACTTATTGAATAAGAAGGCTAGGAAGTGGCTGGTGGACAACTCTAGAATGAAAGACATGGCAGCTGATGGTGGTGTGCAACAAAAGATGACTAGTGACACTAGGCCTTCTACTCGTAACTGCAACAAGACCAAAATTAATGCAAAGGCTGGTATCCCTACTGATGAAGTGGTGGAAGTCATGAATTTCCAATAGAAAATAATTGATAGTGATCTTGAAGCAATGAATATTCTTAAAAATCTCTAGTTTGTTTCTATTTTTTGTGCCTTTTTCTAGCTGTTTGTGTGATGGTTTTTGGCTGCTTGTTCTATTTTTGATTATATGATGAAGCTGCGGCTTATTTGTAATGGGTTTTGTGTTCCCTTCAAAACTTGTTTTTCCTATAATCAAAAACAAAATGAACATGGTACAAAATACTATAAGCATCTTAAACATCTTGTGCAAGACCTTATTGACAATAACCAACTTCAAATCAGAGGTGTGAATGATCAAGGTAATAAGTCTACAACTCCTAATCAAAATGTGTAAATCTTTACAAATCCCATGCCTAATCACACTATTTCATTTGTCAAAGCTAGTGAAACTAAGAATGATGTGATGGATGTTGACAGATACGATGACAATATGGATATTGTTGAACAACATCCTGTAGATACTACGGTAGAATTTATTGAAACTAGACCTTGCAAGGATCAACTAAAAAGCATCTTGACATTTCTTTCTCACAAAAATTACATACTTAAGCGTGCACCTAATGGTCCTCTTTACATAGTTGGTTGAATCAATGATACGCTCACTAATGGGATATTGATTGATCCTGTATGTGGAGAGAATGTGATCATTGAAGAATTCTTATATGTGCATGAGCTATATCAAGAAAAATATGACAAATAAAAATAATGGATCAAGACACATAATGGGTTTGCTTGCCCTATGATGGGATCAATAGATCTCCCTTTAAAATTTGGACCGAAAACACTAAATGTATCATTTTCCATCATTTTGCAATCAGACCAATTTCATGTGAAGCTAGGCTATCCATGGATCCGTTCCATGAATGCCATCCTTTTGGTTGTGCATAAATGTCTAAAGTTTCCATTTGGAAATGACATATTTACTGTGCATCATAGTGGATTTAATCCTACCTCAACTTGAGGGAATTTTTCATTAGATTTATTTTGGCCCAAGCCTATGGAACCTATCAAACCTTGTGAGGATTTCTTTTTCAAATCATATCAAAGTTCAAGGTAAAGAAAATTGTAGAATTATCCCTTTGAAACATGACTCAACCTATGACTGAAACATCAACTATCCTTGATGAAACAATGATTGCATCGAAATCCCTTCCAAACATCCAAGAACAACCCACAACAAAACATCCTACTATGTCCTACAAGAGACCGTGAGATAACATAAACAATCTAGTTGTCCCTCCTAGAGTCAAACAAGTTTACAAAGCTAAAGAGAAAGCGGTTGAACAACCTCTTGTTGTTTCTTCTATTCCTCTCAAGGAAGAGAAGACAACTATAATTGACAAACCTTCTCTTACACAAACACAAGTTGATAATAGATTACAACATCTTATTGCTCATAGATTACAAAATCAAGAAGACAAAAACAACATAGAAAATCAAAATCCGAATTTACCTAAAGCAATGGATGATGACTCTATACCCTTGCCGCAACATAAAAAAGAACATTCCATGGACATTTTCATTTGACCTTGTTAGTGTATGTTTTTAAATATTATTTTTCCTACACATTATTAAGCATACCTTAGGTTATAGGAGATGTGGTTCATGTGAGGATACGTGGCGTAATCCATTGATTACATGTGTTGTTCCCACTCACACTTGGGTGGTTGAGTTTCACACCCTCTTTTGGCCTTATATGCCACCTCACAAAACCACTCATTTGTCTTTTACTGAGTAGGTTATGCCACCTATTTGGAATTTTCCAAGTAGGCATAACTCCCACCTAATTTGGTTATTTGGGAGTTATTACCCCTCTTGGAATTATTTTCCCATATTGTGCTATATAATTAGCACTCACCTCTCCCTCCTATCTAGTTCAAATCTAGCCCAGATGAGTTCATATTAACTCAATCAATTCAAGGGAGAGTTGAGGCATATTGTATCATTTAGTTTGTGATAATAACATCATTTTGTTATTGCACTATATTCCTGCATTTTATCTCTTGTTGCTCTTGTGTGGAAGGTTTATCTTGGTTTTGCAGGTGATCCTAGGTGCTCGAGTTCATCAACAACTCTTACAGACCTCTCGTCGTGATAAATCTAGATGATGAAATTGACATGTTGCAAAGATTGATGAACAAGTGCATGAAGAGTTGAATTTACATTGTTTTCTTCTTCTATGAGCTTAAATGACAAATCCCCTAAAAAGAGTGTTGAACCTAGTGCTTCCCCTAGTTCAACACTTTCTCTTGTCCCTTTGGCTATTTGTCTGCCTTTCGTTTACACTGACCAAGATTGGGATGCAAACAACCTACTTTAGGTTGAATCACATTTGCCTTACTAGTCTTTTGCTTTTTCATGTTCTCTTTATGTGATTGCATATGCGTAATGTGATCCTCCGTGATGTTTCATTTGATGTATCTCTCTCTTTTTGTGCATTCCTCTATATGTACCTTTCATTATTCTATACATTGTAATCATTTCATTTTTGTTGTGTTTTCCTTTTAGGGATGATGTAAGGCATTGAGACATTTATGTATCTTCCATTTTGACACAAAATATTTTCCTTTTTCTCTTTTCCATTTGTCTTTTTTTTTTTTCCTTTTGGGGATGATGCAACGCGTTGAGACATTTAGGTCTCTCCCATGTTGACCCAAAAGCTTTTCCTTTATCTTTTCATTTATCTTGTGTTTTTCTTTTGGGGACGATATAAGGCGTTGAGACATTTAGGTCTCTTCCATGTTGACCTGAAAGGATTTTTCTTTGTTTTCGCTCTCTTTGTGTCAATCTTCCAAGTTCTATGAGTATTTGGGGAATGATGACATTTCTAAGCTCTCTAAAACAACATTCTAGTAAAGACATACTGACCCGAAATCTATAGATCCTTTATGTGTTTGTTGGGGCAACCCTTCCTTCCTATTTCATGACGTAGCTTATTTAAAAAACATATGACTTAGCATAGGGTTTTTTGAGGAAAGCTCTCATGTCTTGGGACAAAACATTAGCTACTTAAATAAATTGCTCATAGTGATGGTGTAGCAACTGCTATAAAGTGGGGGCATAAATTGATGACATCTTTTGGAATATTTCATGGCGTGATTTTTATTTTTCTTGGTGGTGTCATTGGGTTTGATGTCCTCTGAGAGTGAAAAATTTCTAAGCATATGATCTCCCTTCATGGCATGATGCAAGCGAGGCATCCCATAAGTGGAAATCTGATATCCTTGACTTGTCCTCTCTTGGAGACATTAGGCACAATGTTCCCTAAGAAGAAGACCTTACATGAATAAAGCAAAATACCCTTTAACACAAAAACTTACATACATGACATTCAAAAGCATTTACAAAAAGCATTACATTGTGGTGCCTTATCGAAGTTGTCAGGTGGATAACTTTGGTATAGTTTGAGAGGCTAATATGATTCTCTCATTTTCCACCTCATTAGGATAACTCACCTAGTGGACAGACTGAGGTTCCACTACCCCATAGTCAGCATACACATACATATTTGGGATAACTCACTTGGTGGACACATCGAGGTTCCACTAGCCCAAAGTGAGCAACATATGTTATGGACAAACAACTGCATTCCACATCGTGTTGGAATGGTTGTGCTTGATCCTTTGTTTTTCTTTATCTTTCTTGGCCTTTGACAGGGTATGATTATGTATCTTTGTTATTGTTGCATACTAAAGTGTCTTGAATGTCTACTTTAGTTTTAGTTTGACATGGGGTCATCCTCTCACTAAAGTGGGGGAAAAATGTAGTATCAAAAAAGCATCCCTTTTCCTTACTTAATTTGGGAATAATTGTCATTGAATTAACCTAATTTTTCCTTGGTCTAATGTAGTAATGTGTTGTACATGTATTCACATTGATCTTGGGCCCCTTTTTAATAAAATGTACTTAATTTGTACCCTATTTTAGGTGTTGTAAGGTGTTGTACTATACTTTCACACTTATCTATGGTCTCCTTAATTAATTGTGGTTAATTGGAGTTAATTAGCCCCTTTAATTCAAATTCAAGCCCTCTTAATTGCATTTCTAAGAGATCCATCCCTACACCCAGCATTCAAATAGTAGAAAATTTAATTGGGAAAATTTGAGGTCCTAGAAAATGGTTCTAAGACCCATTTTCCCTATGTGGCAAATGGGTCCTCCCTCTATAGAAACCCCCTTTCTTTGAACATTTGACATGGGTTTTTGATGTTATTTCATCCCCCAAAGGCAAGGTCCTAGAAACTTGTGCCAAGACCGATTTTCCCTAGGTGGTGAATGGGTCCTCCCTTAATAAGGACCCCCTTTTTGAATTTGATTCTAGCAGGGTGTCGGTTTGAATTGGTTGAATTTTGGGGTTAATTCTAGATTTAGTATAAAGAAGGGGTTATTTCACATTGATTCTCCTAACAAGCTTACAAGACATCCTAGCAACTTTGAGAGAGAATTATGGAGCACTGTGAGAGAAATTCAAACAAAGGCATTTCAAGGTAGATTATCAAGGTTTTACTGCAACAATTCAAGATCATTTCGTCATGTCTAAGGCGTAATGCATTCATGCATGTTGTTGAGCTAAGATAGTTGATGTAGCATTGAAGATCCATCTTGCAAGCATTGTTACACATCTATTTGAGATCAAGATCTACATTCTTCATGGCCACTTCATGTTAGATTACAAATTTATACTCTAAGACAACTTCTAAGGTATCAAAACTTCATTATTTTATGTTTCACGCTTCAATTTCCTTATTTCATCATTTGGTTTAATTACCTACAAGGGTTTGACTTAGGCAAACCCATATTCACTAAAAATCAACAAGTTTTTCTCCTTTTGAGTGTGTGTTTGCATATTTACAGATTGAAGATCAAGTGGAGAAGAATTTTGAAGCAAAATTACAAAAGTTGTCAAGTTGCAAAGTTGACATTCAAAGTGCAAGAAAATGGGATTGAAACTACAAAATTTATTATAGGTTTTTGAGAGCTAACAACCGGGAATCTGAGAGGGTAGACATCAAGGAAAATAACCTAGATCTCAATTTTAGAAACCCTAACAAGGACCCATTCGCCACTAAAGGGGAATGAGTCCTTTGTGCCCTAAAAATAGGCTTCTTGTAGCAAGGTACACATCATTTTGAGCTCTAAAAACTTCCCTCATAGTTGTTATAATAGTTAGGGTTAATTTATGATTGTTATTTGCATCTTATCACACACAAACCCCCATAATATTAGGGTGAAAAGTGTAGTGGTTTATCATTCATTTTGGTAAACCCTATTTCCCCTGTAATCAAATCTATTCCCTCCACCTGTGAGTAACCCTTTACAACCAATTTTACTTTATGCCTCTCAACATTGCCATCATGACCAATTTTTTTCTTGAACACCCAATTGCATCTAATGAGTTTACATCCTTTAGGAAAAGTACTAAATCCCATGTGATTTTTATTCAATGCATTCATCTCCTCATCCATAAATTTCATCCAAGAGTTTGCATCACTCATACCCATTACCTCTTGCACAATCCTTGGCTCATCAACATTAGCAATTAAAGAAAATATATAATTAGATCTTAATAGAAAATAAACAAACCTTTCATGTTTTCGCCTAGTATGAGTGGACCTCCTTAGTGGCTGAGTTTGAGGTTCTTCCTCTTTTTTTCTTTCTAAGCTAGTAAAGCTCTCCTCATCATCAGGTCCATTCTAAGCTTCTGATTCAAATTTCATAAGGTCAAGAGGACGTTGAACCACACATTTTTTTTATGCTCTTCTATAGGATACATAACATTGGAAGAAGGTTTCATCTCTCTAAAGATAACACTTTGACTATAGAGAATATTTTCAACCACTATCTATCCCAAATCTTGTACCCTTTCACACGAATAGCAAAACTAATGAAGATACATTTAACAACCTATTTTTAACTTTGACATTTAATCTCTTTTCCTTCCTATCTAAAACAATTACCATTTTAGGGTTTGGAGCTACAACCAATTTCTAAGGCTCTTCTAGAGAGCACTTAACATCTCCCCCAAATTGTAATTGTTCCCCTCAACTCCCTCTATCTTCCATCACCACAACTTTTATAGCTTTCAAAAGATCCTATCCTCATTTACACCCAATATAATATCTGTTTAAAAAACCTTACTCTCTACTTGTGAATCTAATTAACCCCACTTGCCCCTTCCGTGCCATCGACAAGATCATTAGAGGCTAGGTCACCCTCTCCATTAATGATTGTAAACCCTAAATTATCCACTCCTTCAAAACATTAATTGCAATGAATGAGGGCATGAACCAAAGTTAAATAAATTAAAAATTTAATGCGGGAAATTTATTAAAAATGAATTCGCATTTAACAAAAGAAATAAAATTAAGGAAATAAGAAAAAAAGGAAAATATAGAGCACCCAACCTATCAAAAACTCAAATTGTTAATGGCCTAAGACCATTGTTATCGACTTGAAATATCCTCCTTCCTACTTCTTATGGAACATCCTTGATTTTGTACTTCAATCACTTATTGAATTATGCTTGCTTCTTATCTTTGTCCTCTTTTAAAATGTCAAAAAGTGGTATGTCTCTCTACACAAAATCTTCCTCACCATGTTCTCTAGATCTCCCATTTTCTCCCTTTCACAGGGATTTATCTACAAACTGAATTTCTAGTGAGTATTTAACCTGGTATATCGGTAGAAGTATTAACAAGAAAAACTACACAAAGAAACTCAAGATTTTGCATAGATTGTGTTGTGTTGCTAATGATTCCAATGAGAAAAGGGGAAAAGTTTGCAAAAAAAATATTACTACACCCTACCAAAGCAATTTTTTTAAAAATGAGATGAATGAAAACCACCCTCCATACAAGCACCACTTCAAATCTTTCATAGTAGGCAAAAAGAAGATATGAAAATATCATGGTTTTTGAGAGAAGACTTTTGTAGCCTTAGTTTCCGTTCATTCCCCTCAATATTTTTTTATATTATCAATTATTGTAGAAGGTGATCTCAAAATTGTTGGTTCTCTTGAAGCAATGATTATGAAATTATTGGTATGCACAAAGGGATAGTTCTATCCTAATACTTTTATCTTCATCTTCCCTTTCTTCCAAAGAGAAAATATTTTTAAAATAGAGAGTATTGCAAAATACCAAAATCAATTCATCATGTGTATTAGGATTGATGCCAGGGGTATCTCCATGTTCAATATTCCTCCAACTATACAAACCCTAAATAGGCTTCTTGCCTTTCAATGTCTCTAGAAACTTTTGCCCACTCTATATTTTAAAAAAATAATATGCTTTGAAATGGAAGAATTTATACACACAATGCCTTCTATAATCCAAATGACCCTTTTTTATTGTTCAATTCAAATGATCATGTTGTTGCACGATGAACACCCTTGGCATTAGGTTTTCAAGCTTTTTTTGTTATCAATTACATTAAACTAAAAAATTAAGGTTAGATTTTAATTGTGAGCTTATATGTGGATCATTTGATATTTACATTTTTGTGGAAGTTGTATGTTCTATTGAATAATTTATCGTAGATCAAATGAAAAACAAGATTGTAGAAATTTAAACTTAGAATTATGAAACAAAAATATGGAGACAAAGAACATGAATACACAATATTTATAGTGGTTCACCAAAACTAGCTACATCCACTTTGAAGTAGGGGAATTATTTTATTAATCTCTATTTTTTAATACATGCTAAAACATCATAACTACAACAATAATGAATTATCAAATTATACATTATCCATTTTGGATAAGTCTTTGAATGTGAATGTGAAAGGACTTGTCCAAGTGGTGGGAAATGGAGGCTGATCGTTGGGCTTCAATACCCAAAAATCTCCCACTTGAAGTCCAATGTCTATTGAAAATCTTAGAGATATTCCCCCAATTCACCCCTATTGTCACATCTTGAAAATACTGAGAGAAGTCCTACAAAACTCAAAATTCTCCCTCGGTACTATCTTCATCAATGCATCTGCCAGATTCACCTTTGTATCAATTTTCTCAACTTCTAGCTTGCCCTTTTCAAGTACATTTTGGATGAAGTGATATCACAACTCAATATTCTTGGTCTAATTATGAAAATCTGAGTTCTTTGCTAAATAAATAATGCTGTTATTATCACACATAATAGTGAAAGTATTTTGTTTGAAACCCAACTTACCTAGTAGTCACTGCAACCAAATCATCTACTTCACTTCTTCAATTAGTGCAATTTATTCAACCCCGATATTGGAGAGTGCAATCACCTATTACAACCTTGAGACCCAACTGATGTTGCTCTAACAAATGTGAAAACAACTTGTTGTAAAACTTCATTTGTCCAAGTTACTGGCCATATAGGAGTCCACATAACCTCACAGCTATGCATCTCTCCCTCCAAAACATAAAACATAATCTGAAGTGCCTTTTAAATACCTTAGTATCCACTTCATTGCTTCCTAATGAGTCTTACCCATATTGCTCATAAATTTTCTCACTACTCCCACTACATGGGTGATGTCTAGATGAGTGCACACCATTGCATACATAAGACTCCCAACAGCTGATGAATAAGGAATGATCTTCATGTTTTCATGATCTTGAGGTGTTTTGGGACACATTTTAGATGAAAAACAAAAATGATCAGCAAGTGGAGTGCTCACAGGCTTAGCACCCTTCATGTTAAATTTGTCCAAAAATTTGTCAATGTATTTTTCTTGTGACAACCTGATTTCCTTCTTACATCTGTCCTGAATTATGGTCATACCAAGTATCCTCATTGCTGCCCCTAAGCATTTCATTGCAAAATTTTGAGCTAACTGTTGTTTCAAATCATGAATAAATCTCATGCTAGTGCTAGTTGCTAGCATATCATCAACATAAAGGAAAAATAAAACAAATTCACCATTATCTGACACCTTGTAGTAGACACACAAATCAAATTTACAATGTGTGAAGTGTTGCTTAGCCATGAAAGAATCAAACCGAAGATACCATTTCTGTGGGGCTTGCTTGAGCCCATACAAAATTCTCAACTTGCAATACAAATATTCATAACCTTGTTGCTCAAATTTTTTAGGTTGATGCATATACAATTCCTCTTTTATATCACCATGTAGAAATGTAGTCTTCACATCAAGTTATTCCATCTCAAGATTATAAACAACTACCAATATGAGAACCACTTTAATGGTGGTTATTTTCATAATTGGTGAGAAAATTTCATTGAAGTCTACTCCTTTTTATTGATAATATCCATTCAACACCAATATTTCTTGATACTATTTCCTATCTCCTTCTTCCTCTTTCAATCCATGCACCCATCGATTCTTCAATGCTCTTCGATTGGGTGGAAGCTTGACCAAATCCAAAGTATGATTGGCCATGGGTGAGTCCATTTCATCTTGCATTATGTCCAACCATTTCTCAAAATTAACATCGTTGTAGGCTTCTTTGAAAGTGGTTGACTCTAATTGATCAAAAATCAACAATTGATAATCATAAAATTTTATTGGAGGTTGACGCTCCCAGGTAGACCTCTGCACCTAAGGAACTACTATATGCAAGTAGCCTCATTATTGCAAATTATTTCCAACATTTTTCCTCTATATAATATTACCAATATTACTAGTATTACTTACCCTAGTTTCTTGAGGAAAAATTGGACGTTACAAGCCAAGATTAGTGTTTTGAAAAAACATGTCATAATCAATAGAGTGATTTGAAGATCAAATACTTGCATGGGACTATTAATTTGTTGCATATCATTATAACCAGATGCTGTATTTAAATTTAAATTTTCTTAGGATTTAATTTTCCCATCGACCTATTTTATGGCTACAAATGTGAATCAAATGCTAGCTACGATGAATAGGCAAACCTCAACATAGAGTCTGAGGATTACAAAATAGGCTATGTTGGCACTTCAAAAGGAAGTGATGAATTTTGTGATATGGTGGACTATGATAAAAGCTCATGTGAAGACAAAGAAGTTAATCGTGAGGTAGGGGTGAATGAGGAAAAAAAATTATGCCCATCACGTGAGACAAAATTCTCATGGAAAGGGTGTTCAAGGTGCTACATTGGAAGCAATATTGACATGTTTGACTACTACAAGTTGGGATTCTATGTTGATTGAAAATATTTTGAACATGCCTACAGGGGAGTAGAGACAAAATATGATGGAAAAGACTGGCCAAAAAAACTTTCATTGAATTGGTTTGTTTCACAAGTATGGGTTGTGTGGGAAATTTTATGTTCAAAGAGTGCTGACGCCTCATAAGAAATAGGGTTTAGGTATGTGTTGTTTGAAGGCATTGAATGGCGAAGAATACAACTTGAAGAAGGGAAATTCATACTAGTTATTGGATGTGAAGAGGTTTGAAAAGAGCTTTGATTTGAATTTACACCATGATGTGCTAAACTTGGTACCAATTTTGGATGTGAAAGCTATGAATTGCTCCCACAACCAATGCTATCAATAGACACATATTCATTTGTTGATGACCTCTTTTTGTGCAAATCTGGAAAGAACATTTCATTGAAGATAACATCTTGACTATGAACTAATTTGTTTGTAATTGGATTCCATAATCTGAAGCCATATTGTTCTTCTTTGTAGCCAACAAAGATACACCTCTTAGATTTGAAATCTAACTTTGTTCACTTCTCTTTCAGAATATGAATGAAAGCTTCATGACAAAATACCCATAGATGATTGTAGGAAATTCATCTTCCTAGCCATCTCTCCTTCAGAGTATCAAAATCTAATATAGATGATGGGATGCGATTGATCAAATACACTACTGTGTTAACCACTTCTACCTAGAACTCCTTGCCCAATGTTGCATTAGAGAGCATACATCGAGCCCTCTCTAGAATCGTCCAATTCAACCTCTCAATTGCACCATTCTCGTGAGGGATGAATGGTACAACCTTAATTTGTTGAATACCATTATTTGCACAATAACTATCAAATTCTGAAGAACAAAATTCACCCACATTATTAGTTTTTAGACATTTGATCTTGTTACTCGTTTGGTTCTCAAATATAGCTTTAAATTTTTTGAATTTGGTAAGAAATTCAGTTCCCATTAAGCATATAAACCCATACCTTTTGAGTATAATCATCAATAAAAGTAACAAAATAATTGGCTCCTCCATAAGAGGTTACCTCTATAGGACCAAACACGTCATAGTGCACAAGCTCTAATGACATTGTCTTTTTATCATGTCTAGTCTTCGAGAAACTAATCTGCCTCTATTTTCAATAGAGATAATGCTCACATAGGTCCAAATCCATAGATTTCAATCTCAAAAGATGATCCCTTTTGGGCAAGATTTCGAGTCCCTTCTTGCTCACATGCTCAATCCTTCTATGCCATAGTTCCGCTTCACTATCCACAAGTGTCATTGTATCTCCCACTTCAGTGAGACTATCTAGCACATATAAAGTTCCCAATTTTCTACCTCTTGCAAACACAATTGCCCCTTTGTTCACCTCCCAAGAATTTGAAGAAAAAGCAATGCTACATCCTCGAGCATCAAGCTGTCTCATAGAAACTAGATCTCTTTTTAATTTCAGAACATATCTTACATCACCAAATAACCATTTATTTTCATTCTTCAACTTCAACATCACATCACCTTTTCCAATAATATCACATTTGCCTTGTTATCACCAAGAAATACTTTAGCAAATTTTCCTTCTTGATAATTTTGGAAGGCTTCCCGACATGAGGTTGCGTGGAATGATGCACTGGAATCCAACACCCACGAATATGTTGTAGTTTCACCCATTGACAAGACTAGAACACTTTCATATTTTTTATATGTGGTGTTATTTTTTTTGTACTTTGATTGATTCTTACACCTTTTTGTATGACCAACAATTCTTTTTTGTATGCCCTTCTTTTCCATAAAACCAACAACCTCCATTTTTGCCGCTTGAAATTGATCTTCTTATATCGTTATTTATGCCCCTTTCTGGATGTCTACCTCTATTATCAAAAAACAATGCATCACAGGATGTAGTTCCTTAATTTTTCCTTCACATATCTTCACTGAGAAGAGTTGCAACAACATCATCGAAAGTGAGTTTCATTTTCTTGGATATGGTGGTGCTAATCGCCATCTATTTTATACTAAATTCATAAACTTTTGGTTGACTCTACTAGGTAGAATATTGTAAATGATTATTACGCTGAAGGCGTATCATATTTGGAAATGGCCAACCCGATTTTCACTATCAACGGTTAAAGTAACTTAATCTGCTCCATTGAATGCTTTTAGTCTTTTTTTAATCTTTCTCTTTTTTGATGTTTGAGCACTATGAGTGGTAGGTAGTTAGGTATATTTACATGGACCATAAATATTTATTTTTTTCGTGCTGGCATTCGTTTTTGCAGGCGGTAATTTTTTTAGCCACAGATACATTTTTGTGATTGGTTTTTTTATATAGTTTTTAAATCATATATAATGTTCATTAATTATTATTTATGGGTGTATTAAATTGTATAATTACATTTATTACTTTTTTCTTTTATGTATATTATATTAATTTATTTATATGTTATTTGTTCTAATTATATTTATATTTATATTATATATTATTAAAATAATATAATATTTATATATTATTTTTTATATCTGTATTTATATATTACATTATATTATATATTTTATAAATAATATTATATTGAAAAATATTAGCAAATAGATTTAACATGTTAATATATATTTTTATTTTTACATTAATATGTTCTATTTTAATTAGTATTGAAAGGAAAAAAATAAAATCAACAAATAATTTGCATTATGTTATTATATTTAGTTTTAAGTTATCATGGGGTGATTTTTTTAATTATTTTTTCATAAAATTTTAAGTAATAATTGCATATTTATGGGTATTTTAAAATATAATATTTTCTAATTTAAATATCTAAAATTATAATTACGTTTATTATTAGATATTTTCTTTTATACTATATAAATCTAATATAATATTTAGCTTTAATTATAATACATCTTACATTATATATACTATAATTACATTTTTAATTATATATACATTATATTATTTATTTATTTTGTTATTACAGGGGTCCCCACCATGTGGGCAACTGCAAATAATTTGCAATATGTTATTATGTTTATTTTTATAGTTATCATGGGGTGAATTTTTTTTGTTTGTTATTTTTTCATGAAATTTTAAGTAATAATTGCATATTTATGTGTACTTTAAAATATAATATTTTCTAATTTAAATATCTAAAATTATGATTACGCTTATTATTACATATTTTCTTTTATATTATATAAATCTAATATAATATTTAATTAATATAATTATTTTTATTTTCTTTTCTATTATATAAATCTAATATAATATTTAATTAATATAATTTTTTTTATCATATCTTGGATACCTCGGGCCTAGTCTCTTGCAAGTGAGAACCCCGCCCACAATAAGTCACACCTCTTAAACCCAAGAGTGGAGTCAAACCCGAGACCAATGAGAAACAAACCCAACTCAAATATATACATTATATTATTATTATATTCTATAATATAATTATACAATTATTAGAGGTAATAAACCATATCTCATAGTTTAATTGATCTTTGGATAAAATAGGAGAAAAAAATTATATGTATGTTAATATGTTAGAGAGTATGTGATGAATATAATAGTTAATACCTAAAATAATAAAAATATATAATAATATTATTATATAATAAAAATATAAAATAAAATTAATACTATAATAATAATATATACACAATATCATTTTTAGAATGACCTACCAATTGACCTCGTGTGCTACACAATGTATGAAAAATATAAGCCAAAATTTCCCAATTCATCTTCCACACCTCTTGGGCGTACCCATTGCACACCAAGGTGCGATTGCTAGTTATATTTTTATTACTAAAATGGTAGGTATGTTCTGCGGGCTGTTGAAAAAGTCCGTAGTCAAATTGGACACTGCAACCTTTTACCAGGTGTCCTACAAATGCCAAGTGTCCTACAAATGCAGGTTCGAACTATGTTGACTTAAGTTTTTTTTGTAAACCGCGTAACCTAAACTTAAACTGTAGGTAGGGCCTTCGGCATATTCTATTTGAAGTGAATCGGTTCACTTTAGACATCCAACGCTGAAGCTGCAGGAAATGGGATGCAAGACGATGAAAGACATCCCCACCGTTAAGAGTTTCTCTGTTTTCATTCGCGGAGGTCATGTCAACTGCCAGAAACGCATCGTGCTGGCGAGGGCGAGGGAAATTATGTCATTCGTATCCAGATCTGTTTGGCTGCAACTTTTTGCAACAAATTGCTACCACTCTGTCTACCTCTGCAAATATCTTTTTTGGCTGCAACTTTTTGCAACAAATTGCTACCACTCTCTCTACCTCTGCAAATATCTTTTTGCAACAGATTGCTACCATTCTCCCTGCCTCTGCAAAAAATGGGGGCTTCGGAACAGGGCATGGACATCCATCAAATCATAAAGGATAGAGGAATTTTGTCAGATGTTGTAGTTGCAACTGCCCTGGTAGACATGTATGCAAAATGTGGAAGCATAAACAAGGCACGTGAAGTGTTTTGACAAGATACCTCAAAGAGATGTGGTTTCGTGTACTGCAACGTTTGTAGTATATGCACAGAATGGATTTGTTGAAAAGGCTTTAGAAATTTCCAAGCAAATCAATTGTCAGGTTTAAAGCCAGATTCCTCAACTTTTTATAGTATCCTCCCTGCCCATGCCAAAATGGGAGCTTTGGAACAGTATGGACATCCATCGAAGCGTAAAGGATAGAGGAACTTTGTCAGATATTAGTCGCCATTGCCCTAGTAGACATGCATGCAAAAAGTGGAAGCATTAACAAGGCACGCGAACTGTTTGACAGAATATCTGAAAAAGATATTATTTCATGGACTGCAACGATTGCACAGGATATGTACAAAATGGATTTGTTGAAAAGGCTTTAGAAACTTTCAAGCACATGTAATTGGCAGGTGTAAAGCCAAATTCCACAAACTTCGCCAGTATCCTCCCTGCCTGTGCCAAAATAGGAGCTTTGGAACAGGGTATGGACATCCATCAAAGCATCATGGAAGGAGGATTTTTTCCAGATATTATGGTAGACATGTATGCAAAATGCTCTCGTAGACATGTATGCAAAATGTGGAAGCATAGTAAAGGCACGTGAACCGTTTGACAGAATGCCTCAAAGAGAGGTTAATGGAATGCAATGATTGCAGGCACAAAATGGATTTTTTTAAAAAATCTTTAGAAACTTTCAAGCAAATGCAATTGGCAGGTGTGAAGCCAGACTGGACAACTTTTGCCAGCATTCCTACAACACCTGCTCTGGATTTAAAATTCATTACGGAGAATCTTGAAATGAGAGGTTTCTGGTATGAGTGATTTATTCACCTTTGTTTACAAGAAAAATTAGCGTTAATATGCCCTAATTTGTAAACGGTCTTATGAAAAAGAAAAGTTAAAAAGTAAATTACATCCGTTAGGGTGCCTGTAAAGCAACGCGATTGAAGCCTCGGGTGCGAATGAAGGCAGCTGTGGCTGGAATGTCATAGTAAGAATAAATGTTCATTGATTACTCCATATTTTGTTTTGCTGATATGAAAGTTTCATTATTACTGAACAAGTACAGTTCTAGTTGTTCAATAATGGGACTCTGTATATATGAGTGGAGGTGGCTGGCTTTTAACTCTTTTGGTCGCATCAAAGCATAAAGAATAGAAGGATTTTATTACACGTTGCAGTTGCAACTGCCCTGGTGGAAATGTATGCAAAATGTGAAAGCATAGAAAAAGCACATGAACTGTTTGACAAAATACCCCAAAGAGATGCCATCTCATGGAATGCAATGATTGCAGGATACACACAACATGGATTTTGCAAGGATGCTCTCAAAATCTTTGAATTAATGAAGCACTCTGGAACATATCCTGACGTTGTAAGCTATGCTTGTGTTCTATATGCGTGCAGCCATGCAATTTTAGTGGATGAGGGCTGTACATACTTCAATTACATGAGTAACTCTTATTGTATTACACCTACAGTTGATCATTATGTTTGCATGGTTGAACCTTTTGCCTGGGCTGACTATCTTGAAGACATTACACTTTATCATTAAGATGCCAGTTAAACATGTGGTGGTTGTCTCGATGTGTTTTCTGGGTGCCTGTAGAACACGTATTAATATAAGCTTAGGAGTATTTACAGCAATAATGTTTTTTATTTAGATCCTAAAAATCCTGCGGCAGATGTTCTTCCATCACAGTCCAATAAGCGAAGAAAGTCTTTGCTCACAAATGCTGCCAAGTCTTAACCTCATCCATTCAGTCAGATCTCTCCATATCATAGCAGTCACCAACAGGCCCACTGCTTTCCTTTTGCACCTCCTCTATCTTCTGCAGGTCTGATTTGTCTAATTCAAACCCAAAAACCTTCAAATTCTCCTCCAGATGATCAACATTCCTAATGCTAACAAAAGGATACATAGGCCCTTGCTGCATAACCCACTTCAAGGCAACATTAGATATAGTGGCAGAGTGCTTAGCAAAAATCTCTGCCAACACATCAAGCAACTTCCTCTACTAAAACTCACCCCCCGCCACCTTAACAATGTTCTAATACATCTTCAGGCTGGAGGTGTCCAAAACAACTTTCTTGGAAAGATTCAGCTTTGCAAGCATACCCTTCTTCCTTCCACCCCCAATGCTTATCAGAAAGTAGTCAAAGGCTTGGGGTCAAGTACAAAAAATTGTACCTGGTCGCAGAGAACAGGAACAACACAATCCACAAGCTTAGAGAGGGCCTTTGTATTTATGTTGGTTGTGCCTATGCTTGTAATCAGGCCTCTCTCCTCGAGCTCTGCTAGAGCAAGAGCGGTATCTAGCATTCCTTGGATATAATAATCCCACCAATATAACTACACAAGTCTAGTTTTCCACTTGCAGAGCCTCCATGGACTATCCAATCCTTCTTTCTACTGAGGAAGAGGAGAGGGTGCCTTGGAATATATTTACATATTTTGTGAATATTTGTACTTGAGGAAGTGGGATTTGTGGGTTTTTCTTTCTTTTATCTCCCATTGATCCCTCAACCTGCCTAGAATTTCTTTGCTTAGACCATATATATCAACAGTGTCAACTGTAGCGAGGCCTCCGGATGAATAGGTCTCCATGGCAGAGATGATTTCTTCTTCCACAATCTTTCCATGGCCTCCCGCCAATGTCCAATAGCCATTCAAAATGGCTGCCAATCTTGTGGAGAACCCATCATTAAATTGACCTGTTGAGATGGTTTGGTTCCCATAAATTGCAATGCAGATCACTACTTATATACAGATCTGTTTTATGATAATATGTATGTTTCATTAAATTGTTTTGACCAAAAATGCATATGTATGAAATGAAAAGGTGACCAAAAATGCATATGTATGAAATGAAAAGGTGGAGGAGGTGAAGGATGATGGGAAAAAGACAAAAGGTGAGGAACACTTAAAAGTAAATTGAAAAATTCTTGACTAGCAAGAAGTGAGAGAGGGGGCTTAGAATTATTCTTATTATTTTGTAAAGTATTTTTGTTTAGATTAGTTGTATTATCTCTTGCTAATGTCATTTATGATTAATTACATATTCCAAATAATACATTACAAAATCAAGATATATAATTTTATAGAAGTGCATGTAGATTTTGTCTCATTTGTAATTAGATATTTCAAATGCTGCTTCATGTCCCTTTGTCTAGTAAGATAGCTAATGGATTACAAATATTTTTTAATCTAATTTGATTTCAATCTATCTAGATTTAATTAGAAATAAACTATTAAAATTTTATATATGAAGAAATGAAACAAATTACAATTGTGTTTGTGTTGTAAATGACACATACACATGCCATTTGATATTGATGAGACCCAAATTCGAAGATGGTTAGGAGAGTTGAATAGGGCATTTCATATCCATTCATTTTTTGTTTGTTGTTTTTTCCATTTCTTTTTCCTCTAAACTCTTGCCTATTTCACTACCTATCTCTCTCTCTTATTCACTCCATCTCTCTTGATCTTGATCTTTATCTCTCTATTTCTCTCCTGAAATTTTATTAGATGTTATAGATGCAATTTTAACTATTAGTCTCTCTTCTCACAATATCTATTTCTCTTTTATCTCTAGATTATCTCTCTCCCTCTACCTCTTGCTCTCTCCACCTCTCTACATCTCTATGTGTGCGTCTCTCTATCTCACGCTTCCCTCTTTGTATATTCCTCTCTTTCTCAAGTCCTCTATCTTTGTTCTTTATGTCTCACTCTATTTTTTTCTCACTCTTCCCCCTCTTATCTCTCCCTCTTTCTATCCCTACCCCTCTCTCTCTCTCTCTATTGCAAACATAAGTTGAGCATATTGATAATGGAGCATGATTATCTTCCTCATTCAGAGGGGTTTTTTTTAGTCGTGTTTGGATCCCTATAAGAGGGTGCATAGTTGATTTGGAGCTATCATATCTTCATTTAGACCTTTGTGGTACAAAGAACATCATTTGCTAAATGGTCTACCAATAGAGCTCATGTACTACAAAAATTATACAAAAAATAGACCAATTTTTTCCCTACTTGACCTTCCAAACCTTTTTGGCGTACCCATTGCACACCAAGGTGTGATTGCTAGTTATATTCCATATGAAGAAGAAACTAATGTACTACATGATAGCTACAACTTAATTAAATATTACTAGATATTATTTAGTTCTAAATGAGCAAATCCATTATGAAGAAAAGTAATGCTGTAGAAATAGCAAAGAAACTTGGTTTATTATGACAAATGGAAGGAATGAGTTATTTGCCACCATGCATAGGAGATTGTGTGGAAATGGTAGGGAAGGGGCAGTTAATTTTTTTTCTTGAATAGAAAGTTTTCTATAAGTTTGGAAGTGTAATATTATGAAGTAGAAACGACAATTAAATTTACCTTTGAAGCAGAAATTTAATGTATTTTCTAAATATATCTCCTTTAGGTTTAGAAGCCTAATGTTATACTTTTGTAAGCTTAATTTATGTTAAATGTTAAATAATTTATCATAAAGTTAGTATAGATATTTAAATATTCATTTAGAGTTATTTTAGTTAAAAAAATATTATTTTATTTATATTATATATATTTTTTATTTGAAATGTTCTTTTATTTATTTAAGAAGTATTTTATTTAATTTTAAAATTAAGTTATTTATTTAACATATATTTTTTAACATAGTCATTTTTTAGTGTTTCTTGACATATATTTTTTGTTGCCAATGAAATCAAGATTGCTTAGACTAGCTCTATAGTAATGGAGGTCATAATTGTTGGAACACAACTATTTACTGAGAGGTGGGGGGGGGTGAATCAGTAGATCAATTTTTTTATTTTTTTTAACCCTTGTTATGTAGATTAAGCAAATATGTAGAGATCACACACACCAATACTCATAACACCAAATATACATGGAAAACTCAGTATGGAAAAATCATAGTGAGAAATGCTGCTAGGATCTACTATCCTAATCTAGCCTCATAATAGAACCTCACTGGTTACAATATTTGGGGGCACCAACCCTAAGGAGACACCTATCCCCTAATTTAAGAGCACTAACTCTAAGGAAGCATCCACTCCCTAATTTGAGCACCAACCCAGCTATCTAGTGGCACCAACCAATCAAATTTACAATGGAAGTATGTGGAGCAACAACTCTAGTTACATATGATTCAAATGAATCCAACTTTGTTACATAATCAATCTACAACTACTCAATCTCTTCTTTGCTCTGCAAACATTTCATCTACTATCTTTACTCTTCTCCTAACACACTATGTGCTCATTGAATGCATACGCACTGCTTCATTCTTCAGCACACACCAACCTTATACATTCCATTCTCTATCTTGGTGTAAGTCAATCTTAGGGTTTCATATCATTTGACGCCATTCATGCTTGATTGACCTCTTCCATATTTTGTGACTATTTGTACATTAACGAAGTCATTCACTTCTTCCAATCAATTAGAAACATATCACTGGAGTAGTTACAATGATCAATATTTTTTTAGAAGTTCCACCATTTTGTCACCTAACTATTGTCAAAAAAAGATCTTTAAATGTTGGCCATTGATCACACCATGATCCGTCGGTTAACATTTAAATGCCTTGAGCTACCCAATCCAAACATCAGTTGCCACGTGCCACCTCCCCGTCTTTCCGCATCGGTCAATGCTGGTCAATGCAAGCTTCTCACGAAATGGAAAAAATACTCCATCACTCTTGCTGACCTTAATTTTCCTTTCCATTGAGGGTCAGGAGTCGCTAATCTCCCTTACCACATGCTTGAAGTGCTTAACAAAGTTTAACAAGAAAGTCTGGACACTTTAGTCTGAACCTCTTTACTCACTTGTTGGGCTTCGACCATTGGCCTTACCCTTTATCATTTACCGCCTTCCACTTCATATGCAAACCAAAAGACATACCACCGAACTTTGAAACTCTGATGAGCCCTTTAAGGTATTAGATGTCGAGGTTCGTACATACCGCTTACCTCTTTCTTTTCTTTTGATAAGGTATAAACCTTCTTACTGCTTTGTGATGCCCAAACACTTCCTTCACAAAATGTTAGTTGACATAACCCTTTTGAGTGTCGGCCTTCAGGATTTTTGTTTACCGCTTACTTGCCTTTTGGTAAGGTGTAAGCCAACCTTCTGACTTGTGATCCTGAAGCCTTTTCAAGTGTCAGGGTTCAAGGTTCCTTCATACCCCTTTCATCACTTTCAGTTAAGGTGTAAGCCTTAACTTCGAAGCCCAATACCTGATGCCTTTTCGGACTAAGATAAAAACAACTAACTCTTTCTTCTCTTAGCAAGATGCATAGAGTAAGCTCGAGGCTCGAAGCCTGAACTTCTATAGTTCTTCAAGGCTTCCCTTGTAGCTTCATATGCATCATTCAAAGCGAGACCACTTGACATAAATGACCATCATAACTAGCCATTATCTCCCATTTGACATCCATCAACAATCTCACCAACTGATATTACTCAAATCTCCTTTTGACATCAATGACAATCAAATTTCCAACAATAATGGGGACCTCCTCCCCTACATCGTATTTGGTTTAAATCTACATATGAGCTCATCTGTCTAGCGAGGGCACAAAACTTGTAAGCTTAAGAACCCAGTGGAGGTTTGGACATTGTTAATGTAAGATCAACAATAGACCAAGTTTTAACCACATAACCATGCAAAGGAAAGATTAAAGCTCATTGCTTTACTTAAAGAATACAAATATGTATTTTCATGGTGCTATGATGATCTTAAAGACTTCATGAATGGTGTGTTCAAAAATCATCTCTCTCTGAAACTTGGGGACACTCTATACAAATAGATGCATAGATAGATCATCCAAAGTTCGAAGACACTATTTTTTAGAAGTCAATACAATGCTCAAAATTAGGATTATTTATCCTATCCATCATTTTACATGGGCTGCCAAAATTGTTCCTATAAGAAATAAAAATGGTGAGATTATAATTTGTGTTCATTTTCAAAATCTAAATCAGTCTTCCCTTAAGGATAGTTATCCTCTTCCAGTTATGGACCACATTTTAAAAATTGTTTTAGGCTCTGAGATGATTTCAATGCTAGATGGCTTCTCGAGATATAACCAAGTCAATGTAGCTCCAAAATATCAGCACAAAAAGACATTCACCACTCCTTGGGGCACTTTCGCCTACAACAAAATGCCTTTCAAAATGATGAATGCAAGTACAAATTTTCAAAGGGCTATAGATATTTCCTTTGGAGATTTACGAAAGAAGATTATTGTTAATATTTAGACATGAACTAACATTGTTTTCAAGGAAAAGTGAAGACCATTCTTGTTAGAGTAATCATGCATTAGCTAATAGTTAATTAATCTTTAATTGATTATTAGTCTAATTTATTCTCATGTTCTTAAGCTAAACTTAGGAGTTCTTTTATGCTTTATTAGTTGAGCTAATATTAGATCATTTTGTCTCATCTCATGTGATGTTGACACTTGTCATGATCTGATTGGGCTTTCTCATTTAGGGTTTTGCTCTGATGAGCACTCAACCCTCATTGTAATTATCTTGAGCTTTCATATCTTTTTGAGAGTCTCTTGCTTCTGTATTTTTTTCTTGTTGAGGAATATTGCATATATTGTTTGCAGATCTCTTCCGTAGAAGGTGTATTTGTTTGTTGTTTGATCCTGTGGCTCGTGGTTTTGTGCTTTTTTCACAATACTAACATGGTATTAGAGCATGGATTCAGTGAACCCCTTCTCAATTTATGAGATTTTCTTTCTTCAACAAGGGTTTGAAGTTCATATTTGGTAGATTTCTACTAGAGCCATTTTCATTTTTGCTTCAAAATTCTTGCTTTCACTCATTTTTAGGAAAAACGATTTCTGGGTTTTGTAACCAGGGTCGAAATCTCATTTGAGTATCTATTAGATTTTTCATATTTTGAGTATATCTAAAGAAAATTTCTGTCCGAAAATTTTCATGCGTCATTTTTCTAAATATTGAAGGTCAAAAGAAATTTATTTTTTCATTTTCTACTTGCTAGATTGAAAATATATTTCTAGGTTTTGTTTTGCGCATCAAAATATTTCAGGTTTTTTTTTTTTTTTTCTACAAATAGTGAACGGATTTTTTAGAAATCAAATCAGAAATCTAAGATCAATTTTAATTGTGGAGGTAGATGTGAAAATTCATCAGTAAATGCACTATTTCATTTTTTGCATTTTTTCTGCAAAATAAATGCACTGTACATGGGTATTTTTCCATGCATCTCTAAAATTAGTGAACCTCTATTTTTTGGAGGTAGTTTTGCTAAATTTGGCAGAGGAATTTTTTTTTTCCCTACTCAACCCCACTCCATTGGGCTTTTCAGTTTTTCACCCTATCTTTGAAAGGCCATATCTTGGTCATACGATGATATTTTTCAATGCAATTTCTTTTGAAATGGGGTAGAATTTCGAGGTCTTCACGATGGTGCAAGTGGTTTCCAGTTTGGACTTCTATTTTTTTTGTTGTTGTATTTTCTCAGTGTTGTTGTTGTTTAGTTATCATTTTAGAGACTTCAACAGGCCATATTTTCTGCATTTGGACTCATTTTAGGTGCCATTTTTTTTGAGAGTGCATGTTTTTCTGTGTACTTCATCATGGTGCTACATGTTTCCTCTTTTTCTAGATCAGAGAATTTCATTTTCAACATGTAGTCCTTTTTTTGGACATTATGGACTCCCATTGTATGAATTTTTCATTATGTAAATGCATTGAAATAAAGTGCATTTGTATTTCGCATGACTATTGGGATCTTTCACATCACTTTGTGCCTTACTGTACTTGAACTATTCTATAAAGTTCCATGGGGGGGTTTGATATTTTTTCCTTTGTTTGCAATCATACCTTTGTCAAGTGAGTGTCCCTTCCACGACAACAACCTCATGTGTGTGTGTCTTTTGTTTGCACACCCTTTATATGTGTTGGTACTTTCATGTTTGCACGTTCAAATGTTCCTTGATTCTCCTACATGCAATTCTTGGTTTCACACAGTTTTAGTGTTCTTGTCATGGCTCTCCCTTTTCAACATTATGGGGGATTTCTATTGTTGGTGCTAATGCTTCCTTGGGTTTGCGTTGGTGTGATCTATGTATCTAGTTCTTGTTCCTATGTACTAGTTGGATGCAACATGTACCCCTGCATTTTAGTGAGATGGATCATTTACCATATGAACACTTGCATTCCTATTTCTGGAGGTTTTCATTTCAACACCATATTAGTCTTCATTCGATAGCAGTCTACAACTCCTTCATGCTTCTGTGATGTTCTACATGTTCCATTTTTTTCAGGAAATTGTCTTGTTTGGAGGCTTCTTTAGTCCTTCACTTGGCATTCATCTCTCTTTGGAGTGGAGTTTTTCCCATGAGGTTTTCTCTATTTGTCTGCATTATAGAGATTTTTTGTTTGTACATAGGTACCTCACTAGGCCTTGTTTGCTAGGACCCATCACGAATTCTTTCTTTTTAGGGTTTTCAGCTAATCCCTAAGGGGTGATCCCACAATAGTGGTTTATAATTTTTGGCCAAACTAGACACTGAAATAATTTTTTTTAACTAAATCTTCACTTTCGGGCACCTATAGCGGTTAAACCACGAGGAATTTGAAGATTATGCAAACTAGAGTTTCATAATTTTTTTTCTATAGATTCTAAATATATATATATATTTTAAATTTTTGGAATCAAATTGCACTTCTTTTTCCATCTCCCTCGAAAAATAGTTTTTTTCAGAAAACAACATTTTTAAAAAGTGACGCTCACCGTATAACACTTAACTTTTTTTCCATGAAGGATAAAATTATAATTCTTTCAAATTTATATTTTCAACTCTGATATCTAGTGCTTCTACTTGGTTAGATAGTTTTTTATTAAATATTTTTTCTTTAATCAAGTTTCAAAGTCAAACCAATTATAATTCAGACATAGCGTGACCGTATAATGCGTAACTTTTTTTTGTATGTATCGAAATTCAATTTTTTTCTTTGTTGGATCAATAACTTCAATATATGGTGCACTCATATATATATATATTTTTTTGATAATCTGCTATTTTTCCACATGTGCAAAACATAGAGCTTGATTTTCAGTGAAAAACCTACATTCACAAGAAATAAAAAATAAATATAATAATAAAATTAAATTTATTTAAAATTATACTTTTTGGGAATCTTATAATAAGGACTACATACTTACAAAAAATAAATTTTAAATAAAATCATTTGATCCCCCAAAAGGTAAATCAAAAGTGGTTTTTTATCAACATTTTGATAGGTGTAAAGGAGACTCCGTTATAGGTATGGTTTAAAACTAGCAGGGTTCTATCTAAGGGGGTTTGATGTAAGGTAGTTTGATCAAGCCCTCTTCAATTGGAATGCTTTAAATGGAAATTTTTAAGGCTTAAATCATTATATTTTCTAAAAATATGCGATTTCAGCAAAAATCAGATCCTTCTAGAAATTTTAAACCAGCTTTGTAGGATCACCCTAAGTTCATCATAAGGGGGGGTGTTAGAGTAATCATGCATTAGCTAATAATTAGTTAATATTTAATTGATTATTAGTCTAATTTATTCTCATGCACTTAAGCTTGTAGACACAGAAAATATACCGATTGATCCTATACACTTGATCCTGATTTTACTAACACTAGCTCATCCTAAATCATCTCCTTTACTAATCATTTAATTAAATAATATCTATTTAATTAAATTCATCACATTTCATCTCTTAATTAAATAAATTAATTTTTATCTAATTAAGTCATCATCTCCTATTAATTAAATAAATCATTTTATTTAATTAATCTTATAGTCTCTCTTTTAATTAAATAATTCATTTGATTTAATTAATCTCTAAGGTCATCTCATTTAAATTAAATAAATTTATCTTTATTTTATTTAAAACTAACACCATTATCTTTAATTAAATATATCAAACTTTATTTAATTAAGTCTAAAATCATTATTCCTCTAATTTTGATTTAAATTAATCCAAATATCTAAATCAAATTGTCACATTAGCTAATCTCCTTTTAAATTAATCAAATCATGATTAATCCTAATCCTAATCACTCAAATCCTCTAGCTTTTGCAACTTGCTCAAGAAAATCAATTTAATTGATTTATAAATCTTCAATTTCCATTCAAAAAGGCATCAAAGGATGGAATATTTTTCAAATTGAAAAAGTCCTTCCAAAAGGACTCGTCCCTCCAACAAGGCATTAAAAGCCTCTTACATTTCCTTGCCTTGAGCCAAGTGGTATCTAATTCATTTCTTCTCTCCCTCCAACTTGCCACTTCTCCAAATTTGAATTTCCACCTAATATCATTTATGTGTACATTCATCAAAATGTGCCCCACATTTGTCCACTCACATGTTGACAAGTGGCTTTATGCTATTGGTTGGTGTTTGATCCCACATTCATCCATTTTTCCTATTCCTCCATCACTCTCTTCTATAAATGGGTGATCCCACATTAGTGGTTTACAATTTTTGGCCAAACTGGACACTGAAATAATTTTTTTAACTAAATCTTCACTTTCGGGCATCTATAGCGGCTAAACCGTGAAGAATTTGAAGTTGATGCAAACTAGAGTTTCGTGAAATTTTATCTGTAGATTCTAAATATATATTTTTCAAAACTTTTGGAATCAGTTTGCACTTATTTTTCCATCTCCCTCAAAAACTAGTTTTTTCAGAAAACAACATTTTTAAAAAGTGACACTCATCGAATAACGCATAACTTTTTTTCCATGAAGGATAAAATTCTAGTTCTTTCGAATTTAGATTCGTACCTTTGATATCTAGTGCTTCCACTTGGTTAGATAGTTTTTTATTGAATATTTTTCTTTAATCAAGTTTCAAAGTCAAACCAATTACAATTTAGACATAGCGCGTAACTTTTTTTGTATGTATCGAAATTTAATTTTTTTTTTGTTGGATCAAGGACTTCAATATCTGGTGCACTAATATTTTTCAATTTTTTTTTGATAATCTACTATTTTTCCACGTGCAAAACAAAGAGCTAGATTTTCAGTGAAAAACCTATGTTTAATAAAACTAAAAAAATAAATACATAATAAAACCAAAACATATTAAAATTATATTTGTTGGATAGCTCGTTTTGAGGACTACTTGATTCCAGTTGGGTTTATGAATTCTCCACCATTTTTTTCTTCAACCCATGCTCCGAAGTGCCAAAATTTAGATTTTTTTGTGTCTCGGGGGGGATGAGGGATTAGGGGGTTTCGAGCGAACCACCCTTCCATAAGGGATTTTGTTGGGTTTTTGGGTGGGAAAGAATTAAAAGGGTTTGCTCGAACCAGTAGGTTCTTACAAACCCTTAAAATCAAGTTTTTTTCCATGTATTTGTTTTTTGTAAGTTTTCCTTCCTCACTTGAATTGTAAACCACTATTGTGGCTTCACCAAAATAGAAGGCTCTCATATTGATTTTGGATCCAGAACTTGAAGTAAAGTCATTATCTTCATATTTTCATCTATCTTAATCCATTTTCATCAAGTTTCATAGTTTTATAGCTAGGTTATTGCAATTTTTCATCAAGGAGCATCGAATCTTCACCATTGATCATCAAGCTTGCAAGGAATTGGGAAAGGGCCATTTTTGACATCAAAATGACACCAATTCCCCCATGGGATTGAGAGTTTGTTTGCATTGAATAGGATTTCATAACTTTTGTTTGTGTTCTTCATGCTATTTCTTGTTCTTTGCATTTCAAATGAATTTCATGGGGAATGTTGTTTCTAACTTGCATATTGGACTAATAATGTGTTTGTTCTTTGTGTTTGTGCAGGTCTAGGATCATCATTCATATTTTGGCACTAGGAGGGCGGATTGGAGGAAATTAACACATTTTTCTTCAAAATTTTGTTGTTTTTTGAAAATTTTTGTGTCTACAGGAAAGTGTGTTGCTAATAGAGGAATTGTGCCACTATCAGTCCAGTGGCGCTAAAGAGCAATGCTGAGAAACTCTAAACTGGGATGCTAGGTTCTTCCCGCCAGTATATTTGAATTCCAAACTTCGACGCTCTGCCATTTTCCTGTCACTGGTTAGGTCAAACTCCAAAGTGCACCGCTGGTCAAAACAACGACGCATATGCAATCACTGGTTTCTCCACAATATGATGCTATTAGTCCTAGCATCACCATACAACGACACTGACTCTATCAAACTGTGTCACATTTGTGGATTGGGCCACTGGGTTTGAGTAAAAGTCAACTTTCAAGTTATTTTGACATGTGCTTTTTATCTTTGATAATTTTTAACCTTTTAGCTTGTTTATTGTCTCTAGTTTTCTGTGAACTAATTAGTTTTCTAGGTTGAAGTGGTCAAGAAGGAAGGGAGAAAGAAAGGAGGATTTTTCTTTATGACATATTTCTATCGTATCAAGTGTTTTTAAACACTTTGGAAGAGATTATAATTCCATTCTAAGGATTTGCTATCTTTCAAGCTTTAGGACTCAATAGATTTCATTTGCGCTGTAAAAAGAACAAAACAAAGGGGTTACAAAGAATCTTAAAAACTTACTACATTTTTTTTTAGACTTAACACTTGAACAAACAAATCTCACACTTCAATATTAGTGCTTAAAAAGAATTCATTCTTGCTTTGAAGGTTAAAATGAACATGTGCCTTTTATGTTTTGTAATCTCTTATCCAAAGTAATATCATTTAAAAGGAGTATGCGCTTCTCTCGTGCGTCACGACGATCTTGAGAATCATAATTCTTTTGGTGATATTAAGTTGTATTAAAGATTGCCTCCATATTTCAATTTGGGTTTCTTAAAATTGAATAAAGCTTGCTAGTGTGAGTTAGGTATATCACGTGTGTTCTCTCTTTGTTCATGCAAACAAAGATTGATCAAACTATGGATGTACTTGCTCACTTTTGTTTACCCTTAGATGGTCTTCCTGGTGGGAAAAATTAATGACCCCAGGGAACATTCCAACTAGGAACACGCTAAATCCAAGTGACTTCCACTCGGTATATAAGTGTGGGTACTTGAGGAAAGTTCAAGTATCATGAGGATTGTTCCAAAAAGAAGGGAAACAATGGTCTCTTTCCATATGGATGATCCCCCATGAATGAAATGCCTATGCTAGAACCTTTTGTTTAGAAGTCCAAATTCTTATCTATTTGTTGGTGCAAGAATGGTCGTTCTGAAGCCATCCCACATTTTTACGGTTCTTAGTAGAGATGAGAAGTATGCCATGGGAGTTTCATGGGTACTGAAGCTTGGCTGACTCAGGAGCCGTGGAGGGGATCCAGTGTGGTCAAGCTTCTAATTATTCGCTAAGAGTAGGCATAGTTGGATTTATCCAAGTGGGAATTCAACAAATATTGTCTCTTGATTATCCATAGGGTTGTGCATTTTCTTGGAATAAAAAACACTTTGCTTGGATCTAAAACATTGGAAAACAAACATTCAACATGAACATCAAATTTCAAACCCTTTAGGAGGAGCAAATACCGTTGACAAAATTTAAGTGCTATTGATTTCCCTAGGGACTCTATCAAGTTAGAGGCTTCTAAGTATTTGAATTTACATCTCAATTTTCTCTTACTAAAGTCAACATTAGGGAACCTTTTCCTTAATTTCCTTGATTTCCACATAAAATACTTTGTGGGATGAAAAAAAGTTGGGACATTAGACATCTAGTTTGAAAAGCTAATCAAGAGAGTGTTTGTGGTAAAAGGAATTCACTAAGCAAAGTTAAGAAACAATTGAACCCCACACATGTGCTCTTCCAAATGATTTCCTGAAAGATCAAAATCTAAAAACCAAAGTCCAAAGGTCTTAGTCAAAAAGCTTGCAAGAAATGTTTTTGCATGCTTTACGAATTTAGAGAAAGACTGACCTTCAAATTTTACAAACGTGCATCAAAGAACAATCCAAATTTGTACTCATTTTACTATTGTCAAAATCCAAGTCTCTTTCAAAGGTTTGAGTATCTCACATAGGAAGTATTGCATGTTCTTCAACACTAAGGTCTTGTAAACAAGAGTCTTTTTAGGTTCATTTAGGATCAAACCAATCACTTTCATCCATCCCTCAAAACATCAAATCAAAATCATCTCACCAACAACTCTTGGAAATCTTGAAAAAAAAATCATTCATACTAGGATTTTTGGGAAATCCTCTAGATCAAATCCAAATCATCTTTTTTGATTAGATATGTGTAGATGAATCCTTCTCCACATATTTAGCCAAATTATCAATCCTTGTGAACAAGTCTATCCCTTGATAACATCCAACATCTTGGGATGTATGAGTTCATTATCCAAAATCCAAAATCAAATCAAATCAAAATCATCTTGTTTGGTTAGGTATGTATATAGATGAATCCTTCTTTACACAGTCAAATTAGCATCTTGTGGACAATTTTAATCTATGACAACATCTAACCTCTTAGAGTTTATGAGTTCACTATCCAATCCAAATCAAATCAAACCAAACCAAATCAAATCAAAATTCAAAAGTTCCAAAGTCTAGTATCTCCTTCAAGATCTCCTAAAAGTTCAATCGTTCACACCATCCATTGTTCACTTATCTCATAATCACCCTTTGATGCTTAATCATCCTTGATTTTCTCTTTTTTGCCTTAAGTTAGATCAATCTAAATAGCTAGATGTTCACCTCACACATTCTTGAAAGTTGATCCCTATTTAATGGTTCAAACTAGATCACAACACAAGAAGAACATGGAAACCAACAAAGAAACATCAACTTTGAGTGACTTGAGTCAAACCACACCTGAAATTAATCCCAATGGATCTAGCAATCCCACACTTGATCTTCCTCCACTTCCACAAGATTCTCAAGAAGGAGGTTGCCAAGTGGAAGACACCACCAATAATGTCTTAGGGATCACACAAGATGAAATCATTGAGATGGTCCAAAATCCCAAAACTCACCGAATTGTCAATACCATGATGAGACTCAATCCCTCCCAATATATGCTAGAATTGGAAAAAGAAGGGGCCAAACTCCCTTTCGACCATGATATAAGCACTATTGTGGAGAAAACACTTGGGATTATGCCCCCAGTCTCATTCACACCTTCATTCCAAAGCATCACTCAAAACATCCCCCAAATCACATCATCCATTGCTCCAACTCAACCAATTGTTAATAAGGGGAGCTCATTATTACATGCTCTTCAAAAACATCTTCTTGTTAACAACCAAGAATTGGACGCAAACACTATTTTGGGTCAATCTATTCTTCAAAATCTGTTACACCCATATGTTACGCTCACCTTTCATGATCCCACCAATCCATACTCTTTTCATACAACACCGATATATCCTCTCAACACACTTACCTCTCTCCCCATGACCTCACAAGGAGAAGGTGTATTATTTGGACAAGGGGGGATCTTTGATCCCCCATCATCATCATCATTTTCTCAAGGGAACCTACCACCCATCTTCCCACCATTTCCACCTCTCCCATTAACATCCACATCAATTCTTCGTTTAGGGAAACCCCCTTTACCAAACCTCAATCAAACCAATCAAAACAATCCACCAGTCATAAATCAAACCATCATGACAAATCTACCAATCATTCCATTGATATCACAACAACAGATGGAAACAATCCCAACAACACAAGCAATCAACACATCATCTACCATCTCTCAAATATCTCAAAATATGGTCTCCCTATCATATCAATCACATCATCCACTACACAAATCCCAATCATCAATATGACAACACCTCTCATCACAACAAAAAACACCATTCTGAATCCACCACCACCACCTCCAAAATCGAACATGAAAAACTCATATAGCATCACATTGCAAGCATCTCAACAAGCCGACCAAAAGGAACTTCAACAATTTCAAAATCAACAAGCCACCCAAGCTGGTCAACAAGCGCAAGCACAACAAGCTGCCTAGGCACAAGCTCAAGCTTTGTTGAAATAATAGCAAGCCACCCATGCAGCTCAAGCAGCTCAAGCCATACAAGCTGCACAAGTGGCCCAACAAGCACATGCTCAAGATCAAGCCCAATACCAAGCCCATCAAGCATAAGCACAATATCTAGCACAACAGTAGGTAGCTCAACAACAAGCCTATCAACAAGCCTTACAATAGTACCAAGCACAACAAGAAGTAGCCCAATTACTAGCCCAACAACAAATGCAGACATATCAACAAGCCTTGATCGCACAACAAAGCTTGCAACAAACTCCCACCAACATACCCAACACTCCACCTATCACTTAAACACCTTGACCACTTCAAAACACATTCACTCCACCTCCTGATCTGCAAGACAACGTGACAACACAAATTAAATTGCTCTCGTAGCAAGTGCTTGATCTCCAATAAGGGAAAATAATGAAAACACCAAGCAATTTGTGCCCCTATCCATTCGATAGGAGCCTTGCAATGGTACCATTCCCAAAGGGGTTTGAAATCCCTAAATTTGATAAATATCGTGGGATAGGAAACCCTGAAGATCACATTAGGGAATTCCAATTACATTGCATGGAGATCACATATGACGATACATATTTGATGTAGATATTCCCTTGAATTTTGGCTGGACCTTCCATGGATGGTTCTCTTGCCTTCCTCCGGAAATCAAAAGGTTCCAAGAGATTATAGACGCATTCCTAAAAAACTATGCATTCAACATTGGCATGGATAATAGCCTAGAGGAACTATCTACTCTTAAACAAGATAAGAGGGAATCATTCATTTCCTTCTTGCAATGATGGCAATCCAAGGCCAACAGGAGCAAGTGGGCCATGCCAAAAGAACAAAAATTTTGCACCATCATTGCCAATCTTGAGGAAACCTTGGCATTCCATCTTAAAATGCAATGTATCACCACATATCACCATTTGATCTCCAAGGCACTTAACATCGAAAGAGCCCTTATTGCACAAGGGGCCACACCCACATATTCAAAACATCAAGAAAACCACCCTTCCACTAGTTATAACGAAAAACCTCATGTGGGCGAAAAATAGGAATGTCACTAATGATGGTGTGGTGGATACTAAGGTCATAATCAATGCTCCAAAATAGAACACCCAAACATATCAACAACTGCAAAACAACAATCAGAACAACATGCAAGCTAATGTGGTATCACAACAACCACCCAATAATCAAGTCAACAATATGAATAATCAAGGGGGAACACCTCCAGGAAACAAATATCCCCCCAAGAGAAAATACACCACCCTTGGGGAATCAATCAAATCCGTCATGAAGAAACTAGTATAGGAGAATCTCATCAAGATCCCCACATATGAGAATTTGAAGAGCCCCAAGTGAAACCACCATGGTACAATGAGAATCACCTTTGCGATTTTCATAAAATCAAGGGCCACACAACAAAAAGTTGCATGAGGTTGAAAAATATGATCCAAGACCTCATCGATGAAAAGATCATAAACATTGAACAACCAGCTAGAAATCAAGACCTCATCGAAATATATATGAATCTGATGTCGAATCACAACAGAGGGAACAACAATGGAAAGAAAAAGTATGCCAATGTAAACCATGTGTACGATCATGTTATCACATCCCTAGATGAATGGGTCACTGTTGTTAACATCAAGGGAGCCAAAGCTAATTGTGGAGTCACCACATGCAACGACAAAGTTACCATTGCTGGATCATTACAGCCACCTAGGGCATCCACCTCATATCCAAAATATGTTCCTAATGGCTACAATGTCTTAGACCAGCTGAAAATAAATCCTGCTTAGATCTCCATCATGGAGTTACTAAAGATTTCATCTGAACATAGAAAGATCCTTAAGGAAGCATTGGCTTCATCCACCATCTCCACAAATCTTGATGCTGACCAATTCCAAGCTATGGTCAGACACATCACCACTTCGTATCTCCTAACATTTTTTGATCAGGACTTCCCCACCCAACCATCTCACAATCATGCACTCCATCTTGAAGTCCTGGTCCATAAAAAAAAAAGTAAAAAAGGGTCTTGGTGGATGGGGGTGCAGGTCTAAATATCTATTTGCTCAAACTAATAAAGAATCTGGGATTCTACGAAGATGCTATTGAAAAAGGTAAGGGTATCACAATAAGAGCTTATGATGATAAAAAAAGAGTGTCTCAGGGCACTATTCAACTCCCTATTCAAGTAGGGACAACCATCATAGAAACCACATGCCAGTTCCTTGACCTTGATTTTCCTTATAATATTCTCCTAGGGCGTTCATGGATCCATGGGATGCAAGCAGTTGCATCTACTTTCCACCAGTGTGTCAAATTCCCTTATCAAAATCAAGAGGTCATGGTCTAGGGTGATCCCAAGCCCTTTTCTTACTGCAAGAACCTAGAAGCAAAATACTACAAAATCCCCTAGGTCCCAAAGAATGATGAAGGCCCTTCAAACCCATATGTAGACCTAGCTACTTTAACCTCCACTTATGAGACAAAGACACCCGTCATTCATAATATATTTGAAATAAAAGTCATTATCCAAGACAATGAGTGTGGGGATTACAAAATGAAGAAAAATGCTTTCATGATAGGAGACTTACCTCAATCTCCTAGGTCTCACGGGAAACCCCAACCAACTGAAACATCATCCCAAACCTTTAGAGTAGACCCTTCTAGATTTAGATGTTGGGGAGACCCAAGTTGGGAAGTGGTAGATGAAAAAGACATATCAAGCTTGCTGTACCAAGATGAAAGGCCCATGCCTGATATTCCCATGGATGAGAGCAACAAAGAATTACAAATGATGCTTGGTATGGGCTATAATAGAAACAAGAAACTTGGACAAAATGATAATGGTCTTCTAGTACCACTCATTCCTGAGAAATGCATGAGAAATCTTGGCCTCGAATGTACCCCTCCAAAGGTAACCATACTTGGCAGAGGTGCCCTAATTAAAAAAGTCAAAAATCCCCCTCAGCTATTAGTAACCGCTCTTCAGTTACCTATATCCACAGGATGAGTCATAGATAACTTTACCTTTGACATAACTGATGTGTGTAGTAGTAGTGATGAGGAAGATCCCATAACCAATTTACCTATGCTATTTGAGGATTCCTCTCTTCTCATGATTAGTACCCTATCTTTTAAGTCAAACAACCAAACCCATGAGATAAACTTAGTCTATCCCCAACTCATCGATTGCGACCAATGTGGACCGCCAATTTTGGACACATTCAAAAATCATGAGGTGCTCTCAAAATTCATGGAACTATGGGATACTATACCATGTGGAGATCACAAAGTTGGGTTTGACATCATATTGGACACACATGCCTATTATGGGGAGACGATTGAATCCTTCAGTCATAAAAGTAAAAATTTGAGAATAATCTCTAGGTCTTTGAGTGAAAGCCACACTGTGGCACTCTTTGAATTGAAAATAGTAAAAATAAAGGATGTATCTGATGGTGAAAAGCTCTCTGAGGTGCTGGTGGATGAAGGATTCAATCTTCCCCTTAGTGCAATTCATTAGGAGAAGTCAACTGTCTTAGCAAAAACATGCAATCCAGTCAACTTGGGAATAGAAGAGACACCACACATAACATTCTATGCAAAATCCCTCTTGACAGAAGAATAGGAACTCTTGGTTGCTTTCCTAAGGGAAAGAAAGATAAAATTTGCATGGACCTATGCCAAAACGCCTGGGCCTGATCCAAAAGTTGTGGTTCACCACCTAACTATATATCCTAAAGCAAAGCCAGTGAGACAAAAACTAAAGAAGATGCATCCCCAAATAGCATTGTTGGTAAAAATGGAATTACAGAAGCTCTTGGTTGCAGGGTTCATACGACCGATTGATTATCCAAATTGGGTCTCAAATATTGTACCTATTTCAAAGCCCATTGGGGACATCCGCATCTACACAAACTTCAGAGACCTTAACAAAGCATGTCCCAAGGATTGTTTCCCACTTTGAAACATTGATATGATTGTGGATATATGACAACAAAGCATGAGATTCTATCACTAATGGATGGATTCTCAGGATACAATCAAATCATGATAGCTAAAGAAGACCAACACAAGACAACTTTCACTTGTCCATGGGGGACATACTATTGGAACATGATTCCATTTGGGATAAAGAACGCCAAAGATACCTATTAAAGGGCCATGGCACTAATCTTTCATGATATGATTCACAAGACTATGGAGGATTACGTGGATGACATATTGGCCAAGTCAAGGAAACGTTGAGATGACATAGCGGCGTTGAGCTCTATCTTTGACAGGTTAGAAAAGTACAAGATTTGACTAAATCTGAAAAAGTGTGTCTTTGAGGTACAATCAGGAAAGCTCTTAGGGTACATTGTACCCATGAGAGGAATTGAGATAGACCCTACCAAGGTCAAAGAAATCCTCAAAATGGAGGCACCAAAAACATTGAAACAACTAAGAGGCCTACAAGGAAGACTCTAGTCCATCCGTCGATTCATAGCACAACTGGTAGAGAAGGCAATCCCATATTGTCATCTACTCCACAAGGGGGTAGCATACAAATGGGATGAGAAATGTGATCATGCCTTCAATAAGATCAAGGAGTACTTACTCACACCGCCGATTCTCATGCCACCCATCCTAGGAAAACCCTTGATCTTATATATATCAGCAACATCAACAACTCTCGAAACTCTCCTAGCACAACATGATGAAAATGGGAAAGAGAGAGCTATATACTACATCAGCCGAACCATAGTGGGACATGAGTTGAACTATATATCCATTGAAAAAGCTTGTCTAGCAGTCATGCTCGCAACACAAAAATTCAGACATTACATGCTAGCACATCAAATAAAGCTCATTGCAAAGATAGACCTGCTCAAGTATCTGCTTTCTAAAGCAATGCTTACAGGGTGAACAACCAAATGGGTTATGATCTTGACAGAGCATGAACTTGAGTATGTGGAATGCAAGGCCATCAAATGACAAGCAATTGTAGATCAATTGGCAAAGACACCAATATATGAAGAGAATCCACTTGTATTAAAATTTCCTGATGAATCAATCTTCAACCTAAGTGTAGCAAATCACTGGAAAATGTACTTTGATGGATCCTACACACAACATAGGTGAAAAGCGGGAATCTTATTCATCACTCCATAAGGGGATTACTTACCTAAATCATACAAGTTTTCATTCCCTTGCAAAAATAATATTGTAGAATGAGGCTCTTGTCATAGGGCTAAGAATTGCAATACAGTGGCAGATCATGGCACTCAAAGTATATGGAGATTCATAGCTCATAATCAACTAGGTAAATGATGAGTATCAAAAAAAGGAAGACAAGTTGAATCCATAGAAGAAGTTGGTGGAAAGCATCAAGGAGTTATTCATTGATATTACATTTAAGCAACTACCAAGAGAAAATAACAAAGTAGTGGATGCTATGGAAACAATTGGATTGCTATTGGATATCCCATGCAACATCCCAAAGCAAGAATTCCTCATAGAGCAACTTCTCATACCATCATTCAAGGTACTAGAGTTTGAATTTGTGTGCTAAATCGTTGGTCTCGGCAATCTCTAGTATCATGATATATACACCTACTTGAGAATAGGAGTCCTCCCCGCAAATATAACCCCAAACCTCAAAAGAGCCTTTGTAAAAAATTCATCCTATTTCGTCATCTTAGGAGATATCCTATACCGTAAAAGCAATGAAGGGGCCCTTTTACGTTGCCTAAATGCTGAGGAAGCTTTGAATGCTTTAACTGAGGTACACAATGACATTTTTGGTTCACATTCGAGTGGTATGACCTTGGATAAGAAATTTCTGAGGACCGGGTACTATTGGCCTACAATGGAAAGGGAAGCTCACGATTATGTCAAAAGGTGTTTACAATGTCAACAGCATGGGGATATCATCCATGCACCAGCTTAGGAGCTCCACCCAATTGTCACACCTTGGCCCTTTTCACAATGGGGGCTTGATTTCATTGGAAAAATTACCCCCACCTCATCCAATAGACATAAGTTCATCATCACTGCCACCGAGTACTTCACAAAGTGGGTGAAAGTCATCCCCATGACCTATATCAATGGAAAATAGATATCCAAGTTCATCCTGAACTACCTTATTTTCCGCCACGATGTCCCTCAAACCATTATCTCAGATAAAAAACACCTTTCAAAAATTAGGATGTTTGAGACCTATACTAGAAATTTAAAATCCAATATTTCTTTTCCACTCCATATTATCCCCAAGGAAATGGCCAAGCTAAGGCTACAAATAAGACCATCTTGAAAATCCTCAAGAAAACAGTCAATGAAACTGGTCGTGACTGGCACCTGCAGCTAAATCCCGCCCTATCCGCCTATCAAACAAGGATTCACACACCAACAAGTTCCACTCCATTCTCCTTGGTCTACGAATTAGAAGCCATACTCCCCATTGAGATCGAGCTCCCATCCCTGAGGATATCATTGCAAAACCTTATCACATATGAAGAATACTAGGTATCACGACTGAATGAGCTGGAATTACTGGATGAACGACACATGGATGCCTTAAATCATTTGCAAGTCTACCAAAACTGACTTAAACGAGGCTACAAAAAGAAGATTAGGAGTTGAATCTTCCAAGTCGGAGAGCTTGTGCTAAAGGAAAATCAGAAGAATGCTCCAAATCCGGATAGCAAGGGAAAGTTTGAACCCAATTGGTTGGGGCCCTTCATCATCATTGCAAGCTACAAGTTAGGGACATATTAGTTATCAACACCAGAAGGTGAGCCTTTGCAGGAGCCCATGAATGGCTCCCATCTCAATTTTTTTTATGCCTAATCTTTCAAGGTATACAACCAAAAATACAAAAATAAATTTTAAAAAAAATAATCCAAAAAAAATAAATTAGAAAAAAGATCGAAAACAATAAAGAGAAAAATCGTCCTCTAACAAAAATCACTTTGGTGGCGCTTTGGGTAAGTACCTTGGTGAAAACCTGGGAAACAGGCGCCTTGTGTAAATAAGAACTCTCCATCCACCAGGATCTCCACGGCTTGTTCTGCATCATCCATCCATCACACTCCCATCATCCATATCTCCATCCATCACCCATCTGTGTCCACATCATAGCTTGGTCTTGTGTTCCTGTCATGATCCCTCTTAGTACTACTCGGCTCATTCTCAAGGTTAGTTTGTCTATCACATTGCATCACACTAGGGGCATGTTCTTGCATCAGATTGGATTCGTGTATATTCTTGAAGTCTCCCTTAAAATTAAAAAATCCAAAAACATAAGAAAATGAAAAAATCCAAAAACATAAGAAAATCAGAAAAAATCCAAAACATTCATAAAATCAAAAAATCCAAAAAACATCCAAAAATCAAAAAAATTCATAAAATCAAAAAATCCAAAAACATTCAAAAGATTTCAAAATCCAAAAACAGGTCAAAAAGTCAAAAATAGAGTCGTCTTGTCGAACTACGAGTCTTTGAGCTCTGAACGTAGGCAAGGTTGATCTTTGATCTTCCCCCAAGACACTTAGGTCAGTCCTTTAGGAGTCCGTCATAATAAACTAACAATCCATTTGTTCATATCTCATCAATAATCAAGTCTGTGTTAGTTGAACTATGTGGTCTCTGCGTGTATAACGTAGGAAAGGCTAATATATGATTAGCCCCTGAGGCCCCCATGATAGGTCTTTAGGTTAGTCTCTTGGTAAAAAATAAAAAAACCCCAAAACATTTAAAAACACAAAAACACAAAAATATTTGCAAAATATCAAAAATACCAAAAAAAGCCTCAAAACATTTCAAAAACATCAAAAACATCCAAATATTTAAAAAAATCCATCCACCCCATCTCACTTTCACTTGAAATAAACATCACTCATAATAAATCATCTGCATCCTCAACCTTTGGTAAAACAATCGGAAACAAGTATAGCGGGTCAAAAGTGAAAACTCAAAATGTTAAGGTCTCAAGTCCAGGTTAGTAAGTAAACAAGTTGGTCAACTCTTGGTATTAATAGCCTATCATCCAGTTTGTCCCAAATCAATCATTTGATAACATCATGTCCTAGGATGAATCCTTCCTACAATGAACATCAACATCAGGCATCACCGTAGTTTAGTCTCGTCTAGCGGTATGAAGAACATTAGCTTGTTTGTTTACTTGATCTTTGTCTTTTGAGTTATCTTATTGTGCTCATTCCAATGACCTCTTGATGATGTCCAAAAAAAGGGATTTAGAGAGAAAGGAATGGGGCAACAATCATTATCTTTTTATATATTGTGCTTGTTGGATATTCTTGTAATATAACCTTGGTCATCCATGCTTTGTTCAGTTTGTAGGGAGGATGTTTTAGGTGTCTTGTTGACCACATAGGAAGGCTTGCCTTTCTATGTTTTGGTCTGAGATGTTTGGAATATCTGAACTGCATTCTGAATGAGGTTCTATATGTCAGGTGTGAACAAGAGTACTCCTATCTAATTGTCGAGTCAAACTCCATCACACTAGGTGCAATGCCATCCTTGTTCTTTATACCTAGATGCATTGTACCTATGTGTGTTAAGAAACATAAGGTAAATAGCCCTTTTAAAATCCCAATTCCTGATAAGAAAATAATCATCACCATCATCATCATCATCATCGTCATCTCTAATAAAGTCTCGTAGATCATGGACTTGTTGGATCCTCTTTTCTTCATCTTATTTCTTTTGTCTTCTCTTCGCACTAACACGGTACCATGATAGTTAATCAAAAACATCACTAATGCATCTATCCTACATCCACAAACCGTCAACATAATGCATATCATGACATATCATATAGGAAACATTAATCATCTCACATGCATTGCATTTCATCATTGCATAATATAGATTGGTTAGTCTAAGTATCTGATAAACCATATATTTGCATCCATCACATTAAAGTATCATCACATAGGCATTATCAAATCATATTATCCATTTGCATCATCATAAGCATCATCACATCATATCAGGTGCATCATCATGTCATCCATATATATTGGAAAGAGTATTGAAAAAATAAAAAGAGCATCTCATACATCTCATAATCATAGCATATATCAACATCATCTATACAGATTTGTTAGTATAAGCATTTTAAATCATTTGCAAAAACATTTGCATCCATACATGATCATCATAAAAAGAACATGGAAAAGATATTGAAAGAAAATACGTGCATCCATCCATCCATGAGCATAATCATACATACACCATATATAATCATACATCACATTGCATATAGAACATCACATATGGGAAATTAAATACATCCATCCATCATGGATAAATAGAATAGACACATCATCATATATCAAATCGACCATATCATATATATATCATAAAAAATACAGCTATCATGGTACAGGAATTAGGATCAAATGTGTGTATCAATCAATATAATACAAATTCCCATAGGGTTATAAAAAATGGAGCCCATGGATCTCAAAAGGAATGGCGTCTTTGATAAAAAATGAAGCTAGCCTTGATGGCTGCTCTCGTCGCTTGGTGGTCTCTCGAGTTGATCCTACCTTTGTCCTGTCTACTATGAAAAATATGGTGCCTGGGCTGCTCGAGGCACTATCTGATGATAATGTACCCAATAATACTCTACCTCTTTTACCGCGTCTTGGTACATACATGTTGGGATTGTCCTACCCTATGTGCTCTCGAGCTATTGGCATCGACTGGTCTCCTATGCTAGCTATAGCTTAGTGGCTTGTATTTACTGTATGGCTTGATCCCGCTTTGCTCTCTCTTGATCTCTCTCAGCTATCAAAGTAGCAACCTATTCCTGCAATTGATGGATTAGTGCATCCTTCTAGTCTGGTTGAGGTGATGGTTGCTGCTGCTAGTCTCTCAGAGGCTACTACAGGTCCCTAGGCCCATCTCTCTACTGATCTTCATCCCTCTGCTGGTGACTATGTACCTGATGCCTCTGACCTTGCTAGTTGGGAGGTGGTCCACCTCCTCCTCTGCCCCCATCTCCATCCCTGTCTTCATCTCCTTAGCCTCCTCGCCCCCACCCCCGCTCCTGGCCTGCCATCCAACCTCGGGGTCTCCGCCATGGTAAAGCTATCCCAGGAACTGTCAATCTGATGGGAGGATGAAACCAATCACGATATGCCTGTTTGGTCCCTAGGTCCACTTGTTCCTAATCATATGGCCATGGCTTGGCCACCAACTACTTGAAACTGTCAACTACCTCATTTGGAGGGATCATCTAACCCAATGTAGTCTCCCTCATAGTACGAGAAAATATGGCCATGTACTGGTCATCGGTCTTGTCCCGTGCATCTCCAAACTGCCTGGCCACCCGATCTGATAGATAACGCTTGATCATGGTTTGCTCCTTGCCCTGCATGAGTCTGTCCTACCTCGCAAAGAATAGCTGTTGAATGCCATCATACTAGGCAGGCATCTTGAGCCAAGGCCTCCATGTAAAAACTGTCATCTCGTCGATCACCCTCCTCCAGTGAGGGATGCCAGCTACTCCTGTGTGGGTGAAGTTCAACCCACCCCTGTATCTCTAGATTGCGGGATCATCTGGCTCCACATGAACAACTGTAACTTGTGGGCGAAGCACGCCAATGTGATCCCAGGCCCAGATGTGTAAGAGTGTCACTCAGGCTCCGATAGCCCTACTATCGTAGTAAGAAAACTCGTGCAAATCATGATAGAGTGAGGCCAACATCACTGGTCCCCACACAAAGCACTCTCTCTGACAGAGCATGTACTCCCAAGCTAAGCCCCATCCTAGACTGAAATATCAGCCGTGCCGATCTAGTGCCACAAGGCCTGAGATAATAGCTGCCATGATCAATCGGAAGGTGGGCACTGAGCTCTTGTTCCACTCCAGCTTGATCTGTCCCTCAGAAAAGATGATCTCATCAAGTCCCATAATCTCATAATAGGCATTTGTCCCAGCGTCCACATCATAAATAACCCACTCTCCATGGATGGGCAATTGAAGAATTTTACATACATCCTCGAGCGTGACTGTCGCCTTGCTTGTAGGGAAGTGAAATGATGACGTCTCACTTCGTCATTGGTCAGCTAGTGTGGTCATCATGCCCAAGTGTGTCCTGATAGGACGTGCGTACGTGATGTACCACAAGTCGATTGCTCCAAGGTGCTCTTGAAGCAACTCGTGCAATCCAGTCAGTCTGCTCAAAATCAAGGACCTATGCTCACATGAATGTAAAATATATGGGTCCTCCTGCACTAGTAGAGTCACAGCATCAAGTTTTGTAAAAAAATTTAGGATCCCGTTTGAAGTTTTTGCGATTGAAACAACAAATGCATTGTTGTTTGAAGGTTCCAAACTACACCGCTAGAACCCTCTAAATTTCAAACTCTGTTGTGGTGTCGTAGTTTAACCGCATGCTTGTTTGACTCAAAACCCTAAATTGCTAACTAGACTATTGCGACACTATTTACACATGCGGTGCACTTTGGAGTTTGTGCCCTAATTTCTAAACTGTGACACCGCGTCATAGGACTCAATAGCAATGCACTTTAAGGCTGCACAACACCAATTCAAACCCTTCAACGGTGCCAAACACTACTGCTTGACTCAGTTTGACTTTTAACCGTATTTAATGTGCACAAAGATCAAAAAAACAAGGTGAGGTAGGGTCACATATTGGTGGTCCTGCACCTAGTAGTCACTGGTGGACTTGGAATCGCTCCAAAATATGATGGGGAAGCAGTCATTGCACCATCTCGAATGAATGTTAGAGCTCAAAATGTTCAAATCTCTAAAGGCAGAATGTGTAAATGAATTGAAATTGACCCCTCGAGGGCTCTTTAAGCATGAAAAATAGGTTTTTTGGATCTCGTTTAACCGTCAAGCTAGGATTTTGGACCCCCGATCCTGTTTTCGCCCAATTGAGGGTCATTTTGCATCATTTTTTCGTGTTTTTGGCATGTTTTTACCATTTGGGAGCCTTTTTAGACCCGTCAGGTAACTTGTCCTCTTTATCATGAGATCACCCAAAAATCCAAATTTTCGTTCAATCTCTCAAGGGGGAAGTATACCAGTGTAATTCTTCTGCTGGGGCAACAATGGGGCATCTGAAAAAGTTGTTTTTTTTTTTGAAGTATACCAGCATAATTCTTCTACTGGGGCAGTAGTGGGGCATCTTAAAAAATTGAAAAAGTTTTGAATTTTGATCTCGACAGGTTTTTCTTTGAACCAACACGACAAGTACATTGCTTCAAAGAGGGGCAAAATGTAGACACAAAAAATATACCGATTGATCCTATACACCTGATCTTGATTTTACTAACACTAGTTCATCCTAAATCATCTCCTTTACTAATCATTTAATTAAATAATCTCTATTTAATTAAATTCATCACATTTCATCTCTTAATTAAATAAATCAATTTTTATCTGATTAAGTCATCATCTCCTATTAATTAAATAAATCATTTTATTTAATTAATCCTATAGTCCCTCTTTTAATTAAATAATTCATTTGATTTAATTAATCTCTAAGGTCATCTCATTTAAATCAAATAAATTTATCTTTATTTGATTTAAAACTAACACCATTATCTTTAATTAAATAAATCAAACTTTATTTAATTAAGTCTAAAATCATTAATCCTCTCATTTTGATTTAAATTAATCCAAAGATCTAAATCAAATTGTCACATCAGCTAATCTCCCTTTAAATTAATCAAATCCTGATCAATCCTAGTCCTAATCACTCAAATCATCTAGCTTTTGTAACTTGCTCAAGAAAATCAATTTAATTGATTTATAAATCTTCAATTTCCATTCAAAAAGGCCCATAAAAGGATGAAATATTCTTCAAATTCAAAAAGTCCATCCAAAAGGACTTGTACCTTCCAACAAGGCATTAAAAGCCTCTTACATGTCAATTCCTTGAGCCAAGTGGCATTTAATTTATTTCTTCTCTCCCTCCAACTTGTCACTTCTCCAAATTTGAATTTCCACCTAATATCATTTATGTGCACATTCATCAAAATGTGCTCCACCTTTGTCCACTCACATGTTGACAAGTGGATTTATGTTATTGGTTGATGTTTTATCCCACATTCATCCATTTTTCCTATTCCTCCATCACTCTTTTCTATAAATAGAAGGCTCTGATATTGATTTTGGATCCAGAACTTGAAGTAAAGTCATTATCTTCATTTTTTCATCTATCTTAATCCATTTTCATCAAGTTTAATAGTTTTATAGCTAGGTTATTGCATATTTTCATCAAGGAGCATCAAATCTTCACCATTGATCATCAAGCTTGCAAGGAATTGGGAAAGGGCCATTTTCCACATCAAAATGGCACCAATTCCCCCATGGGATTGAGAGTTTGTTTGCATTGAATAGGATTTCATAGCTTTTGTTTGTGTTCTTCATGCTATTTCTTGTTCTTTGCATTTCAAATGAATTTCATGGGGAATGTTGTTTCTAACTTACATATTGGACTAATGATGTGTTTGTTCTTTGTGTTTGTGCAGGTCTAGGATGACCATTCAAAAAGCTAAACTTCTAAAGGAGTTATTTTATGCTTTATTAGGTTAGCTAATATTAGATCATTCTGTCTCATCTCATGTGATGTTGACACTTATCATGATCTGATCCCTTTCTCATTTAGGGTTTTTCTATTATAAGAAAGTTCAATCCTTATTGTAATTATCTTGAGCTTTCATATCTTTTTGAGAGTCTCTCAATTTTGTAGTTTTGTCTTGCTAAGGAATATTGCATATATTATTTGTAGATCTCTTGGGTAGAAGGTGTATTTGTTTTTTGTTTGATCCTGTGGCTCATGGTTTTGTGCTTGTTTCACAATAGTAACAATTCCTACCATTTAGAATGTGTGTTGTAGATATTTAGGTAGCAAGGAATTTCTTTAAAACCAAAGAATTCTATCTTTGGTGTCACCTAGAATGGGTTAAAGTGATACAATAGTTTTCCTTATCTTCGAGCAAGCTAGGTGTTAGGTCATTATTTCACCAAATCAAATTCTTAAGAAAATTCAGACCTAATTTCCTAGAGATAAAACAATCTATTATGGACATGACAAAAGGTAATTCTGTCTTTAAATGGAAAAATGAAGGTAAGAGAGAATTTAATTAGATAAAATCTTCAATAGTAAATGCACAAATTTTATCTTATCTAAAAATTTCCAAAGATTTTAACATATACTATTATGGTTTTGAAACAATGTTATCTTCCATCTTGACATAATATAATGAAGAGAAAGTCACAGAAGCATCTATCACTTTTATGAGAATTCCTTTGATGAAGCATTAAATTTGAAGTATTCTCCTATGGAAAAGAATGCATATGCCATTATTAGAGTCGTGAAGAAATTTAGATTTTATATTTTGAATGCTCATTCCACTGTCAATGTACTTGATGCAACCGTGAAGACTTCTCACACAACAAGAGACAAGAATCAACAAGAGAGCCTCATGGATTTCTAATATGTAAGAGTATGATATTGATATTAGACCTACCAAGCTAATGAGGGGAAGAGTCTTACACAAGTTAATAGGAGAGAATGAGCCAAGTACATAAGAGGAAGAAAACCCTAAATTACCCATTGTCTTTTTTGTTGGGATAATAGATGAATGGTCTCAAATATCACATATTTCCTCACATATGGAGAATGTCACGAGATTTTTCTCCAAAAAAGAAAAGGACAATCAAATTAAAATCCCAGAACTATATCATCTAGGGTGATTACACTTTATAAAAAATGGGATCGATGGTACCTTTCTTAGATACATGTGTGGATAAAGAGCAATAGAAGAGGCTTTTTCAATTTTTTCATAAAAAATATTGTGGGGGTCACTTTTCTTCATCAATTAAAACATTCAAGATTCTCATAGATTTCTTCTATTAGCTTGGTATGTTTTGAGATGTGGATGAATGGATGAAAAGGTGTGAAACATGTCAACAATTCAAAGGGAAAGTTAAACTTTATGCATTACCTTTGAAACAAGTTGTGATCGATGAACCATTATAGAAATGGGGTCTTAATTTTATCATACCAATCCATCCACATTCCAGTGCCAACCACACTCATATTTTAGTGATAACAAATTATTTTACAAAATGGGTAGAAGAAATTCCAGTGAAGCAAACAATGTCATCTAAGTGGTATATGACTTTATCAAAGAAAATATTTTGGTATGATTTGGTGTTTTAAAAATAATAATAACTGATAATACCCCTAATTTATTTTCTCATGAAATATCTACGTTTTTCTACAAATATGGTATCATCTTAGATCATGAGTCTTTCTACTATATACTCAAGGGAGTGGTCAAGTAAAAGCTAGCAACAAGAATATTGTTGTAATTATTTGCAACATGGTTGATAAAAATTAGAGGACTTGGCATTAAATATTATATGATGCATTGTGGGTGGATAGGATGACCAAGAAAAGAGTGATGGGAATGTCTTCATTTGAGTTGGTTTTTGGAATAGAGGAAGAGATTCCTATCCTATTAGAGCTTGCATCTTTGCATCTTCAAAATGCTTTAGAAGACTATGAATTAAAAGATGCCTTGGAGAAGAGAATTTTGTATTTAACCAAGATGGAAGAAGAACAAGATTTTTTCATGGAAAGAATCAGAGAACATCAGTCTCGAGTAAATAAATTATTTGACAAAAAGGCTAGACCCAAACAATTCCAAGTTGGTGATCTTGTCTTACTTTAGGATAACCTTAAGGAACTAAAAGGGATGCACATGAAGTTTGATTCCTTGTGGATAAAACCATTTCATATTAGATAGGTATGTGGGAAAGATTCATTCTACTTGGCCTATTTGGATGGTACACACTTGCCACTTCCTTATAGTGGTCAACATTTTAAAATTTATCATCGATGAAACAAGGTGTTCCTCATCTTTGTATATAAGTTATTTATCTTTTTTTGGTTGTGTGTCATTTCTAGTGGGTGATTGTGCATCATTTTGTTTTTTTGATTTTCCTTGCTAGTTGTTTTTCTTATCCCTTTTACTTGTGACTCTATTTCCCCTTTAGATAACACACTGGTATTTTCATCTTGTATCCTTTGTAGTACTTTTCCCCAGTTAGAGCCAACTATTTTCCTCAATTTTGATGACATTCACTCTAAAACTATTTGTTTTGAAATGATTGAAGGAGTCTTTCTCCAGCATTTTCCACGTAAAAATCATGTTTTTGATCAAATTGTAAACCTTAATATTTCATCATTAAGAGTTAAAGTTGTATTTTTTTCAAAGATATTTAAGTGTATTTGTGTTGAAACCAAATTTCTCATGTCAAGTTCAATGAAGAATTTCGTTTGTCCAAATTCAAACAAGGTGCAATCACAAAAAATGGAAAAATTCTCAAAAATAATCAAATTTGAAAACCGGTATGAGTTGGTGCAAATTAATTTAATGAGAATGTTTATAGGGGAATGCTGACCAATTTGGCCAATTTTTGATTCATGGTGCCTCACGAATTGTGAGATATTAGTGCTTCTATTTTTTGTGTGTGAAATTATGAAAACAATTAAATCTATGCTTTCAAAAGAGCTGGGAAAATATTGTTCATTGGTTTTATCATATGAGTGTTTTAGATAATCTAGATATTTTTTGGCAAAAATTATGAAGCTGATCCAAAGTTATAAATTCTCTCTTAGCAAGCTTACAAGATTATCTGGTTTCTGGGATGATGCATCAATATTTTTAGACTACATTTATATGAATAAAAATATTTCAAATCATAGAATATCATTTGCTCAATGTTCAATCATAGAGGCTAATTGAAAATATGGTGGCACAATTCTTAATGTTCATGTTTTAATAATTACTTATTTTGATAAAATAAGTAATTATTAGAGAATGGGATAAAGTGGGAAAATTAAAGTGAATCAAATAAAAAAGTAAATGTGGGGTTGTGAATTTTCACAACCCACTACAAGAAAAAATTGGGTTGTCAAAATTCACAACCCACATCAACCAAAAATTAGGTTGTGAAAAGTTACAACCCAAATTCCTAACCCAGAAGATTGGGTTGTGAAAATTTATTGCCCAATTTCAATTATTCTTCCCACTTAAAGCAAAAAACTATTTAAAGACTTAAATCCAAAATTGCATGACATAAAACTTACGCATGTAATTCTATTTATTTCCATTTTTGGTGCCATGTAAAGATTAAATAGGAGTAAAGAGGTTATAGAAACTTGTCTTTGACTCATAACCTCTAGTCTATGTTGCTAACATTATTGTTGAAGGGAGATTTAAAGGCATAAGTAGTGGTAGATGCAATAGAAACTACACAATAGAAAGAGCATGCGTATTTGCATAGAAGTTTTGTTTCTAACATTATCCTCCATCAAAGCACAAATGATAAAGGAAAGATGGAAACATAGGAGGGTGCATGAAAAGTTTGAATGAGGGCATCAACACTTTGAAGAGCTATCATCTCATGAATGCAATTGAATTATAGTTGAAAAATAGAGCACAAAACAACCACACTGATTGTATTATTCATAAACAGTTATTATAAATTTATAGATATTGTAAGCTCAATAGTTTCCCTATCAAACCGGTAAAGAGTTTGAAAACATATAACAACTGTTGCCAACCAACTATAAATGATCTATAGTTAACTAAACATTATTGACACATAAATGAATGACTAACCTACATGCAATTGACACATTTGCAGTTAGGTTGGAGTGTATATTCCAACACCCCCTATTAATGGTAACACACTAAATTGATTGATTATAAAACAATAGGAAATACATTATGCATAAGCTTGTAAGAGAGGGGGACCAACCATGTCAAGGCTCTAGGTCACGGAGAGTCAAGAGCGGAGGGCTGCCCTAACTTACCTCACTCTAAAGGAACGTTTTGGGGTGAGATTTGAGAATGAAGAGCCCTATGTAGTACTTTTGTCACTCTATAGATCTGAGATTCTATTTGGGGCTAGATGATCTAGTTTTTGGAGCCCTAACTGTACCTTAGACAACTCTCTATCCAAGGATGACAATGCGGGTCTGGGATGACAACACGGTGTGTTGGCGTCTCTCCGGCACACTGGCGTCTGTACTGCTAGAAGACGTAAATTACAGTAAGAAAAGTCCAAAAACCTATCGACAATCTAGCTATTTGGTTTTAATGAACATAACAGCATAATAAGATATGAAAAGTAAAGATGAAGATGATAGAGAAAGTAAATAAAAGCTAGGGTGATGAAGATTATCTCCCAAAAGCGTCAATTCGCCAGCTCCATGCACATTTTCACCTACACACAAGAGAGAAGGGAAAAATTGTTGGGGCCTGCCTCAGTCAGACCCGCGCTTTGGTGTTTCCACCTCCATGGACAATCGGAAAGCCGTGGAGTAAAATATGCAATAAAGAAAGTAGGAAGAAATATTTTTGAACACTACAAAACAATACTTTGCTACTCTATCAAATCACAAAGGAGAGGAATGTAGCGTTACCACCTCCACCCCAAGGCTCACTAGCCAATGAAGGGAGAATGCAAGGTATCATGGACTTGGAAAAGTCAACACAACCGCAATAGTGATGAAGGGAGGTATTGCAAGACTCCAAGCCCACAACTTCTATGGCTTCTTCACACTTGCAATGTGGAGTTGATGGAGTGTCAATGTTGCTACAATGCTCACAATGAAGTGTTAGAATGTTGCTTGAGAGTGTGAATAGGTTGAATGAATTGATAAGAGGTTCTAAAAAGAGATGGAATGAATGAATGAAGAATGTTTTTGAAGGTGGGATGAGAAGGAATAAGCCATTTTCGGGTTGGTTGGTCAAAGAGGGACATTACAATTCGACCCAAATCAAGTGTATAATGCCTTTTTCAGCTTCAAACATGAGAATCCGTCAGGGATGGTAGTGCGACACACATACGTCTGCATGCCACACTCGCATCCTTGTCAAATATTATCTCACTAGCACATAAGACAAACGCCAAGTGGATGGAAGGAAGGTGGGTGATGTGGAATTTCTCCTTCAGATTTGATTTTCTAAGGTGAGGGCATGTGAAAGGGGAACTTAAACAAGGGGTGAAAATTCGCTCCTATACTTTTTTCCCCCACTTTAGCGAGCATGCATATCAATGAGAGTTTGGTAAAGTAGATTGAAGAGTTAGAATTGTATACTTGAAATCGTCAATGAAGAAGACTATGATCTAGCGAACTCAAAAGTGCAAGGAAGGAAAAGGACTCCATAGGTACTCTCTCCTAAGGTTTTTTAAACAAAAGGAATCCATAGCCCCACAAAACTATGAAGTTTCACAAAGTACACTGAAGGCCCTTAGACCAACGATGGAAAAATCCCACAAGATGTAAGCATATCATAGGCGGCTTGCAGACCTAAAAGAAGGAAACCCCCAAGTTCTCTCTTATGAAGGAAGCCTAAGCGCCTTATAGGCCCACAAACCTACAAGAAGGCATCCCCCAAGTTTTCTCTCATGAAGGAAGAGAAGTAATGTAAGCACCTTACAGGCCCACAAACCTACAAGAAGGTATCCCTCAATTTCTCTCTCATGAAGGAAGCTCAGTGTAAGGGGACTTCGTAGAGTCAGAATGGAAAGCGGCTTCACAAGCACACCTAAAAAGTAACATGTTAATCCACAGATAAAACATGCCAAGAAACAAGAAACAACCATGCAAGAAAATAGACAGATAGTCAACAAGTTGAAGGACTTTCAAAGGGGTCCCTCAGGAACCCTTCAAAAGAAGAGGTGTCCACTCAAGGGACGTGCTATTTGAAAGTGTAAAATAGACGTTTTTTCTCAAATCAATTCATCATCAAGGAATCCTTTCAAAAGATGGTCACTTCATCAAGGAATTCGAAAAGAAGAAAATCCCCCCTCGTGAGGGGAAGGTCGAAGCTTCTCCCATAGAAAAATTTGATCCCTCCTCGGAGGAAAGTTCTCAAGTTATTTCTTTGCGAATCCATGATGAAGGAAACATGTTCTGTTAGGGGTCCAAGTTGAGAATGTAATCTTTGAGAAAGTTTGCAAGGATTTTTGAGAAAAAGATTCATTGGCAATGAATGTGTTTTCTAAAAATAAAAACATTGTGAGGGTGATGTTGTCACACATATGAGGGAAAACTCAAGCGAAGAAGAGAGAAATATAAAAGAGCAAAAGAGAAGTAGCAACATCATGAACAAGGGACACAAGGGTGATATGATATTTCAGGGTCAGAGCTGCTCATAAATATATATAAGTATAATAATAGTACATAAATGAACTATCATCAACCCCCTACTATATCAGACCATGTGAAGAATGCACAAGAAGAAAAAGTAAAAAATAAACAATTGGGTCAACATGGAAGGGAAGACTAAATGCCCCCAACACTTTGCATTGCCCCCAATTTGTCAAAAACCAAAACACATAATAGAGGAAGAATGATGATACAAATAGAAGAATATTTATGACATACAATCACTCTTGTATCCAAGCACCAACAAGGGTGACAAGGTTCATCCAGGAACACACAACATAAGCACGGGGGAACACATCAAAAAACACACACTGCTAATCTAAAGGTAAAGAAGAGGCCTCCCCCTAACACTCATTGACCAAGAGGTCATCCGTTTCCCAATCTAGATTGTTATAAGGGGAAGGGGGATGAGCCTACAATAGTGGAATATTAAGGGGAGGTGCTTCCAACCATCCTACAACAAGGGCTAGGGAAGAAGGCCTCACAAGGTCTTCTCCACTAGGATCTTGTGGAGCTATGGTCAACGATTTCATGAAGATATCCAACAAGCCCGAGACCTCAGCTAGAGAGTTGAACATGCACTTTATAGGAGTGCGATGTGGTACCTGAATGGATGAGGGGACGATTCCCGAGATTCACCGCTATGCTCACTGAGCTACTCGGGAGCGATGACCAAATTAGGGAAAGACAAATATTTTTCCATTACTCGAATGAAACAATCTAGCACAAGACTACCCTTCAAAGAACGTGGACTCCTCTTATGCACCCCATTATTGGAAGGGCCAACCTCTACCTTCTACTTCGTTGGGGGATGTGAACTCCCCACAGACAAGGCAAGAGGCATGGATGAGAACAAACACCATTGAGGTATTTGACATATCTAAGGGTTTAGAAAATGGTGGGATGTCTTAGAGGGACATCAAAAGAGGCCGCTTGACTGAGGGGGTGATAAAAATCTACACCTTTTTAGGATTAGGTGCACCCATGTTCATAACAGGAGCCAAAAGTAGGACTAAATTCAATTGAATGGAAGCAAAGGGGAGGAGAGAGGAGGGTGTTTGAGGAGGCCCTGAAATAGGGGTGGTTGAGTCCTCTTCCTTTCTCTGCAAGGCGGCCTGCTCAGCTGCCAAAGCCTTTTGTCGGCACGTGCGTTCACACGCAAGGAAGTTTTTGTAACTCTTTAAGCTAGAGGCTAGGAGCTGCGAAGGGACATAAGGCTCTTTCTCAGCCATATGGGTGTCCATCATGACCATTTTCAATGGAGGGGAAAAATATTGAATGGGAGTAGGAGAAAAAGGTTGAGAGATAGTGGGGGGAGGCAATTCTAGCGCCTTGGTGGTGAGTCTCTTCCCATTCACTACTTTAGGAACATGAGTGGTGGGAGGCCATTGAGGCCAAGACATAGAGGATTCCCTGTGGGGACCCTTTCTTCTACTGCAAAGGTAGGGCCAAGGTCTAGGAGACATAGTAGGAAGGCCTAATATCTTGATCTTAGCCTTGCACCAAGCAGGCACCATCAGACTTCTCATGTAGAATCTAGGAGTATATATCCAAAACTCCTCTTTAGAAAGGGGAGTAGAAGAGGCATCTTGAGGATAGGGGGCCTCTCCTTTCCCTTTGGAGAAGAGGAGGCAGGCTACTGCTGCACTATCAAAAGGGTCAATTTTGGCTATCCATTGTCCCCGACCTTGTAATTTACATAGTTTCGGTAAAGCAGGTCTATTCTTGGGGGAAGTGGACAGACTAAGGCACATAAAAAATGATCTAATGTGTATCCCCCATGGGACACCAATGGCTGGTATCCGATGTTATGCATGACATGCACAACACCTTCATGGGAGAATTTACGACATTTATGAATGAGGAAAATGATTTAGTTCATGGAAGCTAGCCAAGGTATGCCTAATGTCACCCTGAACAAATCAAATTCTAGGATAACATCAAAAGTTGTGTTCATAGCCCTAGGTACAACTAGGATGGAAAGAGTTAACAAGCCATACAAATTGAGAGAGAGGCCATCATGCATACAAATGGTAGATTTTGTTCATTCATACTCCTCACTTTACAATGAATTCAACCGTCTCCTCTGTGATAAAATTCACTTGGCTTGCGGGGTCGACCAAGACCCCCATCACAATGTTCCCATTGAGGTGAGCGGGAATGCAAAGGGGAGAGGGCTTATTATTCAAGGGCATGTCTTGTGAGGTGAATGTCATGTCTAGCGAACCAGTCGTAGGCTGCGGGGAAGGAGTAACCGTGATCATGTTAATGTACTCTAAGGGTTGAGTGGTAGAATCAAAGGGATCAATAATTAAGTTAGCAGAATGTGATAGAAATGGGTCTGTGTATATCTACAACTCACTATTTGCTTTCATCACTGATTTATTTGCATTTTGTTTACTCCCATCGAGACGAATAGTATCGTCCTTGATGCGATCCTGTATCTCATGATGTAGGTGCATACAACGTTTGATATCATGTTTGTTGACTCGATGTTATGGATAGAAGGCATTTGCATCGTAGGGTATCAACACAAAGTTGTATCACACTTTTAGCCAACTTATCGGCATAAGTGAATTTAAATAATTTTAACTAAAAATTAATTTTGGTTAAACATATGATCTTGTAAGATTCATTCTAGCTAGGTTATTTATGTCCACAAATTTTCCAACTAAATTTGTTGGATAAATGCATATTTAGCACCACTTTGATTCCAATTTACCAAAAAATTAAAATTATTTGAAAAACTTGATGTTTCAACAATTTCTACTCATGTAAAAAACATTTTTAAAAAAATATAAAAATACCCTTTTGTAGATCCATAAGTTTAGTTTGCATAAAAAAAAATATTTTAATAGTTTAATTATTATTTATATTTTCCTTTCTATTTTTACTAAATGTAGTTTATTAACACAAAACATTAGGTTGATTACCATGTCAAGGAAAAATAGTATTTAACTTATTAAAAAATTTGAAAAAAATATGATGCCCTAGATACAAGAATCTATATCAAAATGGTATAATTATTATTCTATTTTAGATAAATAATTAATATGAAAGTTGACGTCGACTGGAAACAACTAAGTTTTAATATGTACCATTTTAATATTTATTTAAAAATATATATTTATCAAAATTGGAAAAAAAAATCCATGCCCTAAACTTTCAAGTTATAAATACACAAAAAAATTGAAGGAAATTTTTTTTTTTACTATATAAAGATTGGCGTCTCATGTAACTTCATTTTTCAACATTTTATCAACAACTAAATTATAGTGTTAATTTATAAAAAACTATATTCAATTTTTTTAAATTTTTTTTCAAAAAAATACAAACATAAAATATACTAAAAAATAAATATTTTATTATTTTACATTATTTCAAAATTCAAAACATATATATCACTTTTTAGTGATTCAAGTTTAAAAGCTGGATCTGTGTTGGCCATTTCCTTTATAAAATTGTGACATAGCTTTGTACTTTTACCCCATACCAATTAGGGTAAGGTTCCTTGAGAGGTTGAGGGTTCTCCAAGGTTATGATCTTATCCTTCAGCAACTTCTATAAGATGGAAGAATAAGATTCTACTAATCTTGTGAACTTTATGTTGCGTCTGAGGCCATTATCATTCATTGCAGCTACTACATTCACAACCTTGACTTTTCCTAAGATCAATACAATGGATTTTCCTTCTGAATGAGAGTGCGAGGAGGATCCACTGAACTAAACTACTGTTTGTTGATATTCTCATAACACAACACAAAAATGTGCTAAAGAAGCGTACTTCATGAGGGAAAATTTTTCCTGCCAAGGTCTCTCCAAGTTTCCTATTAACACCTTTTGTACATCAGAATTGGGCAGCAGGTATGATATTTGAGAAAAGAGTGCTTGATATCATGCTATGAAATCTATTATCTTCTCATTATCCCCCTAGTTGCATCGGACGAGATCCGAAAAGGTCATCTTCAGTCTGATGTTGGCTTGGAACTGTCAGAGAAATTGATTTACAAGTTGATCAAATGAGAAGATTGTTGCAAGATGGTGTGTCCCTTGGTCTTCCTTGCAAAACAATTCTTGGGTTTGTGACATGGTCTAACCACCTCTTGCGGATCTTAATTGAAACTTGTATTGGGCATTGAAAGGTCAACCTTTTGGTGCAACGACAAGGCTGGAACAATTGGTATCAAAGCTAGTCATAGGTTCAAACCCGTCGCTTGTGCTAGGGGGGATTTTTGAAAGATTGTGTCCCTTGGTCTTCCTTACAACACAATGCTTGGGTTTGTGACATGGTCTAAAAACCTCCTGTGGATCTTAACTGAAAGTTGTATCAGGCATTGATAGGTCAACCTTTTGGTGCAACGACAAGGCCAAGAAAGATAGAGTTATCAGGCAAGGACCAATACCACTCAAGCACTGTATGCTTAAGAGATCGAGGAAATAATTTTTCCATCAATGTGTCATGATAGAAGAAGTCTGTACACATGGAATTAAAGGTAGACACTTGCGTCTGTAGGTCCCCTTTGCCACCATATTTCTCAAATTTGGGAATCTTCATTCCTTGTGGGAAGGGAGTACTTAGGATTGCTACTGACAATGGGATATGTTTGAAAGAAGGGTTGAAAGATGGGTTGGGAAAAGTCCTCAGAGAGACTCGCCAATTGGTTTTGCATTCGACCCATGTTTTGAAGAAGGGCATTCAAAATAGGGTCAAAAGATGATAGAGGATCAGTGGAACCTCCAACACCACCGCCACCAGAACCACCTCCGTAATCGCCTCTGGAGCCATCGCTGTGACCACTGCCAGAGCCACTATTTCCTATAGGGCCTCCACCAGAGCCATCTCTACTACTGAAACCATCGCCTTGACCCCCATGAAGGCCTCCTTCACTAGCACCACCTCCACTACTAAAGAAACCACCACTCATTCCATCAGAAACCCCACTGCCACGGGCAGTAGGAGGGGTGAAATTAAACCCAAGGGGTTTTTTACTCGCGTTGATAGTGGGGGGATTTTGAGAAGAAAAAGAGACGTTGATTGAGGGGCCTACTTCAGCCATGCATATAGATGTGGTAGGCATGGAAATGCCTATTTGTCTTTCATAGGTATCGAGCACTTTCCCTTGGGTAGTACCTAATCTAGTCTTATATGAAGGGACATAAGCTTCGGTTAGATCGGCAAGGCCATGTAAGAATTCTATGCCTATCTGATCCTTTCCTAACAAATATCATTCAAGATGCTCCACTATTCATTTCACATTCCCAAATTGAGATATTTTATAAATATTACATCAAATATACCACTCCCAAGTTTACCTCCTTTTTGAATTCATAAGACTAATATCAAGATTCTAAAAGAATCTAAATTATAAATTAATTTGTACTTACACCATATATGTCAAAGAATATTGTTGGAGACACACATGAATAATAATAAAGATTGTAAGATAAATTCACCTAAATACTAAAATTCTACCACTTGATATTATAACTTACAAATATATCTATTTAAGGTAAAAAAAATAAATAATTAAATACAAGTATTAAGGCTCATAGCCTTCCTACACCAAGAGAGTTTATTTGTGGTCATAAGCTTCATAAATGAATTTGTAGTATTATCTAGAGTATCAACCTTCTCTAATAAGACCTTACTAGTCTCAACCATTTCTCACATAAAGTGATATTGAACATGAAAAATATTATTATGAGCATGATATATAGGAGATTTTACAAGAAAAATAACACTTTGACTATCACTTCTAATTATGATAATCTTGAAATCACAACCAATACTTGTACCAAGCCTCTATAACCAAACAACCTTCTTAGGGCATGTGTAGAAGCCGTATACTATGTTTCTATACTAGAAAAAAATAAATTTTTATTCCCTCTTACTCTTCCAACTCACCACACCTCGAAATAGAGAGAAAACATAAGGTCACTAGTGAACCTTCAACTATCCAAGTCACTTTTCCAATCTACATCAATAAATTCATTTATGTCTAATGACTCATCCACATCATTAGTACTATGATAACATAAATATTAACTCAAATTTATATACAAATATCTAAACATCATTGTTACAAAATTTCTAATACTCTCTATTAGGGTTAGGCATAAACTAGGTCAAAGATCTCATTGCTTGGATAATATTTAGTCAAATGCAAACTATTGTATATTAAACTACCAAAAAAACTAACATAAGGAGTGTTAAAAATTCCATCAAAATAATCATCAAATTTATGACACATGTCTAAAGTAATATTAATACCTTGAACTTGAAATGGAATACTCTTTAGCTTACAATTAGTTGAGCTATCACAAAATGGTATCCACCTACTTTCTTTGAATTGACCAAAATAATCATGTACCCGATCCTTACTGATCTCCATCCTAACAATATACATTTAGAATCTCCTAATTCCTTTATGTCAAATGTGCTGGAAAGTTGATTTTTGAGTTCCCTAATCATCACCATACTATTACCAACAAATAAAATTCTATCCACATATAAAAATAGGAGAGGAATATAGGATAAATAGTTTTTTGAAATAATGTGCCATTAAACTATGATAAAATATATAAAAAATTCAATATTTCAAATGAAGATGTTCTTTCAAAAATAGTAAATGTAACTCCAATAAGCCATGGATAAAAAAAAAAAACAATTGCATCAACAATAAATGATAAATTTTACTTATAAGTCCTCTATAAGGTCCATATCCTAAGCCAGGATTATCTAAAATTGTCACCCAACTCATATGGGACCCATCAATATCAATCAAAATACTCCAGTTCTCAATTCTCATGTCTAAGCTAAGATGAATTTGTAAAATATAGCATTGTAGCCATGACTATCAACTCCACCTTCATGAGTGCATATGAAAACTAATATCAAAATTTTGAGAGAGTATAAATTGTAAATTAATTTCTAATAACATCTTGTGTGTCCAAGAACACTTTACAAGAGTGTTGAAGACACATGAATAATAGGATCCGAATGTAAATGATACCTTAAACCTAACACTACCAACAATATCCTTGTATATAGTTTTTATGTAGTTACAACTTCTCTTATGGCTTGGACACAACATTGCTTTTTTATTCTATATACAAATTTTTTAGTATATCCATTCATCTTCTCATTTGTGAGTTGGTGAATATCATTATTTTATGGATTTTCAATAATTTGTGATAAATGCCACTTGTTAACATACTTTTTTAATGTTATACTTTATTTATTTATTTATCTTTTTCTATTCTTCATCCCTTTGGAGGTTAGAGAAAACCTCTATTGTATCGAATATCTTTCAACCACGAGCCTCTTGCTTATCCACTCAAGCTAATAGTGACTTATTTATAATCTATTTAGAGCCCCATCATGTTTGTAGCTCCTCACATTTCTACTTGTTTAGAAATTTCAATTGGCATTATTGGTAACTCATCTTCCAAATTTTTATTGTCAATACACACTAGAATACTAATATTTTTTTTTTGTTATTACATTTCATTTATTTAGAGTTGTTCTTATTACTAGATGCATGTAGGTTGAGAGCACAAACTCAAATATAATAAATTTTAATATTTTTTATTTTTTATGGAGGTTAGAAGACTAAATCAAGAGCTTGACCATACTTTAAAGTTCCCAAACAATCACACATTTTCCCCTCATTTTAGTTACAATTGCCCTTGGTGGCTTTCTCATATTGAGGTTTGATATTCCTTCTCTCTTGTTATATTTCATCAATTAACTTAGCATATTTATATGTCATTTCCTTTATCTTGTAGCATTTAGATTGCTTAAGTATCATTTTTGTATTACTGTTACTATTTCATATTTTTCACTTTTTTATTTTTATTTTGATTTCACACATTTTTCTATTTGACGTATGGACGATAACATAAGAGTGTTGTTATCTAGGAAAAATATTGTCATCCAAGAAGTGCACTACCCTTTATATTATAATTTTTTCCTAATTCCTACTTTAGGTTCTAGTCTTGTTGAGATGCTCACCTTCTAGCTTATTTATCAATTCTCTCTATTATTTTTCCTATTTCTTTCTTTAGTGTTTCTTAGTCTGAAGAAAAATAATAATTTATATATGTGAAACACACTTTGATAAAACCAAACAAATCATTTATAACCTAGTTTAAGATGTGTAATTATTACGCTGAGAGATATTTTATAATTTAACAAAACACTAAATTTTATGTTATAACTATATGTACATAAAAACCAAAACATAACCAACATATATTTAAAAAACTTAAACTATAAAATTTAAAATATAGCTAACATAATTAAACATAAAAATAATACATACATACATACATAACTTTTTCAACAAACAATAAAATTTATGTCTAATTGTCTACATAAAAACTAAAACATATCGAACATATATTTAAAAAACTTAAACTATAAAATTAAAAATATAGCTAAAATAATTAAACATAAGAATAATACATATATATGCATGCATGCATACATACATTTGTCAACAATATAATAATAAAATAAATTTAATCATAATATAGACAACATTTTTAATTTAATAATTAATAAAAACATATATAACTTGCTTGTCAATTTTTTATGGAAACACTCCACCAAAAGAGATGTGAAATATTTTGTTTATTTAATTGTTGTTATTCTTAAGTTGGAACCATTCCAACTTTTAAGCTTAAATATGTTGCCATTTGCAATGCTACGTTCTTCTTTGGTAAATGATTTAATTTTTAATTTAAAAAAGCTGAGGTAAACGATTCCTAAATCTAAAACTAGGGTTGATAGGCTAAATATGTTAGTAGGTGCATTGTGATCGTAAGGGAAATGTGTGGTCCTTCAAAATATTATTTTATTTACTTAAAAATAAAACTATTATAATTTTAATTTTAAATATAAATATGGACTTTCAATTTATTTTATTTTATTTTATATTGAAACAAAGCAATTTATAAATAATAGGAGCTATTAGAGGTAATCGAAAAAATAATATATAGTTGATCATCATAATAAAGCAAGGGTAAGATGGTTGAGAGATCATTTCATATATTGCACAATTTTTCTTTGATAAACATTACTAATAGACTAAAATTGTAGCACTTATTCTTTAATTTGTTGAACTTGATCCCTGACTTTCATATTCTTCTTGCATAAAATTGGAAGTTGTGAAAACAAAAAAGTCACTTGAAAAAATTAATGTTAGAGTACATTCTTATAGTGTCAGTTATCTAATAATATTTTTTAGAAAACACTGCAAAACATTTAGCCTTCCATATATGCCTTAAAATAACCCGTCTAATAGAATCAACAATCACACTATTATGCATGCCCAAACCAAAGATAACCTACTTCTAATTTATTTTTTAACACAGTTATGTTGAATCCTTTCATATAACTACATAATTCCACAAAATGATTAAATTAGTGATGTTTTTGAGTGGATCACATGAGGGAGTTAAAGTTGGTGAAGGTCACACCAATTAAATATACTTTTTCTTATTACTTGTTAAACAAGTCACTCAAATATTGAATTAAATATTTTTAATATTGTTTTTTTTTTGTATGGATGAATATGTCGAAGAGGAATAAAATGTAAATTCTACTAGAACTATTCTTTTAAAATTTTATAATTAAATTAGTATAAATATTCTAATTATATTTATCTAAAAGATATTAAAGATATTAATTTTGAGGTGTTTATCTAATCTATCATAAACATAAACATTTAGAGAGTGATACATCTTAGTATCTCAAAGATATATGTATTGAAGATAATTTCATGGAAATTCTAAATCAATATTAAGTTCTTAACAACCATTTTTCAATAGTGATTGGTTTCAATTCACTAAAGTTTCCTTTTCAATTTGAATTTGCAACCTAAAGAAATGATTAAACTATTAGTTGAGAAGGTGAGATTTGGTAGTACATTTTTACATTTTTTTATGGTTCTTAGTTTCAAATACTCTTATATTTTCTAGGGTTTATTGAAGTGTTGCCTTTTATTCGAAATACCCTAGAAAAAGCCTAGCTTTGCCTTTGGCCTTTATATCTATTTCATCTTTGACCTTCTTGACCGGTTCTAATGCTTTATAATTTTCTAATGAAGTCTTTTATATCGTTGAAATTACTGGTCCCTTTTATCGATTACCAACCCTTAAGTCTTTGCTAGGCTTTAAAACATCTTATTTTTGCATATGCCTTAATTTGCAACTTAAGTGCTAAACAGCATGGCCTCGTATGAGACACTTGTCACATCCTAACTTTCATACATGCTTCCTTTGCATCACGTTTTCATAAACCAAGCACATAAAGGGAATATAGTGGGAATCCTTTAAAGGAAAAGGACATGTTTCGCTTTATCATTTCAGCATGCTACTTTGTATCATAATTTTAATACTTTAGTGCTTGGAAAAAATGCACTAGGCCATAGTGGATGAAATGAAGACATGTGTCAGCCCCAGTTTCATCATGCCTTTCCTTCATAGCACAATTTAGTGTTCTTGGTGCATAAAGAAAATGTGTCAAACAATAGTGGATAAAAAGTGGGACATGTGTTTGCTCTAGGGTGATGTCACCATGTCGACACTTGGTCCCTGTTCCTTTTAGTGCATAATTCCTTCAGAGCACAATTCTGCATAAAAAAAATATACTTGGTAATATAAGTTGTTCAAGTGATGACATGTGTCACATTTCAATTGTAGCACACATCTACACAACACAATTTTTGATCTTCAATACATAAGGGAAATGCGCTGAGTAGTAACTAAAGAAGATGGATGTGTGTCAACTCCAAGATTCAACACGAGGTTTCTTCATGTCACATTTTCTCAAAAGAAAATTTAGATGAATTATGCAGTGAACCTTGGGTTTACGATAACCATCGATCTCATTTTAAAAGTTCCCAAATTAGTGGTTATAATTCAAATGAGAATGCCTACTTGCTAATGCTTAGTTTCATCCACACAAACCATTATTCCAGCAATCAAGGCCCAACTACTACTATTAGGAGATGATAAACTAAATAATTGTTATGTCTATCATCATAATTGAAGGTGCATTTGAGAATTGTAAAGATTTGAGCTCCTAGAGAAAGAATTGTGTGTGCCAGAGCTAGGGTTTCAAATCTTTTTATAGGTAAGTACTATAATCTAAACTTCATTGTTAGGGTTATTTGTGAATTGTTGAAAGGGTTTTAAGGAGGGTTTTTCAGATTGTTTTCTTTAATTTTTGATGGAAATTAAAACCCTAGGAAATTTAGTGATTGTGTGAAAAGAAAAAACCTTAGATAATTCATAAACTATAAAACCTTAAAATAAGTGAGCCAAGTGTAAAAGCAAGGGGCACTAAGAGGTTTATGGAAGATGCCCTTATGAAGTAATTTCTCGAGCCAACTGTAAATAGAGAAAATCAGGCTCAGGGGATAGGGGTTTTGCCCAACAAATTACTTGATCAAGCATCATAGATAAGGGATGTGATTATCCCTCAACAAGGGTGGACTTTGTTTGAGTATGGGTATAAGAGGAGTAAGTTCAACATGCCAATGTCCAAATTAATATGGACTAAAAATTTGGGAAAATTGATTGTTCCCAACATGTTTATTAATGTGGATTTGATCAAAGCCCTAGATCAGGGTTATGATAAAAAATAGAGTGATCAAAAGCTAGAAAGGAGCTCATCTGTTGAAGATTTCTAGGCAGTCAATTATTAAAACCTTTGATCTAAATGACTTGGCTAGTGTGAGCATAGATTTTGGTACTCTCAAGAGAGAATGTGAGAAGGAAAAGCATAGTTTTATGGTTTTGTGGCTCCCACGACACAAAAGAAGGGGTATTGACAAGAAATTGGTTAGGTTTGCCAAAGATGAAGTTGAACCCTTGGATTTTGACAGTTTTGAAGATTATTTTGTCAATACATATTTTTCTCTATGTCAGGTTTTGGGGGAGGATTATAAAATCTAAATTCCCATTTACATGATGTTGCTAGCTATAGACATTCATAGGGATGTCAACAAGATTTTTGATTATGATATCTTCATTGCAAAGGAAATGCACAAGCAACTAACTGACTTGAAGGAAACAAAATTCAATCTATATTTCAAATGGTATTCTTTGCTATTGCATATGATTCTTTATAGTGGAATGAAAACATAGACCGGTGCCTTGAATTTGAAGACACACAATGTAGAGGGAAACAAGTTTCCAGTCTAAATGTGGAATTATGTTTGGGATTCCTACTATTCCTCTCCAAATTAAGTGCTATTTGAAAATTTTTTTGTTCAAGATTTTCTGAGTAACCTTGGCCTTCAGCCTAAAGAGAGGCTTTCAAAAAAAGTTATCAAGTTTCTTAGGCCCTTAGAATTTGATCCAAAGAAGGGGATTGGTCATAATTGGGGGGATTGTTGCCTGTATTCCAATTGCACAATATTCAAAATATATGGTACCCCTATCTAGCCACATTGTCTTCTGGGTTTGTGATAGATAGGCTAGCTTTTGGGAGCTGGCAAGAAGTTGAGTCCACTTTTTTTGCCATTTAGTGGAAATGTTTTCCCTGATTTTTAGAATTCGACACATTTGGCCTTAAAATTTGAAACACTTAGAGATGTAATCTTGAAAAAAGTCACTGATCATAAAATATAGTACTCAGACTTTACCTTCCAAATATGTAATTTATTTCAATGCCTAGATTACAAATTGATTTTCAATAAGTGATTCTAAAAACCACTTTAAAAGTCACTTTTTTTTACCATACCATGCACATGTACGTCATCCATATTTTGACCTGTATAATCATATTTTTCTAAATCTTTTTGGGAAAAGATTTATAACTCACTAAAGCACGCTTTCCATATTTTTTTTGTAATTTTTATTTTTTTTAATAATTTTTTATTGGCCATATTTGATGTTTTGAAAAATCGTCATGTACATCACACATAAGATGACCTAAAATTGTCATTTTTTGATTTTTTTTAAATTGAAAAGAATTTTCTGAAGTATGCTTTCATACAATTTTTTTTTCAAAAAATTATGTTAATAAATAGTTATTAAAATACTAAAAATCCCTGATAATTCAAGTTTATGGACCTATTTCATCATAATTTAATTAAAAATAGAAAAAAAAATCCAATTGTAAAAAAATTACATATTCAAAATCTACACTGTCTCATCTATAATGGGAAGCCATTATTTTCTTGTGACATTTCCAGGACCTTAAACTTGTATGTCAAACTAGGTCCAAAGCTTAGGTTCGGGTCCCTAAGCCTTTTCCTGAACCGAAAAACAAAGCAAAAACCTGACCAAAAATTGAAATTTTAAAAAATGGGATCCCATTCTAAAACGGGATCCTGTTTCATAAAATAATATTTTTTTTATGGTTTTAAGAAATAGAATCCCGTTTCAAAACAGGATCCCATTTTCTAAAAAGTGGGATCTTGTTTCTATAAAACATAAAAAATTAATTTTTTTATGAAATGGGATCTCGTTCTTTAAAAAGCGGGATCCCGTTTTAGAACGAGATTCTGTTTTAAAAAAAAATGAGATCTCATTTTTGGCTTGGGGTCTCAAACCTAAACAAGATCTTGTTTATTACAAAATAGGATCTCATTTTGTTGAAGCCGATTCGGGTTTTGTGCTAAGGAAAAAATTTCCACATGTTTCGTGGGCTCATCTTCTTGCATTTTCCCTTTTATGGAAATAATGTGATAGATTAACGAGTCTGATAAATTCTATTTTAGATTAATAAAGAAAGGTTCAGTTATTCCAAGTGGGATGCAATTCTCACTTTATTATCACTACTAAAGAAGGGCTAGATGTTTTACTTATAATGTTGTAGAGCTACAAGATGAAGGTGGGCCCCACAAGGAATTGTGATCTTAATGGTTACATAAAAAAAAAGAGATTGGAGAGAGAAAGGTCTCAATTTTACCACCAATTCCATGCCTCAAATGATTCCATCATGAATCTATGAACAAATGAAGAAGTGAAGGAAATAAAGAAGTAATGGACATTCATGGTCCAATTTAAAGAGAAGAGAATAGTCAACAATCCTTCCTATATGATGCAAACAAGATTACAACTCCCAAAAATTCACAAATTTCAAACTTCAAATTCACAACCATTACCATTTAAATTGACAACTTCAGATGTCAATTAAAATAATCCAAATAAACTTAAACGTAATTCAAAAAAAAATTCCATAATAGTATTTATTCTTGATGGTTACAATTCACAATTAGAAATTTTGGTTCAAATATCTAAACACTCCCAAAATTTTGCTCTTCCTCATTGTTGCTCCAAACCTACCTGTTTGAAAATTAAAAATGTTATTCAAATGGTTGTAGTTGTCATTGTTCTCCCTTTGTAGCCTTTCTATAATCTTTGTGTATCCCCTTGATTTTTTTTCCATGCCCCTTCTCTAGCCTTTTATTAAATTTGCACTTGTATTGTTATTTTTCTTGCAACTCTCCTTTTCTCCAGCTACCCAATCCCTATATCTTCCACTACTATCATGTAGTTGCTACTTTTTATTTTATTTTATTTATTTAATTCTTTTTATGTTCTTTCCTCTCCCACGTGACCCATGGGTTCTTGGTATTTTGGTTTTTCTCATACATCATTATTCTCTTCCAAAAATGGCATGGTATTTTCTTTTTTTGGTCTTTAATTTGATTAAATATTTCAAATCAAAGGCTCTTTTTCCTAGAAGACATCAAACTAATAAATTTCAATCAACATTATACCTTATAGAGTTGGATAACTTCAATTGTGCAACTAAGATGGGTACTAAGGCTGAAAACCAACTTTGGTCATAACTTTTTTCCAAAAGCTCAAAACTTAAAAAAAATGGAAAAGAATGAGCATCTCAACATTTGTAAAACCTCATCCAAAGCATTTGATTTCAAGTTCTACAAAACTACAAAAATATTTATTTTCATATATCGCTAGCTGAGAAAAGAGAAAATTGAATTCTTCCAAACCATAGAGATTGTAGTTATGGAACCTTCACCAATATGAGATGAATACATCCTTTAATGTCTTTATAAAAGGAATTATGAACAAACATCATAGATTTCAAGTAACAATTGTTTTTCTGTGATGTTGATTGCGTGTTTGCTTGGGTGCTCCTGCATCAGACACATTGTGTAGGAAATTTGTGAGCATAGGCTCACAAACATGGAGTTGAGTATTCAAACTACTCTTCTAGGTTAAACGCAACTTGCTTCAAACTCCACCATTGAATCTTATGAACCAAGCTATTCCTTCTTCCTTTTCTTCCAACATCTCGGTGGAACACTTGTCATCTTTCTCCAACAATGCTGCACACTCTTCTTCCTTCCCCTCATGGACTCATGTCCAACATGAACCAACTCCCTCCATGAAATACTCTCCACTCTTTTCTCATTTGTGGGATTCATCTCATCATAGAATGACCACCTCCACCAAAATCCTGTAGTATCCTTTACAATTTGTATGCACAAAATTTCACCCTCTAGACACCAATCTACATCTACAACAATTTTCATTTTCTCTACATTCAAATGTTCTCTAACCATTTCTTCTTCTACCACATGTGTATTATCTAAAAATAAAATATTATCATAAAATAGATTTACCTCATCTTTGTTTGCAACTACAACTTGTATTTCCTCCTCTTTCATTGCAACGTGCATCTTCTCATCTTCATCAACAATCTTCTCAAGCCACTCTTCTTCTATAGCCAAAATACATACTAACAAATCATCTTCTCCATGCTCTACTACTACAACCTCTTCGTATTCCATTTACTACATTTTCATTTTTCTCCTCTTCAACTACCTCTACTACAAGCTCTTTGCTCTTCACTCCATTCTCATCAAGTCTTTCCTCATGTATTTTTCCAGCTTATCCAATCACTTTTTTATATTTTCTACCATCCTCCATATCTTGGTTTTTTCATACCATCGCCATGCTTCCCAAATCACAGGCCTCTTCCTTATGACTATACCCATCTCATCTGTTGCAATCTTTCACAACTCTCACACTTCTTTTCACAGCTCCTTAGCTCTCGGTTGCTCAAGTCTTCTCTATACCTGCAAAAATACTAACATGAGCTCTTTTTTACCACCTTCTACCCTCTACTCTACCCACAGGTCTTGGTGGATTCTCTCCACTCTGAAGATCTCCTACTTTGATACCAAAGGATGTAGAAAAGATTATGAGTCCTTAAAATTCACAAATCAAACTTCAAATTCACAACCATTACCATTTAAATTAACAACTTCAAATGCCAATTAAAATAATCCAAACAAACTTAAATGCAATTCAAAAAAAAATTCCATAATGGTATTTATTCTTGATGGTTATGATGGCTTTGGTTATTAGTAGCTTTTTGTTGCTTTTCATATACTTTTTAAGACACTTTACCTATGTTTTTAAAGTATCTCTTAGATAATACTTCCATAATATGTTGTCCTATCATACATACCTTGCAACCTTGAACCCATTTTGTGGAAATGAATATGGTGAAATATTTGTAGCATTGCATGGTTTAAATATGAGTATATATATGTATATGGATGAAATGCTGTGATTTAATTATAGTGGTTAGTTGTATATGTCTATGTGTAGATTAATCTCTTTACAGACTTGACACATGGTAACCATAAAGGTGTATTTGTAGCAAGCATCAAAGAAGCAAAATGGGGGAATTAATGAAGTTTAAGCCAATCAAGTATAGGAAGCTATGGAGTTGAGCGTGGTCATTATGGAAGGAATAAATGTTGAAGATATCTATTCTTGAACGTTAGATGTTTTCCTATGTGTTTCACATGCAAGCTATCCTTATTTGAATAGGTCTCTTTTTCAGTTAGATGAATAAGTCAATCATTTTTCCATCTCCCTGTATCTAGGAGTGAGATTTGTGATTGCTGTTAGTTAGTTAGTTGGCAGTTTGAATAAAACTCTCCTCATTTTTGTATAAAGTTAGGGGATGAGTTCATAGTTCAGTTAGTTGATTAATACAATATTTTATTAGTTGGTAGTTTTCCAAATTTTTAGTTATCCAAAGAGATGTTACAATGATATTATGGAATAAAATCTGCAAGAAGGGTTTTGTCTGAATATCTGGTGTTGTGAAATGAATGAGATTGTATGATGTATGGATGCATGAGAATTTGAATTAGATCTGGTTTTTATTAAGTGAGGTAGTCTTATGAGCTAGCCACTCAGGTATTGTCCATCACTTCATTTATCTTTTAGTCATTTATGTACTTTCATTAACTCTATTTTCTTTACCTTACACGTATATTGCAAGTAAATGGTTTACGGTTAGTTAAGTCATGAATGTTCATGAACAAAGTTAGATCATAGTTATTTAGAGGGGTATGTGTAGGATCATGATGGGCCAAAAAGTGGCGATATGATGGGTATGTGTAGGGTATGTGGCTGATGACTTTTTTTTAGCCAAAATTGATGAAATGAAAAGGGTTTTTAAAGGAGATTCTCAACTTTCCACCAATATAAATTATGATTTAATTTGAATTTAATAAATAATTATTATTCATTTTCTATTTGAGTTATGACTAAAGTCCTAATTGATAGGATGATTTAAAAAAATCTATAGCTTTCAAACGATATCACATTTTTTGAATCCAAAACATGTGCCACATTATATGCTACTCATACTATAGGATTGAAAAAAAATCATGAATTTTTGACCAAGTTAAGGTGGTCAGACATACGAGTTTTTATATTTTTTAAAAGTTGTAATAAAAAATCATAATTAATCATTTATTTGGAAAAAAATTACAAAAAAATATGCATCACATCGGGACATTAGTCCTCTACTTATATCTAAAATATTATCATTTTATTGTGGTTAGTGTGGTTAGAAAAACACCTACTTATTTTTTCCCTAAAATTTAAGTACTTCTGCATATGTTGCAAGTACTCATAGCCACTAGGTTGTGTAACTAGTTTCATTGTTTTCACAATTTTGTTGAATTCTAGCAAAGTAGAATAGCTTGAATAAGTTTATGTAGAGTAATTTAGGTTAGCACAAGCATGTGGAGACACATATAGTGAAGTACCATCATAAGTTTATGCACCTTGGTTGATAGTTTAATGTAGGCTTGCAATGTCAAGATGACTATTCAGTTTGGCATACCCCTTAATTCTATAGAATTTACCAAGTCCATAGCACATTAGTTTTCCTCTACAATTTTGGCACCATTGCTGGGGATGGTGCTATCTTCATAGGCCTATTCTTACAAGATTTCATAGTTGATACTTTCATAGTTAAAATTTTCTATTTTGCATTAGGAATGCTAGTTTTGATCTTCAAAAACCTGGAGAGGCAGAGAGATAACCAAGGAATATTCATCCCTTCAAACACCCAAGATAGAGAAGATACTCTTGGTTTTGTTGACTATACTGTGGAGGTTGTTGAAAGAGTAGACAATACCTTTCCATCTTCCTCATCTTCATCATCATCATAATCATCATCATCTTCCACAGCCACTGAAGGGACCTTCTGAACAATTACAGATCTTGATCCACCAGAGCAGGGTACTTTTGAGTTCCCCATTACTAACCAAGCCAAAGCTAGCATGTTGAAAAATATTTCACCATCAACATTACTAGTATTTTGTGGCTTGGTAATTGAGAAGCTAGATACCTTCCTCTTTGGGTTTGATGTCTTGTGTAGAAGTTATGATTAAACTTTTGATGCCACCAACTCAAGCTCTTCCCAACCACTCTTAAGGATTCTTCCCTTAGATGGTTTATGAGGCTTGGAAAGGATGTTGTTCTAAATTGGGACACCATGAGGACAAGGTTTTTGGAAAAATATAAGGACTATTGCAAAGGATTAGACTGAAGAAAGGATGCCATTTTCTCAATGTCTCAAAAATTGGATGAGCCACTAGAAGACTATGTGGAAAGATTTCAAATTGCTTTGAAAAAGAACCCCCAACAAAAATTATTAGAGAAATCCCTTATATTAGTATTTTTAAGGGGGTTAATGAAGAAATTATGGATGCCCTCAACCTTATTGGGGGATGAGAATTTTCTATAGGACTATTTGAAGATTTATGTAAAGTCTGTAGGAATTATTCTAGGTCTCTTTCCAAGAAGCCAAGAGGGGAGAGGTCATCCATCACAAGTAAGTCCTCTAATGGGGTTTCTATTGTTTAAATCAATAATTTATTGTCCAACATGAAACATGATATAATCAATCATTTAGAAACATAGTTGGACACCCTCCAAATAAAAAAGAAGTAGGAGGAAGCAGAATCCATGCTCACTAAGTACTATCCAACCTATAGACAGAGGAAAGCCAATTGTAAGTGCAAACAAGTGGCTAGTGTCCAACAAGAAAGGGTTGAGAAACCAAAAGCAATGGAAGGAGATGATGGAAAAAATTTCTACATACCACAAAGAAGGTCTTGGTAGAAAAGACAAGGTATGCCACCAGACCCCATTAGTTTTAATCCATCTTTTCCTTTAGGCGATCAAAAATTTTCTGCTTGGAATACCTAGCCCTAGCAAAAAAATCATAATTAGTGGCAGAATTATCAATCATTCCCACAAGCCCAAAAAAATTGGAACCAACAACCAAACCCATGGCCACAACAAAAAATTTACGGTTCCAACTACAATCCATAATGGCCAACCCATTAGAATCAATGGCAGTCTCAGTGGTAGAAAGACTAGCAATGGTAGAAAAATATGAATTATCAATAGCCTATGCTACCTCCTCCCCCTCAATAGCAAGATCTAATGCCTCCATCAAATCCTCAGTATTAGCCACCTAAACCATCTCAAATACTAGACCAACCTGCACCTAACCATAACACTAAGCATACTCAACATGATTATACTAACAAAGCTATCCAATACCCCACATATGGGGTAGAGGTGAGTTACCTTCATCTCAAATCAGGGAAGTAGCTTGCAAGACCTTCATCTCCTAGAATTATAGAATTAGACGATGAAGAACCTACAAAGGAAGCCTCAAATAATCCACCTTTGGAATCCAAGTCTAATCAGGGGCTCCAAACCACATCACATCCAAAGCCTCCATTCCCTAAACATTTGGTTATCTAACAACAACATACACAGGCTGAAACATACCTTTTAGGACAATTGAAGGATGTCACCATTAAAATCTATTTAATCCAAGCCATCAAAGATATTCTCATCTATAGTGAGATTGTTAGGGATCTTTGTCTTAAGAAGCCAGGAAGGAAAAGAAAGGACCCATAAACAATCCATGTTTTGGGTAATCTTGCTGATATAATGTTGGGAAATATAACTGTTCCCAAATATATAGATCCTGGGAGTCCAATAGTGGACGTTAAAATCAATGAGACTCTCATTAAGAATAATTTGATAAACCTTAGTACTGCAATTAATGTGATGACCAAAGATACCATGCAACTACTACAGTTAGCCAATCTTAGGCCTATTCAAATAGTTTTATAGTTAGTTGATAGGTCTACAGTGAAGACTAAAATCCAGTTATTAAGGACCTTGTCATTGCATTAAATTCCTAGGATTACCTTGATGACTTTATAGTTCTTCAACCCAAAGTTAATCTTGCTAGTTATCCATTAATCTTAGGCTGACCTTGGTTAGTCACACCTGATGCATTTATAGGCTGTAGGTTAGGCAAAAATGATCATATCCAACGAAACAATAACCAAGAATCTAGTACTTTATCCACTAGCTTAGCCACATCAAGACCTTGAGAAAAACATTTGGCCACACCTAGATGATGAGGAAAACTATTCATTGTAGACCTTAATGAACATAGAGCATAGTCCTCCACTGGATATTCAAGATGAGGATAAGTTGATGGCTCATATCATACAAAATGACTATGGAAGGCATGGAGACAGATTTTGGCTTCCAAGGGATCTCTAGCACTTTTAGGGTTTTTCAACATAAAAGGAGAGAGATGGGCAAAAATGAAATGTAAACATTCAATATTGATGCAAGGATGGATGAAATGTGTCTAAATGTACAATGTCCTAAATGCAAAATATTGAAGAAAGATATTTATTATTAAATGAAAACTAAAGAAATGCACCTTGTGATATGTGAAAAGACCTAGAAATGAAAGCAAACTATATATAATAGAAATGACTGAGACTGAATGTGTGCACCTGAGATCTTGTTGGAGACTAGAAGTGACTTTTGAAATGCTGCTAATGATGAAAATTTGGCCTAGTGGGACTCATTCTCCATTTTGGGAAAATTTGTCCCAGATCTGGGAAACTATTCCAGAGCCCATTTTAGACAAATGGGTATCGAAAACTGCAGAAAACCTCTTTCAGGCCTGGCAGTGGGACTCATTCACCACTAATGGAAAATCAATCCACTTTTGAATTTTTGGAAATTCAAAAGTGGAAACAGAAGCCCTCAGTTTGCTCTTTGGTTCCCGATAGGTGTCTATCTCTGAAAGTTTTATTTTTGGCACTGAAAGTGACTTTTAGTGGATACTTTGACTGGGTCAACAAGGAGGTTTCTTCAAGAACTTTGAAACTTGATCTTTAATGATTTCCAAGCTTTCAAGATGCTTAAATTTTCAAAGACACAAGAAAAGAAGGAGAAATGTTGGATGTTAGGGCATGGGGGTTTGCCTTGGTCAAACCCGTTTTTAGGTAATTAAACCAAAATGAAGAAATGAGACAATGAATCATGAAACAATGGAGTTAGTACCTTTCCATGATGATTGATCTTGGATTTTTGCAGCAAAAGATGAAGAATCTACCCTTGAATTTCTGAAAAATGATCTTGAATGACTTGGAATGTTAAAAACCCTAGCTTGCTTGACTTGAGAGAGAAGATAAATGATGAATGAATTAAGATGTGTGTATGAATTCATTAATTAGGGTTTAGAAGCTTGCATTTATAGGAAATCCACCTAATTTACTCATTAATTTGATCCCTAAGACTGACATGAAAGAATAAAACTTAAAATCCAACTTTTCCTAATCTGTCCCACTTGGATGGGACAGATTCACCCCTAATGGTGAATGGGTCCCACAAGGGTCATTCTGCTAGTTGGAATGCCAAGAAGTAATTAAATTAGGTTTGTATGATGAATTTGTAAATTATTTGATCAAATTATGCCTCATGATACAAAATATGGGGCCATAGGGGCCTATTAATGATGATATAAAGGTCAATTAGGGCTAGGGACACAAATTTCAATGTGAAAGTGTGATTAAATACACTTTACATCATTGAAATGAGGTCCACATAGCCTAGAAAGGCACAATATCCAATGTGAATGTGTAGGACACATTACAACATTAGATTAGAATCAAGTTTAATTCACAAGCCTTATAGATTGATGTGATAATGCAATTAAATATATTTTATAACATTGAATAAAGGGGAAAATGGGTCTATTAGACTTAAATGCTTAATAAGAGTCTAGAAAAGTGTGAAATTTATTTACAACACTTTACAACACCTTTACAAGACATCCTTAGATACATTTATAAGATTCCAATACCTAATTTGGATGTGTAAAACACCTCACAATGCTAAATAAAGGCCTCATTAAGTCCAATTTATCATTAATTATTCCCATATCAAGCAAGCAAAAGAGGATACTTTTTTCATGTCCATAGTTAGCCCCCACTTTAGCAGGAGAATGAACTTGCTTCAAAATCACACTAAAGTAGACATTCAAGAAGGGTCCAATCGTACCAATCTAGATAGCCTAGGATGACAAAGATCAAAGGAGGTTGTGGAAGCCCTCAGGATCTAAGATCCTAATTCAAACCAACATAAACACAAAAGGACACAGACAAGGTGAATGTTTTTGCAGCAAAACAAGATACGCGATCATGCAATGGCAAGAACTAGGAAGAAGAGAAAGATGAAAATGAAAAAGGTGGATCAAGCTTTGATCATTTGTCCAACACATTGTGGATCAGATCTAGGTTGTTTATCCAAAAATGCATACTCAATTTAAGGTGATGAAGCTCTTGGCTCACTAACTCATTTGACTGCAAAATCCGATGAAAATTTCTGATGAAAGATGTATAATTTGATATATTTTCGGGTACTTGTCTTATTTGATGTGTAATTTTTTAAATTTTTTTTTTTTATCCCTGACATTCATCAAAATTTCAATGAATATGCAAAATCAGGAAAAATCAAATTGTGGCCGACATAAATAAAAGTGAGTTTTCCTAGTTATTGCGACAATGTTTTGCTATACTTACGAATTTGCTCTACTTGTGAATTTGCTATACTTGTGATAGTTTGTGGAGGACTAAGGATGATTTTCTTGGGAAAAATCAGAACAAATTCAAGAAGAAATCACCAGGTTGAGGGTAGTCATTGTCTTTTTCCATAATTCATTTGTGAAGTCAGATTTGTACTTATAGGTTTGAAAATCGTATTTTAAAGCAAAATCTCATCAAATTTCATTTTTAGACTTGTGCATTTTCATAATTTCATTTCCAGATTTTGTTGTACAAGTTCAATATTATGATTTTAGTAGTCTAATGGTTGGAAATTATAGTAAAATTACAATTTAATAAGTTCTAGAATTAGCATTTTAATGTATTTTTTGGGTTCATTAACTTTAGACTATCTTCTCTTTTGCAGGGGTGGTTGCATGCCAATTTTTTTGGGTGCAAAATATCAAAATTATTAGATTTTGTTGCTTTTCTATGATTAAAAATTATTGGAGTTTGAGTTTGATAGTTTTTGAAGATCTAAATATTCAAGCTTGGTAAAGAAAAATCATGTTAGATAATATTAGTGCTGAACAAAATGAACAAAAAATTGCTAGAATGTGGGCTAGATTGAAAAGAAAAGGTGATGGGAAATGTTATTGTCCTTGCAATAATTGCAAGGGATTAAAAATGAGAAGACTTTTAATTACAACAGCTGAGAAAAATTGTAGGTAGCATGGTCACATTGAAGGGGGGTATTATTATCGTCCATTGGTAATTTTTTCATTATATGTCTTTATATTGATTGAATTTGTAAATGTTTATATTGTTTTAACATTTTTATATATATAAAAAAATCACTTGATCATGATCATGCTTTATTTGTGTTGATCATTATTATAAAGGTGGGGCACCCTAGGGCACAAGATATGGATTATCACACCTTAGAGAATGTGGTTTTGCAAGTGGAGGAACATGGAGATGTGAATATCGAAGATGAAGTTAATGATCCTATGGAAGAAGATGATCATGTGCCAGAAAACACAGTTGAGGATGATGGTACAAATACATTGATCCATGAAACATTTAGTCGCATAGTTGATCATGATGATCAAGATGACTTTGATGATGCTCATGATTTACCTATACTTGAGAAGGCACACAAGCCCCTTTATGAAGGCTCTAAAACAACTATTCTCTTTGTTGTATTGTTTTTGGTGAATTTGAAGGTTATGAATGGTTTATCCAACATAGCAATCTCATGGATGTTAAGGTATGTCATATATGCTATCTATTTTCATCTATTTTAATTGTTGTTAGTTCATCACTAGTAAATAAAGAATGAAATATGTACAATTAATATTCTTTATATTAATAAATTATTTTTTTGTTGTAGATTGATAGGTGAATTTTTGTGACCACCATCTAATATTTTTCCTCACTCATACCGAGATTTATCTGCCATTATGAAAGATATTGGAATGAAGTATCAAACAATAGATGCATGTCCCAATGATCATATTATATATCATAAACAACATGAATTTGCAACAAAATTCCCATAATGTCATATCAGTAGATATCGAACAAATAAACTAACAAAAAAGGTGCCTTACAAGGTTCTTTGTTATATTCCCATTATTCCACGTATGCAAAAATTAGGGAATGAAAAGTTATCCTAGACAATTTAGTAGGTTTCCCTACTATGAGAAGCTACAAATTGAGCATTTGTTTGATACAATGCATATAGGAAAGAATATAACATAAATGTTATGAAAAATATTGGATGGAAGGCATGTCAAAAAAAATTTGTCAAAATTTGTAGTGATGTTCAGGAAGCCAATCACGCAATGAAAAATGTCATTCATTTAAATAGCGATGGAGACCAAATAAATATAAATGCCCTTTCTTGGTTATTAATGGAGCAACAAAGCAATGCTAAAAAAGAAGTCATACGAAAAAATTGATTTCACATAGGATTTGTTGCAAACATTAACAATATCATTACAAAGAAAGGTGAATTTGGGCCGGGGATGAAAACGCATGATTGACATACCTTAATTAAGGTAATTATTTTGGTATAATATATATATATATATATATATATATATATATATATATATATATATATATATATATATATATATATATATTTGTATACTGCATGTACTTTTCAGTGTATTATGTTTACTACTTTTGGAAAAATAATGAAAATATCATTTTATAATTGTTATAGTACATTCTACCTCTATCTCTCCTAGAAAACTTTGACAATAATCTCAAGCAAGTTATATATGATCTTGGAAAATACATGAGGTAAGTAGTGATGTTTGTTCAATTCGTTGTATAGATCTTATAATTACCATTTGTTTTACTTGTTATGTAATTAAATATATATATATTTTTGTTAAATCTCATTAATATATTTGCGTTTTGAATCACTTGTAGATGGATGCCATCTAAATAAATCCATAAAGAAGATATAAATCATTGGAAGAGAAAAATTCCTCATCTAATGTGTGAAATGCAAAAGTTTCTACCTTTGCCATTTTTCAATGCACAATAACACTACCTCATACACCAAGTTGAGGATATTGAATTGTGTGAACCTGTACACACAAGGTCAATGTGGATGGTTGAGAGGCACTTGAAATTTTTGAGGGCTTTGGTTAGAAAAAGAGCACATCCTGAGGGTTCTATGGTGGAGGGATAATGGTATATCAGGCCATGGTGTACATTACTGAATATCTTCCTAAGTTTGCAGCAAAGATCTATGTAGATCACATTTGGGATTCCAACTCCATTAAAAAATTCGAAGGGGAGTACCTGATGGGGAAAGGTAGATTGAGGAAAGTGAGAGGTAATTATAATACATTTTTGCATTTTTTTTATGTATATTGTACTTATTTAATTATTAATCTTCAATATACATCAATTATAAATTAAGGTCGTATACCGTGATAATAATTAGAAAGCTTTATTTATTTATAATTGATGTAACTGGGTTGCATGCAAAAAAATGAAGCTTTCTAATTGAAATCAATGCCTTAACCCATCAAATCAAATTCAAATAAAAGATAACACATATCTTCACGACATGGAATTAATTCCACATCAAAATATGGCTGTATGTGATCGTATAGTGCTGCAAAATAGGAAAAATACAAATTTTTTGAAGAAAAACACAGATTTTTGAATGTCAAGATCTTGTATTTTGAATCCTCAACCATCAACAACCTTTACAATGATCACTTTATGCCTTTTAAAGGCATTTACACATCAAATATTGAACAACCACCTCTACCACTAACTTTTTAATTTTTATGATCACATGAAACATAAAACACACTAATTTCAAGGTTGTTAACATCACTATTAAAATATTTTAATTTTTTGAACTTTCAAATATATTGAAACTCCTAGGACACCTCTAATACCATGCTAGTGGCTTGATAATAGCCTTATTATGGACATGGCACTAACCTTGCACCCGTTTACATGTAAATTCTCCAATTTTCCTTAAAAGGGCTACAAAACTCTTTTGTACAAGACTCAAACTCATATCTAAAAACTTCACCTAGAACATGTCTAATGGTCTTAATTGACTTTCCTCAAGAAAAAAAATCCAAAAGACTCAATATACCTATTGGCCATCTATCCACCTTCAAATAATCACAAGTTGAGAATGAGGTATAGGTTCTCCTGCACCACTAATTATACATCGTTTGTGAATTTCAATTTTCTTTTATACACTTGGTCGAAAATGGGATGCACTAAATTTGTACGTCACAAAAAATATTGATTAGATGATGGTATGGATTGAATGATGTCAACAATCTAGTCGCACATCAACATGGGAAGGTGTGTATTTTGTTGGAAAATGTGCCTCAAACTTACTAACATGAAACCTCTGAAAGAGAAAAGTCAGTGCGACATTCTTTTTGTCTGGCCGACTAGCAGTTGTGTAACCTTGCGGAATGCTCAGGTTGTTGAGACCTTGTTGTTGTCTTACTGACTGGAGCTATTGCTGTGACATTTCTATTGCTGTGAGTTTTCTATCTCTCTTTGCTCGGGGAGATCTTTGGCTGACGGTTTGGTTCCCAGTGGTTTTCGGGGAGACTCATGGAAAATGAAGACATTAGGGAGAGGCATGAACATTCGGTATAACTCATCTCGAAAAGAGATGTCTCACAGACGGTTATTCACTCGAAGTCATTGAGGTGACATGAAGGCTCGGTAAGAACTCTTGGCGATGGATGGTTGTCTCACCGATGGCATGGTCTGTTGTCGGTATGACTCCTGGTGAAGGATGTCATCAGGGTGACATAGAGGCTCGGTAAAAACTCTTGCTGACAGATGGTTCTCTCACCGATGGGTATGAACATCAGTATGACCTCTTGGTGAAAGCGGTAGTCTCTCTGACTGTTATGTGCTTGGTATGATGTCTCATCGATAGCGGTAGTCTTGCCAATAGTGCTACATGTGTTTATCATCGGTATGAAGTCTTAGCGATATGGCTTTTCTCACCGACAACTTTGCTTGATGAATATAAGTATGACATAAAGATCTACGAGACTCTTGGTGATAGCAGAACTCTTGCTGATAGATCTTCACAAGATGGATTTGTGTTCGGTGTAACGTCTTGCCGATGGTGATGACTCTGGGCGATAACTACAATAGGGTCTTGTGGCATCGGGGAGACATAGTTAGTGTCTCACTGACATGCAAATACTATTTGAACATTTTTGACCAATTGGAAGACTTTCCTACGTGGTTTGTCTTCGACCAATCAGAGAAGCAAAATGGGAACCATTGGCAGTTAGACTATTGTGGCCATTCCTATGAGGAAGATCAATAGACTGTGAACGACATGGATATACTCAAGAATTGAAGATGATGTTCGGTTCGGATGAATAGTTCGATGGGTGATCAGTGTGTGTGAATTCAATTGAAAGTGCATTGTAAATGAGATGTTTTGTACAAGGTTGATCATTGAATCTGCTGCTGTAAATTGACATTAGAGAGTGAAGCCTGTACTCTGTATGTAATTTTTTTATTGTAATACAAAGGGGTTTTACTTGGTTTGGTGGGTTTTTCTCCCATAAGGGTTTTCCCACGTAAATCTAGTGTTCATCTATGTATGTACATTTCTCTGTTTCTGTTATTTCTTTCAAGTGTATCTTAATTGGATTGTAATTGAAAATTTTAAATCACCTCTGCATTCTTCTCTGAAGTTTTGATGTTAGGAGAGTTAGTTCCACACCTTAGCTTTCCTTACACCTTCATTGGTTAAAAAAGCTCATTGTAATGGAGATTCCAATGTTACACCAAGGGAAATTGATTTATCATATGGTTTAAGAAATAAACATGTATATATAAATATATTAATCACCCATATTATTTAATTATTTTCAATTATATTGATGTATATATATGTTGAGATTTTTTGCTTTGCATACATTCAGCCAAGAATAAATATGTTTATCAACTAACGATATTGTAATAATTTTTACATGTTTGACATATTACAGGTGAAACACCACAAGGTTATGTGGTGCAATGGCCATAAATTTTGAATCAAAAATTTGGATGACATGAAGAAAGCTTGTGATTTTGGGATAACTGAAGTCTTTCAAGTGACTCATGTTTCATCTAGAAATGACATACATCCAGAAGTCTCAGAAAATCGATACTATGGGATTTTGGATGATATACTTGAGTGTGACTTTAAGTCCTTCAAATGAGTTCTGTTCATCGTCATGTGGTACAGGCTATGATTGAATGAAAGTGATCTCAAGAGAACTATTATGGATCATGATAATGGATTTACCATGGTTAATACAAGGCCGATTGAGCAAGCTGGAAATGAGCCCTATGTTCTTCCAAGCCAATGTGAACAAGTATTTTACTCAAAGGTTCCAGGTAAACTGGGTTGGTCATTTGTTGTTAGACATGATCCAAGAGGAAGGCCAGTAAAGTATAATGTGGTGGAAGAAGAAGATCATACCGAAGAACTAGAAGATGATGTAGATGATGATCAAGATCAATAGTTAGTTGATGATACACTTGATGAAGATGTCAAAGAAGAGGAACTAGAACATGATGATGTAGGAATTAATGTTCATGAAGATGATATCTGTGTGGATGATGACATTATTGAAACTGATATCAATGACAATGATGATGATATGACCAATCCTTACAATGTTGAATCTGGATCGGATCATACAAACAAAGAATTGGATGGATAAGAAGATCAATGACATTGAAATGTCTGAGTTATGTGATTGTATTATCTATTTGATATTAATTTGATTATATGATCTATTTGATATTAGTTTCTTGATAGAATTATATTTGACTTATGTGGTTACACAATTAATTCATGATGTTTTTAATTTTTATGCCATTACATAATTAATTCATGATGTACTTTTTAATGCTTAATTTTAATTCATGATGTTACAACTATTGTAGCTCTCCTAGAAATTTCCATATGATCATAATGAATAGTGTTTAGGGAAATTTCATGAAAGATGACACATTGATCATAGTAGTGAAATAATTGCAAATTCATTTAGATTTTTTAGACCAATCACCCTTCACAATGCCATTTTTAGGATCATCTCCAATTTGATTACTAGGACACATAAGGTAGGATTTGATTGGCTTATCTTGGAGGAACATTGTGGCTTTGTGTAATGTGAGCAAATTTTGGATGGGGTAGTTGCTATTGCTAAGGTGGATCACTCCTTTTTGTGAAGGCCATACACTTATGATTGGGTCAAGTGTTCTTTTCTTTAGAAAATTCCTATTTCCTTTTTGATAGGTTATGATTTTATTAGATGGGTTATGAAGCACTTATTTCAAGTAATTTGTCTATTTTAACTTTTTAATTTATTAAATTCAAACATGCATCCAAAATTATGTCCCTTGCTTTAATTGATTATTATGTTATTTAATTATTAACTCAAATGACACCTCCAATTTAACTATAAATATCTAATTGAATTTATCTAAAGTGTTGAACATTTTTAGATCAAATTTAGTAATTAACTCAAACAACTTTGCCAATTTAACTAACATCTTTTAAGATATTAAACAAATATATGATTTGTGAAAGAAGTCTATTGGCATGAAATTAAATATAATTTGTATTCCAATGTAAAAACTACAAAGAATGGAAACAATTGTTTCAACACATAAACTATTATGTAGTAGTGAATTAAAATCACTATTGAATTTGACACCATTTTCTGATGGACGTTCATTGGTGGTTCGACAAATCTTTGTCGGAGTAGCGACGAAATGGCGAAAACATTTTCATCACTATTTTTTCATCGCAGGTCCGATGACGAATTAAACATCAAAAAAATGACGCAGATTCGTTGGTCATCAGCATCATTGAATGGCTTGGATTATTGTCAGAATATCGACGAAATGGGCATTGAAAGAAAACCAAAATTTCATCACCAGTTTGATGAAATTGAAAAGTATTTACGACGACGCCATTGTCGTAGCTAAGCAACTTTTTTGGACCCTTTATGTGGTTCGTCAGTGATGTACATCAAAAGTGAGATGAAAAGGGCAAGGAGTTACCACAAAGCCTTCGTCACAGCTAAACAACTTTGTCAGACCTTTTTCTGTGATTCATTGGTGGACTTTGTCATTAGTACGACAAAATGGAAAAGGAGTTACAACGAAGCCTTCGTCGCAGCTATAGAAACTTTGTCGGACATTTTCTTTGATTCGTCGAATGTGTGCGTCAAAATTTTGACGAAACAATGCAATTTTTTTTTAAAATATTTGTTGAAATGTACCATCGGTGAGAGATCAATCAAGTCGCATCCCTTCGTATTCAAATCTTGTGTAATTATTTTATTAGAGCTCTAAACTATTCAAATATTAAGGATTTAAGTAGCTATAGGATGGAAAGTTGTTGTTTAGACATAATCCATCATCTTTTACATATCTTTATTCACTTCTAGTGCTTCAGATAAATTTGTGTAAATGAGACAAAAATGTGAATATTTTATGACAAAGAAAATTCTTAAAAGGAGGGGGGAGAGAGAAAAGGGTAGGGGGCAAGAGAATGCTTGAATGTATAGCAAAGTATAACATTTTGATCATTATAACAATGAAACGAATCTTAAGTTTGAAGTATTAATATCATTTACAACATTTATGATCAAGAATGAATGTAAGTAGAGAAAATTTTACATGCCCTACAGATGGGACAAAATTTCATGGTTAAGTCGAAGCCTCCCATCAACAACAAGATCCAAATATCCGTGTATCTATCTCAATTGAGCCTCTAAACCCTTTAGAGCTATCAATTTTTTCACTAACCTATTATGCACAAAAGTCAAATTTTAGAGTTATGTCACCACTAAAAATAGAAGAAATAGAGCTTTGAAACCAAATACACACACAACACAATGTGGTATTCATACAAAGCCATACAAACAAACTAAACTTAGAACATTGGAATGGAAACAACTTAAATTATGATGCAAAGCATGGATTTAGGGCATAAAGAATCATTTTTATGCCACCATAGTGAAAAGTTAGCACTTTCTTTCATCTTTGCATATTGGTTTGATGCTTCAAACAATGCATTTCTTGTATTGAAAAGTGCATTACCTTATCGAGTTTCTCTTTGTTTCAAGAATAGTTTAATATTCTCTACTTAACAGGGCCAACCACGTGATGGTGGAAGCTCATTTGGCCCTTCCCCCCTCCCCCCTCACATCACTCTCAATTCCCCATACCCAATCATATAAAATTAATCATTCATTCATCCATTAATAACATATAACATTCATTCATTAACATATAACATTCATTAATTAACATATTCACATTCATTCATTAACATATAATATTCATTCTTTCAGCTTTTACATATTATCAAAAATATGGTTGTCATGATATGATTACAATCACTTTTTTTTTATTTCTTTTTGAAAGCTACATATAGCTGAAGTGGAGTATCATTTTCTAAATAAATATTTGTCCCCCCTTTAGTTGTTCTACCCTCTGCTTGTGATCTTAATGTACGCCTAGTCATCTACTCATGGCGTGGATGCCACCTCAAGGGGGGGTCTGCTGCAATAAGACAAAAATGTTAAATTGATATGTTTAATATTATTGTTACAAGTATCTAATTAATTAAAAGAACATTAGAGTGGTTCTCTTTACCCGATGGGTCCACATCATGTTCCTGAACTTTTTTTATAGACTCATGCTCAACATGCTGAACACCCTCTAAATCCTGATCTGCAGTTGAAACACGAAAGGTTACATTAATTATTACACCAATTGAAATTAAATATGTTTAAGAGAACATGAGAGTGGTCCTCTTTACCTGATGGGGCCACATCATTTTCCTGATCTTCTCTAGCTTGATCATGCTCAACATGTTGATCACACTCTACATGCTCTAAAGTTGAAACACAAAAGGTTACATTAATTAATACACCAATTGCAATTAAATATGTTTAAAAGAACCTTAGAGTGGTCCTTTTTACTTGATGGGGCCACATCATGTTCCTAATCTTCTCTAGCTTGATCATGCTCAACATGTTGATGATGCTCTACATGCTCTAAAGTACTAGGATGCACACCATGACCTTCATTTGCAGGTTGTGCTCCACCCTCACCAGGCTGCATTCCAATGTCATGTGCAGTATTATCATTGCTTGAATGTTTAAAATAAATAGGCACATAATTAATTTATGGTGGAAATTAATATTGAATAGATTGTAGTCTATAGAAGCATAAATCTGCAAAAAATCCCAATTAATCGTGATTTTTAAAAAATCTATAGCCTAGACAAATTTTTCCCCAATTTTTTGAAAAAATTGTTGACTTTTTGGTCAATGATTACTTTCCGTTTCAAACTGCAAAATAGCCAAAAAACATGTTTAAAATCTACAAAAAAACATGAATAAAATTGAGCTGATTATTGTGCAAAAAAACCATGAGACCATGGCTTGTTGCTTACTATTATGCTTTGATAGATTTTTTCCAAGCATCCATAGCTTGTTTGAAAGCACCTATTTTAGGATTTTAGTCATAGTAGCAAGACAATGAACTATTTGATAAAATGATTTGGTAGACATGGATGAAAAATGTAGTAGCATAGACAAGGCAGTGAACTACTTGAAAAAAATGTCTCAAAGAAATGTAGTCTCATGGTGATGGAATGCCATGACAAGAAAATTGCTACGGATTGTCATGGAATTCCATCACCATGAGACTACATTTCTTTTAGGCATTTTTTCAAATAATTCACTACCTTGTCTATGTTATTGCTTACTATTATGATTTGGTATCCATAGCTTGTTGGAAAGCACCTGTTTTAGGTTTTTAGTCACAGCATGAAGGCGTTGAACAGTTTCATAAAATGCTTTGGTAGACATGTATGAAAAATGTGGTAGCATAGAAAAGGTAGTGAGCTATTTGAAAAAATGCTTCAAAGAAATGTGGTCTCATGGTGATGGAATGCCATAATGAATGCCATGACAAAAAAATTGCTATGGATTGTCATGGAATTCCATCACCATGAGACCACATTTCTTTGAGGCATTTTTTGAAATAGTTCACTACCTTGTCTATGCTATTGCTTACTATTATTCTTTCATAGATTTTTTCCAAGCATCCATAACTTGTTAAAAACAACTGTTTTAGGCTTTTAGCCATAGCAGCAAGGCAGTGAACTGTTTGATAAAATGCTTTGGTAGACATGTAGAAAAATGTGGTAGCATAGAAAACTATCACCATCTGATATTTATGCAGTTATAGTATGTTTTGTGCAATGTAATCAAGGATATGAATATAACCAACAAAAATCTATTTTCTATAATTCATTGATTGAACTCTATATTTTATTTACTCTCAATGTCTGTATGCTATGGAAATGCCATTAAATTTTTAAAAAAGTAGTTTTTGACTATTTTTCTTCAATTTTTTGTGTTTTTATGTAAATCCGATTTTTTCCCGATCTTTTCCCCATTTTTTCTCGATTTTTTCAAAAAATCCTAAACTTTTGGTTTGCCAATTTTTTCCCCAAACAATTAATGGTGCTATGGATTGTACAAGTATTCAATTTTAAATAAACTTTATTGAGTTTATTTACCTGCGTGTCGGATGTAGTGGAAGGTTGTGTTTGCTTAGTCAAGACTCTTAGGTGTTCAGCCATGGCTCCATAGCCTTGCTGGAAGGCAATCTTCAGGTCATCTTATGTGGAAACTTTGTTGAATTTAGAGCCCTACATTTTTGCATAAGATCATGAATTTTGCTTCTATGGTGTGATAAAACCAAAATTGTTTTCAATTTATTAAATTTGGATACTATATTTCATTTATTGATACTTACAATTCGTGCGGCTAATTTCATATAACCACTAGAGCCAAGTTTGTGCTTCCCATGTTTTTCTAGTCCTGCCTTTGTTTCCTTCAATGTGTCAAGCAGCTTATGAAAAGTTTGAAATAAGTTAGATTGTGTAAAAAGAAAGAGTAATCAGTATATAGTTACATTGTTGATAGTATCACATACCTTCCTTGGCCTGGTGGTGTCTTTCCTTTTTTCTTTTCAACCTTCTCCTTTCCATCTGACACCAGGTCCTTCCACTCCCTATCTAGAATCATGGGGGGACGCTCGTACTTTTTTTTCTTCTCTAAATGTGACCTATATTGGTCCCTCACATACTTTAGATAGGTACTAGCTTTCTGAAGGACCTTGGTTCGGTTGAATGTTGTATCACTGAACAACACAACTAAATGGTTAATAAGATCATCTTTTAAATATTGATTTTGGGCATTCCACCGTGTACGTATGGTGGGCCCAAAGAGCTCCAATGTAATATCACTTAGATTTTTATAAAAATATCATTTCCTACAAAATGATCATGGGATCAATAGTCTAAAAAGAGCAATCAAAAACTAAATTTCAATTGGATTATATATAATAATAATTAAAACATTTTAAAGTACTTGGGACCCTCTCTATCTTTATGGGAACGAAATCCTCAGTCACCACAAGTGTGATCGAAAATGTTCTCGTACTAGTAATATGAGAAGATCTAGGAAATGCTACTAAAACATCACCAGTACTAGTGGCCTTTGCATCCCCAGGTACATGTCTTGACACATGTTTAGGAATGTGTTCACTACCAAAGGGTGCATTAATGGATGCTTGCATGGTATGTGTTGCTGACATTTCAGACAACAATAGAGGCATGTATGATGGGGTCAAATGATATGATGTATGCATAGGAAGATCAAGATGGACACTTGTACCAATCCCTACTCCTCGGAAAACACTTGCAGTACCCTGATCATGGCCAAGAGCATCATGAGGAGGAAAATAACCCTACAGAAACAACACATATTTTAGTTCATGACATAAAAGAGTACAAAATATAAAACCATGAATGAACTTATGTTATAATTAAAGACCTCATGACAATTTACTTGCAAGTTTTGTAATCTCTCTTTCAATATTTTAACCTTCTCTTTTATATCATATGTTTGAGGCACTATGAACATCAACTTAACCATTTCTTGATTGCATTTTTTTGGACCTTTTTTATCATATCAAGAGGGTTTACTGAGTAAGAGATGTCATCATCACAAAATATTGACTACAAATCACTATGGATGCTCTCCTCTACTGTTGGTGTCTTTCCCCAATCATTCGACTACAACAAGAATATTAAAAATATTATCGAAATTAACCCAAAAAACTTATGAAAAAAATATAATAATAAAACATTTTGCTCGTATCTAATTTGTACAATTACAATGAGGTAAACCTATCAGGTAGAAGCACCTAAAGGTACATCGTGATCTATGCTCTGGGCCAGAGCCTTCTCCGTATGATCAATGTCCTGCTGTGACAAAAAATTAAATATAAAAAAACATTATTGAAATGAAACCAATAGACTTACAAAAAAAACATAAGAATAAAATGGTATATTGGAGTAATTAATTGGAGGTTGGGTAAAATGGTACATAGTACGTACCACCCCCATAGTAACTGTGTTTGTAACTAAGCGATTCAAATTATAATCGATTAGCAACTCTTCCCCTACAATTATTGATTTTATCGCACATATGAATACACGGTTTCCCTTGTGCACCTCAAATATGCAATTGGGTTGCTTATTTGTTGACCTAGGTCGTGTAATATTTATAAACCCTACAATATTCCCTAATGCTTTTGGCCTTTTGTCAATGTACATAGCCACTCCTTTATTTTGATCCTTATCTTTTAGTTGTATATAATTTGCTGAGAGTGCATACCTATGCATACTTCATGTATATCGAACCAGTTGCATCCAATCTTTGTAACTGTAACAGGGTCCGACATACTCCATCAATTCAGTAACTTTCTCATAACAGACCTTTATCCCGTCCATGCAAAATAAGCCCAAACCATGTAATGACGATGGTGCTATGTGATATATCCTCTCCTTGACACAAAAATTAGTGTTTATTGGAGGAAGTTCCTTGGGTACCCATTGTTTCCATAGATGTTTGTACCTCAAGCGCACCTCAACATCACCTATGCTCTCATCATCATAAGAATATGACCCCCCTTCAACAAGAAAAAATTCCATGCATTTACAAAATTTTCTTCTAATCTTTTGACATCTAGTTGATCTCCCTCTTTTAGACATACTGCATGTCTCACTTTCCTCTTCTCTTCCTGAATTTCCCTCCTTCGAGGAAGATAGATCTAACAAATACCTATTTGGTGGTACCTACACTCATAAGTATGTTGGATGAAGTTCTTTCATGGTGATGTGATCTCAAGGTGACATTATGATTAATCTATGATTTCATCGCTATAATTTCACAGGTTATAAGGTAATCAAGTCTTGATAGATTGCAAGCTATTGTTACTACCATCCAAATGTGTCCATCACAAATCAAATCTACAATGTTTTAACTCCTAAACTTTGTAAGAAGTGTTAAATGTGACTATGGTCCACCAGTTACACAACCAAGGCCTCAAATGTATTCTCTAATTGTAATCAAAGGACTTTTTCTCTTCATTCAAGTAAATAAACTTGAAGAGAAAGACCACCAAGTGGTTTATTGGACACTTTCATGACTAAAAATAGCAGCAAATTTACATTTAATTTCCATATGTCTAAGTGGTTAACAGGGAAGGAGTGTGTACTAGGCCTGGTTAAGTCATCATAAGTTTATGCTTTGGCAATAATTTTTTTTTAAGTCATATTAAATCTTCCTATGTCTAATTGCTAGGATATTTTTGGTATGTTTAAGGTAGGATGATTGATGAAAGAGCCCAAAGACTAGCCTTTCTCCATGGTATCCAGGTACACATAGCAACGGTCTTCTCTTATATGGTTGGACATGATTTAAAGAACTTAGCTAGGAATTATTCATTTAACCTAAGGTTTTCTCATAATGCCATCATTGGAAAAGTATGATCAAATTCTTCTATTATGAAGAATTGGTCTATGTGCCTCTAGTAATCACTATAAATGTTTGTAAGGATAAAATGACTAATTGCATCAGGTAGGAGAGAATCAACTTTGAGTTCTTCAAAGATTATATTCCTCTATTCATAATTTTTAAGGGTTGTGTGTGGAGGAGGTTATCACTACCAAGAAGGGAGGAGACCTTTCCTTGTATTCTTTTATAATTTTCATTATTCTTATTTATTTTACACCTACATTTACAAATACACATACATATGCATTTACTGTTTTCATTTATTTCTCATGTAGTTTAATAGTTTGATCGATTTCATATTATATGTGTTGAAGACTTTAGAATTTCAATTACATTAATTTATGGATATGTTGTATCTATAACACTACAAAACATATGCTCTTTGCATTTACACTTGCATTTAGAAATACACATTTATATACATAGATATAGATTTCTTTAATGATATGTTGCATTTATTGTTCTAGGAGAACATCCAGTAATTGCATTTACATTTACATTTAAAAATACATATATATATATATACATACATATACATACACACATATATATGTGTGTATGTATATCATTTATATTAGTGTTGAAACAACCCATTAGGGTGCACATGGATATAAATTCATAAAATCAGATCCTAGCATACATGTTTTGTTGAAACCTAGGCTTGAACCTCTCATTTCACATGCTTTTCTTCACAAAACTATTGAGGACAACAGCTATACCAGTAGACATCCAAATTTGGACACTTAATTTATCCAAATTTATCACTTTTTGTCTAAACATCCTCTTATCAGGAGTTAATTAAGTAATATTACTATTATTTAATTAATATCTTTAATTCTGCTAAATCCTAAAAGGTATAATTAAATACCACCCTCCTTAATCCTCTTTTCATCAAATAAATTAAATAAATATTACATTTATTTAATTCCTCATGTCATTTTCATCTAATCTAATCCATTTCCTAATCTCTTCATTAAGGATGTGCACATGCCTAATCCTTGATTAGGATGTGTCACATCCTCCAACTTTTGCAAGTTGGCTTTAATCCCAATAGCCCCTAATTGTCTCTAATTACTGATTAATTAAGCCTAATCATTCTCCAAGGAAATTTTTAATTCCTTTTTTATTCTTCCTAGATTCCCCTCTTTTATATGTGAATTTTTAATTCACATTCCATCCTTCCAAGGCTTCTAGAACCTTGGACTTGTCACAATCTCCACATGTGACCAAGTCCCACCTTTTTGGAGCCCACCTTTTATCCTCTAAATCATCCTATGAATGTGAATTTATATCTCCAACCACCTTTCCTTTTCCCATGTAGATTTTTGAGGAATTCCAAAATTCCTCAAATGTTCCTTTCACTCCCACTTGGGGACAAGGAATCCCTTTTTGTGGAAATCTCCTCACTCTCCAAGGTGCATGTCCTTTTTCCACCTCATGTACCTTCTTGACACCTCATATCCTCTTGTCCACTTCACCCTCCACATGTCAAGATGTGAGGGCTTGTGGGTCTCAACCCACCTTAGCCCTTCATCTTGGCCTTGTTGGAGCAATCTTGATCGTTGAATTCTCTAGAGAATTCAAATTCTCCTATAAATACCCCCTCTTCAAGAGAATTTTGGGGAGCGCTTTTGATTTAAGCAACTACATGCTGCCCATTTGCTTTCCCAAACACTTTGCATTCTCATAACTACATGCTGCCAATTTGAATCCCCAATCCTTTACCATCATCTAGCCATCTTTTTAATCATTTTGCACCTCCAATCTTGCATTTAGTCACTCAAGAAATCATCTAAGGAGCAAACAAACCATTACAAGCAAGGGCCAATCAAGGAGAAATCAACAGCAAGGAAGGTGAAATCATTTGTGTCTTATTTTGTCCATTTTCCTTATTGTTTATCACTCTTTTGGCTAATCTTGAGGTGTCCTTGGTATTTTGTCAGTCACATTTTTAAGTTGTTTTGCACATTTAGAGTAGGATAGATATTAAGGTACACATTTCTGGCATGCCCGGTGGGACCCACAAACGGGTTCTTATATTTAACCCTTGTTTTAGCTAAAAACTATGCAGGAAAAGGTCACAGAAAGGTGGAAGCACCCCTGTTTCTGCTGCAGAAAGGCGGAAGCGCCCTCTGCCTTGCCGCAGAAAGGCGAAAGTGCCCTCTGGTCTGTTCCAAAAAGGCGGAAGCACCCCACATCTCAAAGTTTTATTTTCCTCTAATGAGTTTGCTGCAATTAGGGATAAATTTAAAAGGTTTTTCTAACACGTTTCTTGCAGTGGGAGAGGCACAACTTTCATGTTTTTTAGGAAATCTGAGAGGGTTTACTGCAAAAAGGCGGAAGCGCCCTTTAACCTTTTGCTGCAGAAAGGTGGAAGTGCCCCCACTTTTGTTGCAGAAAGGCGGAAGTGCCCCCATTTTGCTGTAGAAAGGCAGAATCACCCCTATTTTTGCTGTAGAAGGGCGGAAGCGCCCCAAAACAACACAGTTTGGAAGATAAAACAGTCATTTTTGCTTCGTTTTTGCTCCCATTTTTTTGCTGTTTTCAAATAGCAACCCTCTAACATCGTTTTGGCAAGGATAGTGGTGTGTTTTTCTAATGTTTTGCAACATATTGTGGCGAAGTTTGACCAAGGACGAAGAAGAAGATAGCTAACATTTGCTTGCAGGGCCATTTATTTGATCAAATTTTTGAAAAAAATAAAAAAAAATTATCTTTGCTATTTTCGAACATAGTCTAATTAGGGGGATTAAAACTTCGTTGTTTCCTGTGACTGTACGCTCTTGTGTTACCCAAGGGGGCATTAATTTGTTTTCACTTTCCCCTTGCACTTCGTGTGAGCCTGGGGAGTAGTTGAAAATGGTTAGTGTCTTCCTTCTAGTGGGACCTGCTTGGGGATTTCATCACCCTAAGAGACGATTCCAACCACGTGTACCGGAGGGGTATATAAAGGGGGGAGAATAAAAGTTATATCCCAATCCAGTCGCGTCGTAATTGGCGGAGCGTCAAAGCTAGGGTGATACCTAGATAGACGTGAAGAGTTGGTCTGAGCCTTTTAGTATCTCGCTGGGGTTCCCGACTCATGCTTGTGATGGACTGGTGTTCACGGTTGTGCCTCACGTACCGAGAGTATATCGAGGACTCCCTAGAAACCTTGTGCATCCTAGATTAAGACTTTTCCTTGCCATACCTTTAATATTAATCATAGGATTGTGCTTGCTTGAAGTGTTTTCTGTGAAAAATTTGTGAAATCTTTGATACTTTGGCCTTACTTTATCATTTTGCGTCCTTGCCATAGCCTTTACCATCAAAACCAAGCTCTATCCCACTGTAGAAAGGTGGAAGCGCCCCTGTTTCTACTGCAGAAAGGCGGAAGCGCCCCTGATTCTACTGCAAAAAGGTAGAAGCGCCCCTGATTCTGCTGCAGAAAGGCGGAAGCGCCCCCCTTTCTGCTGCAGAAAGGCGGAAGCGCCCCTCTTTCTGCTGCAGAAAGGCAGAAACACCCCTCTTTTTGCTACAGAAAGGCGGAAGCACCCCTGATTCACTGCAGAACGCTGTCTACGCCCCTGATTTTACTGTTAATGCCCTGATTTTTACTGCAGAGGGGCAGATTTTCCCTCCTGGACACCTGGAAGTACCCCATTTGGATTCATTTAGCCTCTAAATCACCACTTAATCATTCCCAACCATTATCCCATCATCTTAAGCCTCCATTTTGTCACTCTAAGCCTCCCGAAACCTCCATTTTATCCATTTAAACCTCCATTCTATCACTCCAAATCTTTGTTAACCATTATAGATCCCCATTCATTTTCCACAATCATCTTCAATCCACCTTCTTCATTTTAATTTTTCATTCAAAAGTCCATACATCACAACTTCACCATTCACATTGCCAAACACCACCCATAGCCAAACCATCCTAACCTTGTGTTACAAAGTGGATATCCAAATGACTATAGCGCTTGAAGTTGATTATTAGTCTTTAACTTTGACCCCAATCAATTCTCTTTCATCTTAAGGTGAATTCGGTGTTGTAAGTTATCATCCTCGGCCCAATCAATCCATTCATGTCTTAAGGTGGATTCGGTGCCGTAATCATCCTCTTAATCAATCAAAGCTCTAAGGTCACTAAGGGTAACCTCCTGTGATCAAGCTTAAGGTCTCTCTCTCACATCTTTCATCATCCAACCATACCCATCCAATAGTCTGAATCTATCCAAACTGATCAAATTGTCTAATCAAATCCAAATCCAATCTAATCCAAATCAAATCGAATCCAATCCAATCTGATCCAATTGTGCTAAATCCAAAGTCCAATCCGAATCCAATCCAATCCAATCTAATCCAATCTTTCCAATCCAAATCCAATCCCATCAAAATCTGATCAAAATCTAAATCCCATCAAAATCAAAATCAATCCCATCACATCATCCAATCATCCTAATCTGAGCTTTTGTCCAATCCTGATCTGAGCTTGACCAAAATCCTGATTTGAGCTTTAATTTGTTCCAATCCAAAATCTTTTATCCATCCTCTTTATCCTTTCACCATCATGAATCCTCATCCTCCATCAATAGTAGTCAAGGGAAACCCTAGTTACGTGGACGACGATAACGAAAGTCTTGTCGATCAAGAAGAATATGACATAGATCCCCTTGACACTATCATCTTTAGTAAGCTTTCTCCACCCACTTTCCAAAATCCAATTAAGCCTAATCATGTTCTTTATGCTACCTTTGACAAGGGGTATCCAGTACCTTCCCCTTCCCCATCTACATCATCCTCTTATTCAACATCCACCTCCTCTTATCCTCATCTTCCATCACAATATTCTTATTACAATTCCCCATACATGACCCCCTATCCTAATCCTCTTTCCCAGTCTATCCATACTAATATTACATCCACACCCTTTTACCTTAATACTACATCCACATATCCTAATCATAATCCACCATCCCAATACCCTTATTATAATCCATCCCCCACATCCTCTTGTCCCACTACACCACCTATATCCTCTTGCCCTAATCCACAATCCATGTCCCCCTATATTAATTCACCACTCCAATATCCTTATCTTAACCCTCCACCCAATCCCATTCATCCATCTACTCCTAGTCCTCCATCCAATCCCAATCCCCCATCTACTCATGGTCCTACATTCAATCCCATTCCCCCATCTAACCCTAGTCCACCAATCCATAATCCCTCATCCATTTCTACCACCCTATCCAAGCCAACCATATGCATGTCTCTCATTTCAGAAGTTCTCCAAGGACTCATTACAAAGAAGCCATCCCCAACTCCACATCTTGAAGTCATGGAACCATGCCATCTAGATCCATCATCCACGGTCACTAGTGATGAGACCCTTCTCCATACCACACCTATTATTGATGTTACCACCCCTAGTACTGCCAAACCATCAAATCCATTGAACCCACCTCTCCTACTATGAGAGCCACTAAACCCATCGAAGACACCCAAGTCCAATCCACTCCCTCTACTCCTAGATCCACCCAATCCATCAAAGACACCCAAGTCCAATCCACTCCCTCTACTCCTAGGTCCACCCAAATCCAATCCACTCCTCCCACTCCTAGTAGCACCAAAACCCATTCCAATGAACCTCATGGATCTTCCGTCCCCTCCATCTTCCCCACTTGAAGAGTCCCAACAATAGTCCGTTATCATGCCATCTGCACATGATGAGTCATGCCAAGAGTCTAATCCAAAGCATGCCAGCATATCCCCTTCTCCAAATCAAGATCCTACCATCCCATCTAGTCCACCTCAAGATCACAGTCCCCCGTCCATTCCATCCCATGATCCCCTTGTCATTCAAGCTTCCACTACTCCATCTCGATCTCCATCGCATGAGCCTACTACCAAAAATCTAGATCCTATCATGGCCCCTACTCCCTCTCTTGATGTTGCTATCCCATCATCTCCTTCTCATGATCCCCCATCATCACCTAAAAATGCTATCCCCACATCGCTTGCATATCCCCTTGGTCCTCTCACATTCCTCCATGGTGGTCTCCTTACCGAAGAAAAAAAAAGCATATACACCAACCCTCCTCTTCCACCTAATAATGAACTCGCATCATTCTTCCAGAATAACAAAAATCCTGTCCTAGATCAAATACTCAAGAGAATGAACTATCAAGGAAAAGGTTTAGGCCTTCATGAGCAAGGTATTATAGAGCCCATCCAAGTTAAAGAACATTTGTATCGCAAGGTCTTGGATGTACTACTCATGACTCGCAATCCAAAAATGTTGGTACAACCTCTAGACGTCCTCAACAAGCCTTTTCCAAAAGAAATGTTGGCTCTTCTCATCGCCCCACCAGATCATATGTTTCCATCCCTCCTCCTCTATCATATCACCTCAAAACAACCATCCATCTTCCTCCTTCATCTGCTCCATCCATTTTGGGTCCTTATGTCCCCTCATCCCCTATCCCATATCCTCCAAGTCCTAAGTCTATTTTGGGCCCTTATATCCCAAAATCACCTCCTCCATCTCGTCCTATCCATCCTTTCATCCATTCATCACCTATCCATCTCATCCATCATAAACATCCCTCTCACATACCCCATGTCAAGATCAACAAAGGCACTTACCTAAACATCCTCCATCTACACATAATCCCCATACTCCTACCTCCATCACTCCACATCATCCATCTCCTCACACCCATCCCATTGCTACTAAAAGCACTTTGGTTGTTAAAGAAAAAATGCATAAATCCAAACATCCACATGAATCTAAGGCTCCTCACGTCCTCTCCAAAAGATGTGGTGAAGAGAAGAAAAGTCTAAATCTAAATAAAATATGTAGGCCACAAAGGCCCACCAAAGCAAAGATCAAAACCATGTGGATCCCAAAGAAAAAAGATGCAATTCCATCACATGAAAAATCAGTAAGAACATCCAAAGTCGCTAATCCACAAGCTAATCATACACCCCTTTCATCTCCTACGTCTGTTTTGGGTCCCTATGTCCCGAAATTCACCATTCCATCTCCTCCATTATCCCCACATTCTCCATCCCTTAATCCTCTTATCTTTTCACATCCACCACCACATGTGCCAATGTTGGTCCTGAACGCATCCCCCTATCACATATCCACCCCATCATTCCATCCATACCCTTCGCAGCATCCCATCCATTATCCCATGTATCTCCCCTCTCAAATCCCCCTAATTCATCCTCTTGCATAATCCATTTATTCTCATAAGGTTGTACCAACATCCAATAGTCGGTTTGAACATGGGCTCTTACTACTTAGTATAGAACTTGATGCTTGATTCCTTCATCCATATCCTTATCGCTTGTCTTCTAAATCCCCTTATCAACATCCCTATCCTTATCCATTTTCATCCCCTTGCTATCCACAAAAATCCAAAAAAGTTCAAAAATCTACAAAAAAGTTTAAAAAAAAAAAAAAAAAAATAAAAATTCGTCCAATGGTGAAAACTTGGCAAACAAGCGCCTTGGATAAGTACCATGATGAAAACCCGGAAAACAGGCGTCATGCGTAAATCCCCATCTACTCTTGGGGGAAACTTCCTGATATGCATTCCCTCCATCCGCTATGCTTCCAGCTATGCACCCATCTTCCTGTTATCTGTCCTCTTCATGAATTCCCCCATCCCACCCATCTTCCGCATCCTACCATCATATCCCATTTATCTCCCATTTCCTCCATCCTTCTTGTGATCTTGATCAAAATAGGGGCACCTATCTATGCATGCTTTGGACACCTATTGGTATACATTCCCTTCATCCATGCTCTATCATATTCCTTAGTCACCCATCCTATCCTCATCCAGTTATCTCCTTTATTTTCCCATCCACTTGTCTTACATCCCTTATGCCTCCTCATATATGACATATCTAGAGTGGGGGCATTTGCTTCCTTTGTGACAGTCCTTGGAGACATCCATCTATCACAACATCCCTTCCATCTCCCCATCCTTAGCTTCATATCCATCTATCTTAGCATCCTTTTCATCTCCCAATCATTCTGTCCCTATCCATCTATCACAGTATCCCTTCCATCTCCCCATTCGTATATTCATATCCATCTATCCTAGCATCCCTTTCATCTCCCAATCCTTCTGTCCCTATCCATCTATCACAACATCCCTTCATCTCTCTATCCATCTATCATAACATCCCTTCTATCTCCCCATCCTTTTCTTCATATCCATCTATCATAGCATCCCTTCATCTCCCTATCCATCTATCATAGCATCCCTTCATCTCCCTATCCATCTATCCTAACATCCCTTTCATCTCCCAACCCTTATGTTCCCAACTATCCAACCAACCCCTTCCATCCCCCATCCCCCATCCCTATATCTCTATCCATTCTTTCATCTTTATCCTCATCCCATCTCACAATCCCTTGTCATTGGTATCTAGCTATAGGCCTCCCCCCATGCAACCCAATGCCATTCATCTCGTCATCATCACGTCTTTCCAATCTCCTATCACTTTTCATCTCTCATCTATCTATCATATCATCATCCCAAGCCATTTTAATAATAACTATCCCATCCCTTCATCCTTTTTCACAATCGCCCCATCCCTCCATCATTTTTTCCTATTTCTTCACCCTTTCTCTCCCCCCTTGTATTCCTCTGTCTTTCCCTTTGGCTCCCCCCGCCACAGTCAGGCAGAACCGCCCCGTCGCGGGGTGGAACCGCCCCCTTGCAGAGGGGCGGAACCGCCTCGTCATGGGACAGAACCGCCCCCTGCAGAGGGGCGGAACCGCCCCGTCGCGGGGTTGAACCGCCCCCTGCAGAGGGGCGGAACCGCCTTGTCGCGGGGCGAAACCGCCCCACTGCAGAGGGGCGGAACTGCCCCATCGCAGGGCGGAACCACCCCGTTGCAGGGCGGAACAGCCCTCGGTCGGGGCGGAACCGCCCCCGGTTGGGGCGACTACGCCTTGGAGCGGGGCAGCTACACCCTACCCGCCAACCTTTGACCCCCCAAAATACACATTTTTATTGTCTTTTTCAAGAAACTAATCCTGATCCATTTCCTTATTTTCCTCCGCGAACAAAACCCATGTCTTGAAATTTTCAAAATCGATTTTTGATTTTTACACCCAAGCTTCCGGAGGCCATAACTTTTTACTCGGGTGTCCGTTTGAGCTGAAATTTGACGGGGAGTTGTGTTACGCGATAACGAGTGGATTTCCAAATGGTTTCTTTGAAAGCCGTTGGAACCTGTTTTGACCCATTTTCGGGGCCTCAAAGTTTCATCTTGACCCTCAAAATCCCAATTTAGTGTTTTTTTCCAACATTTTGAAAAATTGTTTTCGCTCATAACTCAAAATGCATATCTCAAATCTGGGATGTTAGTTGGAAATTCATCCTATCTCACCAATGGGTATTTCTTGGAAAAAATTGGGACTCTCAAACATATGACCATGAAGTTTCCTAAAATGGAAAAATTGACAATTTTTGAAAATTGCCAAATTTGGAAAAATCTACTAGTCAACACCTTACACCCCTTAAGCCCCAGAACTCGGTATAGAATCAATTCAATCATATCCTTCAATCATTCTAGTCTTTGATCCAATCCTCATCTGAGCTTTAATCTTATCCCAATCTGAGCTTATCCAAACCCCTAATCCGGGCTTTCATCCATCTGCAGTCAATGTCTTTGGATACCGAATGAAGTCTTAAGATCCCTCCCTCCATCTTCTTCAATTTTGTCCTATTCATCCATTCTAATAAATCCATTCACTCATTCCATGTAACCATTCATCTACTTCGAACCTTCATTTATTATCTCAACACTTCATCGAACCTCCTATCATCTCAAACATTCATCAAACCTCCTATCATTTCAAACTCTCATTCCATAATCTTGATCAATCGTTTACTCATTCTGAGTAATATTCCACCTGTTCCCACCCTTCACCTTCTAGTTCCAAGAATCAGTCATTTATCCATTTGGTCACCTTTTCCTCATCCAAATCCTTATCCCTCTATCCAATCCACCCAAACAATCCTTTTCCTCCCCCATCCTCTCCCCTCATCCCATCTCAAAATCCCTTGTCATTGGTATCTAGCTATAGGCTTTTCCCCACGCAATCCAATGTCATCTATCTTATCATCATCACTTCTGCTTCTTTTGCACCTCTTTTCTATCTCATCATTCATCACTTCACCATTCATCTATATGGCATGTCATTGGCCCACTTCATCTTTGATGATTTGGATAACTATCCCATCCTTGAGCTTTATATAGTCACTATCCTCTAATCCAATCCAATCCAATCCAACAAATCTATCTTGTTCTGTCATGTCAGTTCCATCATTTTAACCCCTTATCTAGGGTTATCTCATCATCTTTCATCCATCACTTGTCTGTGGCTTTTTGTCGAACTACGTTGCCCCTGCGCTTTCATGTAAGTAAGGTCGATCATTTGATCCACCCTCGGGGTTCCATCATCGATCTTCATTGTCCACTTTGCTCTTCTATCATATATCATCAGTATTTCTCCTTTTGTCCATCCTATCTTTACCATCCATCAAGGTCTCCATCTTGATCAGTCATCCACCTTTCGCTAACTACGAGGGCTCTGCGCTTTCATGTAGGCAAGGCTAATCTTTGATCGGCCCCCGAGCCCCTAGGTCTTTAGGGTGTGTCGGTCCCATGTCTTGTCTTCCTTGTGTCGCGTCGTCAAGCTATGCCCTTACTTATCTAGCTGATTCTTAACAAACAAGAGCCACTTGTATCATGAGATCCAATCGGTTTTGAACATCCCACATCATAACGATCTTTTAGTGTAGTATCCATTATGGTCGGTCTCAACAGGATGCATCCTTCCTAACAGACCTCATCAATCCCATCTATCCCCTTGATACTATGGAAAAGGACATTTGAAATTGATTGCGATCTTTTGATGCTTTTGGCTTTTGTTTATCATTTGAGCTCCCTATCATCACTTGTCAAGGCCACCATGATCCATCATATTATGGCGTGTTTTGATTGGTCAACATAGGGACATATCTTAATCTTTTTATGTCTATTTTTGTTTTCTTGGTTGTCCCACGTAGTACCCACCAAGATCTCCGAGGTCTTGTGTTATGCTAGGGCATCCTTTTGTGCTTGTGGTTATCTCAATACCTGGCCCGACCAAGGTCTTTGTGACTTTGGGGTGTTGGGATAGCTTTCTTGTCTGTTGTGTTTGTTTTATGCATTAGACACTAATTCGCTTTGGTTCCACATACCCTAGCACTTGGTGTCTTATGCTATAGCAAAAATCAGTGCTCCAAAGATGACAAATTGCATTAGGATTGCATTTCATTTTCAATTCTATCATCTTGGATGTATCCCCCCATCCATTCATCCTTCATCCTTATCTCACATCACTATCCAATCCCCATCCATTTCATTTAGCCCGAATCATCTAATCATATCTTTGGTCTTGTCCCCAGTCTCGTTACCAGCCTTGACCCATTATCATCATCCATTAGTATCCTTCCCTATCCCTTTGGTGTTGTTTTGGGATGTATCCTTCCCTCATCAACAACACTTTCATCATCATCATCAAGAGGTATTCTTCCCTATCCCTTTGGTGTTGTTTTGGGATGTATCCTTCCCTCATCAACAACACTTTCATCATCATCATCGGGAGGTATTCTTCCCTATCCTTTAGTGGTGTTTTGGGATGTATCCTTCCCTCATCAATACCACTCAGTGGGATGTATCCTTCCCTATCCTCGTGTTGTTTTGGGATCTTTAATTCCGTCATTGACAACCCTCCATCCATCATCAATCCATTTTGGCTTGTACCTTGACTGGGGTAACATCACCTTTTTTTTCCTCAAATCCATTTGTGCTTCATCCATTTCCATATCACTTACTCTCTTCCCCATCACCTTGCATCATCTTCCTCATCTCCCCTTGCATTACATCATCTATTTCGAGAGCACACACGTGTTCTCTTCAACCCGCATGTCCTCTTGAGGGGGCATCCTTCATCCATCCTTCATCCCTAATTTGAACATCATTTTCTTTTTCCCTTCCTAGTCACTCCTTTGGATGACTGGGGCATCTTTTCCAATCTAACCATCTTCTTCTAGGTTCTATATTTTAATATTCTTTGAAATGATGCTACTTCGTAACATCATCTCAAAGAGGGGCAAAATCACTTAATTTATCCAAATTTATCACTTTTCGTCTAAAAATCCTCTTATCCTAGTTAATTAAGTAATATTACTATTATTTAATTAATATCTTTAATTAATAATTAAATACCTTACCCTCCTTAATCCTCTTTTCATCAAATAAATTAAATAAATATTACATTTATTTAATTCCTCACATGTCATTTTTATTTAATCCTAATCCATTTCCTAATCTCTTCATTAAGGATGTGCACATGCCTAATCCTTGATTAGGATGTGTCACATCCTCCAACTTTTGCAAGTTGGCTTTTAATCCTAATTAGCCCCTAATTATCCTCTAATTACTAATTAATTAAGCCTAATCATTCTCCAAGGAATTTTTAATTCCTTTTTATTTTTCCTAGATTCCCTCTTTTATATGTGAATTTTTAATTCACATTCCATCTTTCCAAGGCTTCTAGAACCTTGGACTTGTCACAATCTCCACATGTGACCAAGTCCCACCTTTTTGGAGCCCACCTTTTATCCTCTAGATCATCTTATGAATGTGAATTTTTAATTCACATTTATATCCCCAACCACTTTTCCTTTTCCCATGTAGATTTTTGAGGAATTCCAAAATTCCCTAAATGTCCCTTTCACTCCCACTTGGGGACAAGGAATCCCTTTTTGTGGAAATCTCCTCACTCCCCAAGGTGCATGTCCTTTTTCCACCTCATGTACCTTCTTGACACCTCATATCCTCTTGTCCACTTCACCCTCCACATGTCAAGATGTGAGGGCTTGTGGGTTTCAACCCACCTTAGCCCTTCATCTTGGCCTTGTTGGAGCAATCTTGACCATTGAATTCTCCTATAAATACCCCCTCTTCAAGGGAATTTTGGGGAACACTTTTGTTTTAAGCAACTACATGCTGACCATTTGCTTTCCCAAACACTTTGCATTCTCATAACTACATGCTGCCAATTTGAATCCCCAATCCTTTACCATCATCTAGCCATCTTTTTAATCATTTTGCACCTCCAATCTTGCATTTAGTCACTCAAGCAATCATCTAAGGAGCACACAAACCATTACAAGCAAGGGCCAATCAAGGAGAAATCAACAGTAAGGAAGGTGAAATTGTTTGTGTCTTATTTTGTCAATTTTCCTTATTGTTTATCACTCTTTTGGCTAATCTTGAGGTGTCCTTGGTATTTTGTCTTTCACATTTTTAAGTTATTTTGCACATTTAGAGTAGGATAGATATTAAGGTACACAATACTTTCTTTATTTCTCATCCTATGCCCTATTCATGCATCCTACAATTACAATAGTATCCATGGGGCCTCTTACACAAGCTACAGTAATCACAAAAAGTGTAAGAGCCCCTTTATATCATGTTTGGACTACAAAACCCTGAAAAATAGGGTAACTTAGATTATGATTTGTTGGTGAGCTATATGGACAAAATCATTAGCACCAGCTCATTGTTGGAGTCTTTTGAAAGAGAAGCGAATTAGGTGGTAGTTAAGTACAAACCTTATAGTTTCAAGGTGAATGAGGTGATCAATTTTGATTGGCCAACTGATGAAGAGTACCAAAAATGTGTAAATGTATATTTAACTGAGGAAGAGTGAAAAGGAGTAGGCTGCTAACGGTTGAAAAATAAGTTGTTGCAGTTACAACAGATTCCAGTTTTGTTTTTTGGTGATAGTCTAGGTGCATAATTCTTGAAGTTTTTTGTTGCTGCATCAAGCATTCTCAGCGGGCATGATGAACAAGAAGATTCTTTGGGGAGATTGTTGTTGTAACAAATTTTTGGAATATCACAAGACGGTCCAATTGGCTGGTGACACGTGTGCTTTCTAGCTTGATGCTTGTTTGTTACTCATTTTTCTATAAGAAGGATTTCAAGGCAAAAGTACGGGTTAGCAAGTTAGATATTTTTGGTCAATTATAGATGAAGTTGCAGAGATTATTGTAAAGTCTGATGGTTTTAGGGAAAATGCAATTTATGTTTTGAGTCATTCTATAGTAGGTTTTGAGTTCATGGGGATTTGATGTTTTATGACAATACTGGTATTTGAATTGATATGATTAATTCAAAGTCATGTCTCTCCATTGTACAAGCATATCTAAATTTTGAATAAAATGATCAAGGGTTGTTTCATTCATCTCACTATTGTGGTGTTTATGATTCTTGTTTTAGGTTTAATTCAAGGAATTAATTAAAATGCTTGAATGGGATTGTAGGTGGATATGTTCTGTATAAGTTATTTTATTTTTTCTGTCTTATCTTATACCATTTTACAAGAATGGGGGTGCCAATGTACGAGAAGATCTTTGGAAACTAGGCATGAAAATTGACGGTTAAAGAGAATGGGGGTGCCAAACTTACAGTACTCATTTCCCCTTGGTCGTCGATTTTCCTTGAGTGCCCTCAAGCTCGTCCTCGACACTTGTATTGACCTTGTTTTCACTCCTCCAAACTCTTCCTCGATGTTGATATTGACCTTGTTTTCACTCCTCCAAACTCTTCATTGGAGTTGGTATTGACCTTGTTTTAACTCCAAACTCTTCCTCGATGTTGGTATTGACCTTGTTTTCACTCCTCCAAACTCTTCCTCGGCACTGATATTGTCCTTATTTTCACTCCAAACTCTTCGTCGGCGCTAGTATTGACCTTTTTTTAACTCCAAACTCTTCCTCGATGCTGTTATTGACCTTTTTTTCACTACTCCAAACTCTTCCTCGGCGCTGGCATTGACCTTGTTTTCACTACTCAAAACTCTTCCTCGGCGCTGGTATTGTCCTTTCACTTCTCCAATTTGACGAGCTACAACCTGGTTTCATTAGGTTTTATAGTATGTTAACTAAGTTCAAAATTTTGGTGCCATTTAGGTAGGTTTTAATATTCTACAATATAGTTAAGTATATATTAGCTATATTTTACATAATAAATAATATAATTATTCAACTTATTATAATTATATATTATATTCTTTAACAAAATTATTAAATATGTATAAAATTATTATAATTAATAATTAATAATAAGTATATTTTATATAATACAAAATATAATTAATATAATATATATTTAATATAATAGTAATATATATTATTATGAGAGAGAGAAACTAAATTTTTATTGGTTTTCATGTCAATAATCCAAGGATGGCATGTGTCCTTGGGGAGTTATGCTCAAGGTAGCATGCCATTTGATTAAAGATATGATAATTCTCCTTTAAGAACCTCTTCAATGTACCCATTCCACACTTAAGGAGACAAAGATAAATATAGAGAAGAAAATATAGAGAGAGAGGGAGATAATGACAAGCATACAAATAGAAAGGGAGACAAAGAGATAGAGAGGGTGGAGAGATAAAGAGATAGAGGATGAATAGATAGAGATATAGGGAGGGTGATTGATATATCTCTCCCTATCACTCTCCATATCTCTATATCTCCCACTATCTATTTCACTCCTGCTTCTTCCCCCTCTATCTATTGAGCTATCTCTCCCTCTCCCCCCTTTATCTCTCATTCACTCCATCTCTCCCTCCATCTCTCCGACTCTATATATCTATATCTATTTATCTTTTTATCTCCCTCTCACTCCTCTCTCTATCTTTTTCTATCTATATCCCTTTCTCTCCCTCCCCCTCTCTATCTCTCACCATCTCTCCCTCCCTATCCCCCTATCCATCGACTCTCTATCTCCACCTCTCTTCCTTTCTCTTCCCATATATCTCCATCTCTCTTTCTCTTCCCATATGTCTCTATCTCTCTCTCTTTCTCTCCCATATATTAACTAAGAAGCCTTGCAAGCATACAATAGTATATGTTGGTAAAACTATAATAGTGTTTTATTAAACTATAAGTAGATTATTGTCACCACTCTTCATTCAACATGAAATGCCAAATGTAGCAATTGTTTTGTTGCTTTTGTCAAGTTTCATTAACCAAGCTATTTACTGGGTTGAATAAAGTTGTGTTATGACCCTTCTTCTCTTTAAAATAATTAGACAATATTAGCGTGATTAGGAAGGGGAGAAAACTAAACTCCTTCAAAATAGGGGTAGTTATGGTTTTGTTGGTTTTCTTTGTATACTATATACTTAGTTCCTCCAGGATAAATAAGTAACTTTAAATCATTTTCTTAGTTATGTATCCTAGCTAATATAGAGTAAGCTTTTTCATTTTAATTGACTACTACATAATAGTTTATGTGTTGAGAGAGACTACCTAAGAGAGGGAGAGTGGGTAGGATATTGAAGATACTTGAGAGAGAGAGAGAGGGAGGGAGTGGGAGAGAGAGTGAGGGTTAAAAAGGTTGGTTTAAGGGTTTAGGTTTAGGGTGGAGGAGACACAAGAGAGGGACAGGGGGTAGGATATTGAAGATACTTGAGGAGAGAGAGGGAGGGAGTGGGAGAGGGGTGAGGGTCACGAGTGGAGACTTGAGATTCAGAGTTCAGGAGAGAAGGAAATGAGAGAGTAAATAAAAAAATCATAGGGGGTAAGATATAAAATCATCCAGGGGAGGGATTCAGAGAGAGAGAGAGAGTGTGAGAGAGAGAGAAGAGACTTGAGAGAGAGAGGGGTAGAGGGTTTAGGGGTTAAGGGTTAATGGTTTAGGGTTTAGGGTTATGGGTAGTGATGGAACTTCAAAGTTTTGTTCTTTGTGTTCTATTTTATCTTTCCTTGTGTCTCTGGTCATCTATGGTGTTTGGGAAAAGCCTAAGGATGGGGTTTTACCTTTGTCTTAATATAAAACCCTAGTGTTCATCTTACACCTTGGATGGGATCTATTTGGCTGTTACTTTTTGGGAAGGCTTTAAAATGACTTAAGTCCCATTGCTTCGTACATCTAGGCTGGGTCCCCTTTTGTTTTATTCTTTTACTTCCTTCACCTGACTTTATTTTTCCTAAGTATTTTGTTGGTCCCGTGTTCCCTCGTTAAAACAACTTATGTCATTGTTTGTCATTGACCTAGTGATGTCCCCTTATTCTTTTAGGGGAGAGGGCTCAGTAGTCATGTAGACTAACTTTCTCAGCATGTAGCAATTGACTGGAATATTGTAGAACCTTCATTTTTTTTAAAAAATGTAGACTAGTCTCTTATTTATCTATAACTAAGGTTTGGAGGCGTGAATCATCATGCAACTCCCCATATCAGCAGATCTTTTGAGAAGTGTCTAGAATTTGAATTTTTAAAGGTTTGACCAAAACTTTATCACGGAACCCCCAATAGTTGAACCAAAAAAATATCATTTGTTGCTTGTAGAATATGATATTTTTATTTAAATTAAAATTAATATACAACCTAAGTGGACCAAATACTTATTGATAACCATAAATATTTGATGTCTCTACCTTTTATATTCAACACATATGGACTAATAGTTGAACACAAAAAATCTATTTGTTGTTATGAAAATAGCACATAATGATTTAAAATATAACTTATATTGAACAAAAATGGACCAATAGTTGAACATAAACTTTTTGAAAATCCTTCACATTTAATGGGAAAATACATGTTATTTATTGTTCTCACCTTTTATATTTGTGATAGGATAAACTATTAATATAAAATTATCCAATGCTTGTAGTGATGGAACTTCAAGTTTTGTTCCTAATGTTTCACTCATGCCCTGCCTTATGTCACCGGTCTTTCATGGTGTTGGAAAATTTCTTAGGGCTGAGGTTTTAGCTTTGTCTTCATCTTAAACCCTTGCATTTACTTATTGCCTTGGTCGGGATCTATTTCACCATTACCTTTTTTGAAGGGTTTTAAAAACATCTTATTCCCCATTGATCCATCCAGGCCTGGTCCCTTTGGTCTTAATATTTTATTTTCTCCACGGGTTTTATTTTCCTAAGTCCTGGTTGGCCCTATGCTGAACGGTTCTAAAAAAACTTATGTCATTGTTTTCCATCCGCCTAGTAATGTCCCATTTCCCTTTAATGAATGTTTTATTTTTTAGAAGGATGAAATTCATGCTTTTGTCAATCAAAATGCCTTCAAGATCAATGGTTGCCTGCCATCCCATGATTGGGAATTGTAGGATGGCAATATCGCGAGTGGGCGACACATGTCCCATCTGGGGGATCAAATTTGCATGACTGTTCATCAACTGTCCTTTGATTTGAGCTATTCCCCACCATCCCGTGATGGTGTTTTGGTTGATTGGGAAATCACGGGCGGGTGCCACGTTGACTATACAAGGTGGGGCCTGAGAAAATTTTTGTGTGATATATTTTAAATGTTTCATTGCTTCCAAAGCAAAATATTTAAAATGAAATATTTGACAAGGCTGGGGGAAATTCATTAAAAATGAGCAAAAGTGAAGAAATTAGGGCAACTTATATTTAACATTTGAAATAGAAAATTTAAATATTATATTATAATAGTTTATAATTTACTTATATAGTATTTTGGATAATAGAAACAATTTTGATTGATTTAATATTTTCTAAGCTCATTATTGAATTTAAATCTTATAAATATAATTATATATCTTTAATCAATATTATAATTTAAAAATAATAATCAATATTGAACATCTTAGATTTTAGTATAACTTAAATATTAAAAAAATTAATGTATAAGTTTATAAAATATAATATATATTTTTTTTAATAAAGATTTAAAGATTATTATATATGTATATTTAAAGATCCATAGAATTATATTTTTAACTATGAAATTAATATGATTAATTTCATTTATAATTTTATCTCATCTTAAAGTTTTAACAATTTTTTGGTATCTTACATAATTTGTTTTCTATAAGTATCATGTTGTATACTCTTTATATGGAAGGTAGTGTTTTTTCATGGAGCTTAATAAGTTTTAATAATTTTTAGTCATTTTAAAGATTTTTATTTTTTTATAAAGATAGGTATATTTAGACTTTTGATGGCTTATGTACAATTATGCATATTATTTTATTTATTATATTTTTTGCAATATCATGTTATTCTTGATTAATCACATTATTTGTTTGCCATTTTTATTTGTTTTGTTGAAAAATATTTTATCCTTACTTTACATCAATGATAATTTCAAAATTATCAAATTTAAAAATTATAAATAAAAACTTATTTTTATTAATCTCTTGAAGTAGGTCCTAATCTTTTGTAGATTAATAACTATCTAAATAGCTATTTCTTTCCTTTATTTCTATAAATGTGTCTCATGTCTCTATTGAAATTTATGAGATGTGTATGTAATTCTTAGCACAACAATCTTAGAGATTAGGATTTATTTCACATTTATCTATTAGTGGCTAATTAAATCCTCATTGAAAACCTACAAAGAGCTTGGGTCCTTCAATCTCAAAGCTTGTCTAATTTCTTGATGAGAATCATTCACATTGATTCCGAATATTGTGCTCCTTGCATGATACATATATAAAATGCACTTGGTAATTTAGTATGTGGTTGAAATTTTAGAGTAACAACAAATAGTTTTTTTCATTTTTGGCACATGATTGGCCATTTTTACTATGTTAAATTTTTATTTTCACTTTTATTTTCATGGTTTTCATGTTGTCAAATTTTCATACATTTCTTAGTCTTTTTAAATAAATAAATGAAGGTTCTATTAGTGTCCCTAATCTTGCTAAAAATCATGTATAGAGAGTACAATATATAAACTATTAATTATAGAGTATAACAACAAAATGAATTTAAAAACTACTACATACAAACAAGGTTTAGAATAATTCAAAATAGAGATACCATTCTCCTACAAATACTATGTATAGAAACCCTATCTAGCCACACTTTCACCTCAAAATCAAGAGAATAAATTCTCATATATTGTTTCTATAATGAATTTAGAGAATAAATTATAAGATTTAAATTCAATAATGAATCTAGAAAATATTAAATCAATCAAAATTGTTTCTATTATCCAAAATACTACATAAGTAAATTATAAAATATTATAATATAATATTAAAATTTTCTATTTCAAATGTTAAATAATTCTAATGTTAGATTTTTATAATTAAAAAATTACCTTTTAATGATGTTAGTAAGTTTTTAATTAAAATTAGCTTTTCAAGCATATTAACATACCTAGATATATTCACCAAAATCTATTATCTATTATTGATTATGTAATTTTGTATGTATAATATATTTAAAAAAAATAAAAATATTTAAAAAATTAGACAATATATATTTTTAAATTAGAAATATATTAGAAATATTTTGAATATATTCAACTATCAAAATATGATTTTTTTAAAAAAATAACTAACATTTTATTTAAATAATTTATATTAAGAAAACTTTAAAATTTGAAGATTTACCTAAAATCTTATACATTAAAGATTTAAAATTTTATTCTAAAAAAATTAAACAAACATTCAAATTTATATTCATTTTATATTAAAAAAGTTTAAAATTTAAAGATTTACCAAAAATATTATACATTAAATATTTAAAATTTTGTTATAAGAATTTGAACATCAAATCAAATTTAAAAATTATAAATAAAAAATTATATTTCTCAAAATTTCTAATATTAATTTTTATTAAAGATTTCAAAATTTTAATATCTATGATAATTTAATAGAAACAAATCTTTTGAAAATTTAAATATTTTTATATTAAATATTTATATGTATTTTACTTTAAAATAGAACTTTAAATTTTTATTAAATTTTATTAATATTTTTAGATTTTAATAATTAAATATTGAAATTTTTACATGAAGAAATAAAAAAAATATAATATATATTTAATAAAAATAAAATTAAAATATAATCTTATTTTTTAAAATAAATGTTAAATTTTTATATTTAAAATGTTTTAAATTATTATGAAATGTCATAGTTAGCTAAAAGATGGCGGGGCTTTCATTTATAGTCTTCCAGCAAGTAGTAATTTAACTATTATTTTCATTAAAGGCTGACAGTTTGCATAGAGTCTATTTGCATGAAGTCTTCCATGGAGTCTGACAACGAGAAAATCAAGAAAATGTGGGAGATATATGCTATGCATCCATGCATGAGGTTGGGTGCATTCCTGGGGCTGGATAGCCAGTGCCTAGGTGGGCTCCCCCTACCTCCTTTCTTTTCTCATCCCCGCATTGATTTGCTAGGAGAGCCAACTAGGAGTTGAAGTGGTGAAAGGGAAGGGGCTATGGGGGACGTAGGTGGGTGTGACTAGGAGGCTAGTCACGTGATGGAGGTGACAATTTTCTTCATAGAGCTCGAGGATGCCATAGGCATCATTCCCTGAAGGCAGTTTCATGCAGATTAAACGTGGCACGTGTGGAAGGAAGTCATTTGGGTTCCATAGGCTTCTTTGGCCTTGTGGACATCATTAAAATTTTTCATTTCATTCGATTTCATATTGATTGGTGACGTCTTTAGTGGCAGACATTTACAACAGAATTTATTTGTTCTGGCAGTGGCATTCATGGCAAAGCGATCTCTCTTTGTGATTGAAGTCTGCGTCAATGGCCTGGCAAAGTTTGGTGCAGACACGCCAATCTCTTTGAAATCTTTAGCTAGAAAAGCCTCCTTCAGAGAAGTTAAAGACCAATGACTGAAGCATATTCTCTTAAACAAGGACCTATTAGTTCTGGTGGCAACCAAAATGATCTTGGGAGTTGGTCATTTGGCTAACAAGGAGTTCGACAGGGACAATCTACACATCTTCTCCCAATTTTTGGCATCTCTTCTGGACAACGGTGAGTTCAAGGCTGTGGCTAAACTGCTATTGGTTAAGATGTTTCACAAGGATCTGGTGGGAGGGGTTAATGAAGTGTTGAGTTTTGTGGTGGAGGGAAGAGGCGTCCCAAGATAGAGTGACTTTGTAGCTATTCGAGGTTCAAACAAGGCCGTAAAATTTTTCCCGTTCCTTCTTGACTTGAGTGGTCTGACATTGAGCAAACACTAAATGGTGGCAGTGGTGGCCATTGAATTCCTTGAAGAAATTCTTCAGCCTGATGGCTGTGGGTGATGTCGAGTGGGTAAAAGCCTTTGAAGATTTTTTTGTTTTAAATAATTTCCTGTGAATGCCTTGTATAGTTGTTGGTTCTAATAGTTTTTAGAGTTTATCTCTATGGTCCAATGGCATCTTTTAGTCCTGGAGTTTATAAATTTGATCTCTAATGGCTAGTTTGGGAGTTTTGGGTGACTAGGGATTCATATGTTTAGTGTTGGGGCCGAACCCTTATGGCATTTTAGGTTGGTAGTTGGCTTGGATGGCGTGGTGGTGGTTTTTAGATGGAGGGGTCTCCCTATCTTTGGCTAGTTGGGTCTCATTTTGACCATCTTCAGGGTGGTTTTTGGTAGTGGTGGTTGGGATGGGTTTGCTGGTAATCAATGGCAGAAGCTTTCCTTTGTTTGCAAACAGTTGTACCTTTTTTAATCTAATATATAAATCAATCTTGCGAATCAAAAAAATAAATCAAATTTTAATCAATTTTTTAGTTTAAATTCTATAAAATATTCAATTAATTAGTTGTATTGTTTGTTATTGTTTAAATTATGATGTCATTGGTTTTTATTTTATGATTATAAATAAGGTTTTATTTTAGGTAATGCATAAACAATAATGTGATCATCTTAGATCTAAAACATAAGTCAAAAGGTATAGATACATAATTTTCAAAATTACATCTATATTTGATCTTTAATAAAAACATAAACTAATATAATTTAATTAACCCCAATCTAAATCCCAACACTACTATTAACCCCAATCTTAAGCCTAACAATAACCCTAAGTGAACACTTATCCTAATTGAACCTTAACCCTGATTTATCCCAAACCCTAACCTTAACCCTAGCCCTAATTGAACCCTAACCCTAATTAAACTCTAGCCCTGATTGAAATCTAACCCTAATTAAACTCTATTCCTAATTGAACCTCAACCTCAACCTAAAACCTATTTGTTCCTAACCCTAGTATCTCACAAATACAGGATCGAGACCTTGCCAACTTTGGTAAACCTGATTGGATAGTGATAAAAGCTACCTTATCTTTCATTAAGGTAGAAATTTTTTGTTATAGAACATGCCCCTTGAAAATTGGAGATAGGCACTACAAAAAGAAGGTAAACACTAATGAAAATGGTTAGTGGTATTGTGGAAGATGTGATAAAACTTTTCCTGAATGTGATTATAAATATATACTTCAATGCAAAGTGCAAGACCATACTTCATTCACTTGGATTACAACTTTTGAAGAAGTGGCAGAAGAAATTATGGGTGTAACAACAAAAGAATTGAATATTTTGAAGCATGAAAAACAAGATGATGTTAAGTTTTCACACATTATACAAAATGTCCTTTTCAACAGATACATATTTAAACTTCAAGTGAAAAAAGAGACCTATAATGATGAACAAAGGATTAAATGCACAATCATAAAAACAACAAAGTTTGATTATTCATTTGAGAGAAAAGCTTTATTAGACTCAATTGCAAAGCTATAGGTTTCATAACATTCAAATGCTTGAATGTATATAATGTTAATAATGTATTCAAACATTTAAAAAAAATAAATAGTGGATATATCTAAGTTAGTTAATGCCATTTTGTCATGATATACTTCTTTGATGCTGTCAATACTAAATCTAATGATTGATGAATATTTCTTCTTTTAAATTTATTGTTCTTGGTTGATTGTCGTTATAGACAAGTTGGTATGATTTCAAATTTGAATGTGTACCCTTATATATGGGAATTGAGATAAACAGTGACACAAACAATAATGAAATCAAATTGACTGCTTTCCAAATTCATATTCATGAAAATGTAAGCATTTTTTGAAGTCAATAGGCATCTTGATAAAGATAACTCTCGACGTGTTTTACATATATTATTAATTAATATAGGTATGCTAGTTAATTAAATTATTAACTATATTTTATTTGTATTAATATATATTGAATTGTTAAAAGATGTAAAAATATTAATACTAAATATATAGGAAAATGGTTAAAAAATTACATATTTAAAAAAAAAACATATAGTGTGTAATTTAAAATACAAATTATATAATTCTTATAATATTTATATTATTATTTATTGAATATTTTATAGAATTTAGACTAAAAAATTAGCCTCCCCCTCTCGCTCTCCCTCTCTCCCCCTCTCTACATATATATCCATCTTCCCCATCTTCCATCTCTCCCTTTCTCTGTCCCTCTCTCTATCTCTCCCCATCTTGCTCCCTCCCTATACCCCTATCTATCTTCATATCTCAACCTATTTGTCCCTTTATCTTCCCATATATCTCTATATCTATGTCTTTCTCTTCCCATTTATCTATCTCTCCCTCTCTCTTTCTCTCTCTATCTCCGCCTATTTCTATCTCCCTCTCCATCTCTATTTGTCTTTCTCTACTTATCTCTCTCTCTCTCTATATATATATCTATCTATTTTTATCCCTTTGCCTCTCTCATTCTATATTCATCTCTACCTCTATCTATAGGGATAGATACAAAGGTGAAGCATTGGACTTTCCCAAAGATCCACCAATCTCAACACTACTCCCAACTATTTTGAGCATTTAAGTACATATTGTATGCTAGATTAGGAGGCATGTGTCAAAGCTCATATTTATTGATGCAAAATAGGTCCAAAGTCACAAATTTGATGTAGAGTTAGTTATAGTTTTGTACAAAATTTCAAGTGCCACATAGAGCAAAGATATTCCAGTTTTTTATATCATGTCATCAAATTTGGCACTTCATCAAGATTTGTATCTTCATCAACATTAACAAAAGCAAAGTTATGTACTTGAATCCCTTGCATTTAAATTTTTCTATATATATAAATATTTTAATATTTTCCCTCAAATCCATAATATATATATTAGTGTGTATTTATTTATTGCAATAAAGAATTAACCTAAGTAACACATTAAGAATTCTAAGGATTTGTGCTTGGAAAAATGCATAACAATTTTTTTGTTGGATGTCGTGTTGTATAGTTTAGAAAAGCTCAAAATATGAATAGGATTTTAAGGCCATATATTATGGTAGCTTACAATGCAAAAGAAGGAAGGAAATCTATTATCAATTTTAATCTACAATTTAACACCATATGAAAAATCACATGTAGTATTATCTAAAATTAATTATTGACATATTCATTTTATAAAATACACTTAATTACCATTCAATAAAATTCTCCCAAGAAAGAAACCCTAAGTGAATATTAATTGAACCCTAATTGTAGATTCATAACTCTAATCATAACCCTAATTGAACCCTAATTGTAGATTCATAACTCTAATGATAACCCTAAGCAAACACTAATCCTAATCAAACCCTAACCCTAGCCTTAAAGTTATCATATAATCTAATTATCTCTCTTATCTAAATTTGGGTTGAATTATTTTTCCTTTATTTTTAATTGCATATAATTTTTGTTTATTAGATCTTATTTTATGAATATATGCAAATATAATTTTACTTCTACATTCATTCTATGCCTATTTTTTTCATGATATGTTAACATTCATTTTTTGGATTATTAGATCAATCTCATACATATAAATATGAAACCTCAAAATTTTAAAATAATATTCAAGTTTTCCCACTTCAATTTATCATTTATGTTATTTGAAATAAAATATTTTAAATCATACTCTTAATTCATCTAAAAAAGGAAAACAAATTGATATATATATATTTTTATTAAATACATTTTAACTTATTTTCTTGGATTGTATAAATATCTTTCTTTATTTACATTTGGACTATTTATTTACAATATATAGTATAAATATGTGGTAAGACTGGGTATTATCATCGCGATTGAGTGTTCCCTCTCCCCTAATAAATGTTTTTATTTTGCACCCCGCATGACTATTGGGCTCTCTCCCTTAATAAATTTTTTTATTTTGTAGAGGGACAAGTTCGCATGGCCATAGATAAATCGTTGTGTGATCTTAGCCATTCCTCGCCATCCCGCGATGACCCCACCAGTTGATCATGATATCATGGGCGAGTGCCACGTGTCTCATCCGGTGAAGCTAAAGGAATGATAAATACTTTGATGGGTCTTTAATACATTATGCCGCGGGTTACTAAAGCAGTTATAAGATGCACGTGTTTGAAATCAACAAAGATGTTATAATCCTGGTAGAAAGGTGCTCAATGGTTAATAACAAGGTTGGTGACTGTGTTGAATGAACAAGATTGCCGATGGTTGAGATCGATGGTTTCCCACCATCACGTGATCAAAAGTTGTGAGTTCTTTATTGATTGCGATATCACGGGAGGGTGCCACGTGTCTCATCCAGTGAAGCCAAAGGAATGATAAATACTTTGATGCATCTTTAATACATTATGCTGTGGGTTATATTTATTAATGTCTTAATATTAGTTTATAAATTGAACATTAATTATAAATATTTTAAAATCAATTAAGTATTTCAATCTAAAATTTTAATATTTGACATTACAAATAAAATTAAACTAAATTCTAATTTTTAAAATCCATAAAATATTTATTATCTATTTAGTTTTACTAATTATCTAATACAATACAATACAATACAATACAATGTACAATACAATTAAATATTCATTTTATATTAATTAAACAATTATTAATTAGAATTTTAGAATAAATTAAAAAATAGATCTATATAAAATCAACTTTTCTATTTTTTTCTTTATGCCAATTAAATCATTTCATTTTCTAAAATTATACTAAATTCTAGATATCATAATTAAACACAAAACTTTATTCTATTCTAATCCTAACCCTAGTTAAACCGAACCCTATTTGGACTCTAACCCTTACCCTAATTAGAACACTAAATCTAATTGTAATTGAACACTAAGCATAATTGAATTCTACCCCTAACCCTAACCCTAACTCTAACTAAACCCTAAACCTAACTCTAATCAAACCCTAACCCAAACCTACTTGATTCATAATCCCAACCCTAACCCAAACCCTAATTGAACTTTAAAACTAATCTTAATTAAGTATTAACCCTAATTGAACATTTATTGAGCACTAGTCCTAATTGTACCATAACCCTAACTTTGAAAAATAGTTGAACTCTAATCCTAACCCTAACACTAATTCTTATCCTAATTGAACCTTAACCCCAACCCTAACCTTAACCTTGATCCTATTTGAACTCTTATTGAATTCATAACCTTAATTAAACCCCAACCTCATCCTCAATCCTAACTCAAATTGAACATTAATTGAACCCTAAACCCAACCCTAAGTGAACACTAATCCTAATTGAACTCTAACTTTTTAGTTGAAAATATTAAAGTGTTTTAGATTTTCCCATTCATCGTCATTTATCATTCAATTCCTAATAGAACTCCAAAAATTTATACTTTTATAATGTTTTAATACACACCTAATATTAAGGGTTTACAGTTTAAGGGTTAAGGGTTTAGAGTTAAGGGGAGAGAGATAGAGGGAGTGAGTGAGTGACCCATTTACATATTATTCTTTTATTCTTTGTCAGTTAAATATTTAGTTACCCATTTACCGTTAGCAGAAATGACCCATGAATTTAATAGAATGGACTACTCATATAATACCTTGCATTATGGAGCTCAATTCTCTAATATTTTACTACTTATCAAATCCTTTGTAAATAATTGTAAACTTATGACTCCATTTAAGCATTTAATTGATTTTCTTGAATCAAAGCAAAAACATAGACACACAATTGAACAAATTCTCAAAAGAAGAATGACAACATCATTAACATTTCATTCAAAATTCACTCAAATCCACATAAGGAGAGAAAATATATTAGAATTATATATTTTCATGCTTATAAGTCATATTTGCATACAATTTAAGATAATTTTCATATATTCATCCAAAACTCAAAACAAGCTATCTATTCTATTCAGTCCTCTTGGGGTTTTAACACCAATGACACCATAGATATCACTTCCTCATCAGGAGGACAAATATCTTTCTACCCATATATTCAACTCAAAACCTAGCTAGAGCTTTCATCAGTTCTCTCCCTACAAATGAGCCTTGAATTCCCTTTTATATGACAAGGGAGCAACAAGCTTCGGGCTCAAATGTAATTTCACCACAAATTTTTATTTGAACAAAATCTCCATTGCATTTGAATTTCATTTCAAAACTTCCCACATGTTGAAACTGCAAAAAATAGTGGCACACAAACTGGGAAAAGCTAAAAGAAAAGGGAACAAAAATTGTCATCAAAATCCCCTTGTCGCTATCCACGCAAAAAAACCAGGCAACCAAATTGCCACGAAGGCACCACAACAACTTCTTATTTAGCCACCACCCTACCCTTACCAACACTCAGACCCCAGTATACACGCTCACTTCTAGTTGTTTCCCGATACGGTAGACCCTCAGCCTCCTCTTCTTTCTTGTCCTTGCCCAATATGGTTCTAGTCCGTCCGCTTGGGGTTTTAAAAACCAATGGTACCATAGATATCACTTACTCATCAGAGGGCAGACCATGATTGAAGTGAGGTAAATACTGATAGTAGTCAGAGTCGATCTTGGTTACATCATCAGAAGTGTTGCTTGTAAGGTCAATGGGTGATTGTTTGCATCCAGAGGAGCCATGCCCATACCTTATTTTCCTATCCACACTAGTAATAGAGCACACTGACTGCTTGCCTTTGTCATCTACCAGTTGAGCAACAATGTCCTGGAATTGCAACCTTCTACTGCATCTAGTGGGCACAAGCCTAGGCTTGTCAACCAAAGCACCTTCTTGAATAATAGGACTGAGCTTTTGTGAGCTCAAAGGAACAAACCTCCTTATTGACTTACTCATTTTCTCTTCTCAGACAAGCACTCAAACTTGATTAGACTCATCCCACAAAGTGCTCTAACTACTATAAGAATGACACTATTAGCAGTTAATTCCTCTTGTATTTATTGTGCAAGGTAATGGCAACCTTCATCAATGCTTAGTAAAAATGCATGTGCAAACATGGAAATTTGGCAGCATATGTACTGTCATCGTTTAACTAGAGCTGCATGAGAATCCAAAGATCACCCTTCATGATTGTCAACAACATCTTCACACAGATTGAGATTGACGTGACTACACAAGAAAGGAATAATTCATTAATGCTTCACCAGTTGTACGATAAAATGACCACCATGTGCCATTTTCCAACTTTGAATACTGCCCGTTGATCTCCTGAAGAGTTGGCAGATCAAATGGTTTATCTTGGGCTAACTCGGTTTGACATCCAACAAAGCATTGTTCACCTTCCTCATGACCAATAACATTAATCCATCTCAGAAACCAACAACCATGTCGGTGGGTCCTATACACTTTACAAACTGAATGGTTGGAGCTACGCATCACAATCTCATTCACCTCGCGGCTTTTAATGAACCTTCATATTCCTTTCGCAAGCTAGCAGGGAACAACAGAGATTTCCATTAGATTTTGATCTTGGTTGTCAATCTAAAACCACGGGTTATGAGCTCAGTAGTGGAGATTGGGCCCCACATTCCATATAGGACACACAGCTGCCTTTTGCTGACCTCGCACCAAATAATAGGGTGGAACCTTAGGTTTGCGAGTTGGCAGGGTACGATTGAGATCTTCTCCCATATATTCGAATCTGAAAAACCTACACATTGCATGGTTAGTATTTAATGAAATCATTTTGCTAAGCCGTCGGTGACATGACCACTGGGGTTAATGGCTTAGGCTTATGTCAATGGATTAAATTAAAACCCAACTTTGATTTTAATACTTTATTTCCTTCATAGGGTTTTATTTCCTAAGTTTCAGTTGGCCCCGTGTTTCATCTTTTAAAAAGCAACTTATGTTGTTGTTTGTCGTCTGCCTAGTAATGCCCACTTCTCCTTTTAATGAATGTTTTATTTTGCAAGGGTTGATTTAGTGCTACTGTTGATCTATTTCCTGTAGATATCAATGGTGCCCACCATTCCATGATCGAGAATTGAAGGATCGTGAAATCACGAGAGGGCGCCACGTGTCCTATCTGGGGGATCAAATTTGTGCTATCACTGACCAACTATCATTTGATCTGAGCCGTTCCCCGCCATCCCGTGATGGTGCTTGGGTTGATTGCAAAATCACAGGCGAGTGCCATCTGTCTCATTCGATGAAGCCTAAAGAGTAGAGGAAACACTAGCCCGCTTTAAATGTATTAAGGGGCGGATTACTTAAGTGTTCTCGAGATGCACATGTTCTAAATCAACGGATATGTTATAATCTCACTAGAAAAGCTACTCGAAGGTTAACAACATGGTTGGCAACTGTGTTAAAGGAACGAGATAATTGATGCTCAAGATCAATGGTTGCCTGCCATCACGCAATCAAAATTTTTAGGATTACAATATAGTGGGCAACGACCACGCGGACTTCCTTCATAGTGTATGGTAAGATGGGACCCTTATCACCATGTTGCCAATTGTGTTAGCTTTTTTTGAAGGTGGCCGTTGATGATTTGATCAAGCTAAAGAATCGATGACTCTAATTTAAATCTACATCAAATATGGTTGGAGCCATTTGTGTAGTGCGAAATTGAGCTTTAATGGCGAATACGACACTTGCTGTCGTGAGTTGATCGAAAATAAAATCAATTTTCCTACTTGGTCTATATCACAAAGCATTCAACTATTTCACAGAGCAATTTCAGAGCCGAAGGTAGAATTGTGAGTTTCTACAGCCAGAATTTGGGAGTTCTGTGAATAGAGCCATGAGTTTATTTTTTGTGCCTCTTGGTCATTTTGCATTTGAATTTGGGAAAGGATTAGTTGGATGTGTTGTGAGCTTGTTGATGAATGTGTTAGGGCTATAGTTTAATTATAGTTGTGAGAAATTGCAGTGTTTTCTCCTATAATTTTCTATCTGTGGTTAGTCCTAGCTATATGAATTATAATGTTGTAAAGAAGCCTTAGTTTTTCTGAGATGGCACCACCCAAGCAACATTCTAGCCAGATTGAATATTTGAAAAAAAACCTGTATGATGATTTCCTGGATCAATTTCCCTTGTCAATGAATGATAGGAGGAAGGGATTGGTCCTAATGTGAGGGAAAATCCTGGGGGAAGGGTTAGTGCATAATTGCTCCAACATTGCCAATGCTAGGGTTCCCCTCACTGGCTTCGAATTGTTTAGATTGTGGTATAGACAGAGGAATTTTCCCCACCCTTTTTCAAATGGATGGATGTATGATATGGGGAAGCTGGTGGTACCAAATGTATTCCTTGATGTAGACCTGCTTAGGGTAGTGGCTGCAAGATATGACCCTGTTACACAGATAATTTGGGATAATGATGGAAAGGTTCTATTGAGCATTAACAGAGAAGAGGTCCAACATATTTTTGACTTGACTGAACTGAGTGAAGGCTTGGTTCCTATCAACCTTGATGAAATGAAGCAGGAGTATGCAAAGCTGAAATAATTTTTTAGAGCAAGGTTGCTTCCACCTCATCTAGCTAGGGCAGGAGGTTCAAAATTTCATATTAGCCCCAGTGACCAGGAACCTTTCAAATTAAATTGTTTTGCAAACATTTCCTCACCACTTTCTATTCTTTATGTCAGATTTTTGGTTTCAGTCCTGGTACGGTAATTCCCATTGCTTATATGTTCATGGGGGTGCAAATACAATACCCTAACTTCTCTGTGACCTATTACTTCACTTCTTTCTTGGCTAAGAGGATACATGAAGGGCTATGAAAGCTACAAAACAATGATACCAACACTCAATTCTTTTGGTATTCTATGCTAATGCATATGTTTTTGTTTAAGAATGTTGACTTTTTCTCTAAGAGAATGAAATTAAGGCAATCAGTTGATGGAGAAAGATTGCTAGTACAGATATGGGCTGCAAATTTATCTTGTAATAAGGAAAGCACTAGTTATGTGCAATTTGATAATTATTTTGCTTTCTAATTAAGGGCTAGATTAATGGTGAATATACCTAGGATCCCTGAGGAATTACATGATTTCCTTAGGCCAAAGGAGAGGAAGCCAGAATTGAAGGTTTATCATAACTGGGGTGACATTATCCCATACCTAGTCAGTACTATCTTGAGAGTATATGGTTTTCAGGGAGCCCCTCATATACTACCATACAATGTTCCACCAAGAGTGGGATTTGCAGAAGTTATGTGGTAGATAGGTTGTATTCATGAGGACAACCTCACTAGAAGGGGTAAGGGAACATTTTTCCTAGATTATACAATGGTGTCTAATTTTATATTTTCAAAGGGAGGCTGGACGCATTTTGATAATTTCTTTAATGATTACCATTTGAGGTGTGGACCAAAGCGACAACATGATCCTGAGGGTTTCGTTGCTCTTTTTAGACAAAGAATAAAAATTTGAAAATTTGTGCACGAGTTCAATTTCCTTGAAGACTTGATTAGAAATGAATTTGATTTCAATAGACAAGAGTTGAACAAGGAGAAAAGAATAGCTTATGGTAAGCTACTAGATGTTGTGCACAAAATGGATCTGAAATATGATCCACTATTGGAGTTTAGTCCCCACCATAAGAAAATTGATTTTCTGATGGGAAACTTCAAAGAAATTATGGGCACATTGAGGAAAAAAAAGGTAAATTTAGAATTGAGTTTGGGTGTACAAAAGCAAGGTGCCAGACCAATTGAAACAAGGCCAACATACTAGCCTACCGAAAGGTGGCCCATTTATAGGAGGAAAAATGATAGTAGCAGTGATGAAGAAGAAGTGGAAAGAAAAGGAAAACAGATTAAGAAAGTGCCTCCACAACCAAGTCCAAAATTCAAAGTGCCTGGGGCAATCAAAATTATTGATTTAGAATCATCACCGAAAGACAATCCCTTATCACCACCATTCGAGCCAAGCCCTAAGAGGCAAAGAATTGATCAACCAAAGGAGGATCTGATGGATGAGATTATTGTTACTGATCAAGACATGGAAGTTGGTATGCCTTCCTCTCCTAGGCTAGCTGAATTATTTTTATCTGATTTAGATATGAAAGGTAAAAGTGTACAAGATGCAAGAATGGAGTCATGCAAGGAGTTTCTAGATGACAATACATTTGTAAAAACTCCTGTATTCTTACAATTGGTATGGAGGATGAAGTTTGAAGAGTATGAAGATAAATGTAGGTAGAGAAGAGAACTAATGCCTGTCAGGTCAGACCAGAAGAATGATGAGGAGGTAAAATCTGAATTAATAGAAGAATTCAAGAACGTCACTCCTGAAGAAGGAAAAAAAATGGTGAGTCAGGCTGGTGTATTAATTTTTCCTGAATGGGAAATTGTAGATACAATAGCCTTTAATGCTATTATGAAGTCTAAGAATCCCTTTCAAGACTCTGAAGAAGAGGTCAAGGTAGCATTGCAAAACTCTTCTTTCAGTGAGGAATATGAAACTCTGGCAATTTGGGCATTGGCCCCACAAGGGAGAAAACCAGATGTTTCTGATATTAATCCAAATTTCAAGGGAGGATTGATAATAAAGAGAGCTTCAGAGACCTCAACCACTAAGGCCACTAGTTTGACTATGAATGTGGCCAAATTGGCCCAAAAGACTGCTGAAAGGGGGGAAGCTGAAAGGAAGAGCTTAATGGAAAAGTATAACCTTTTGATTGAGGAGTACAAAAAGATGCAACAGAAAAATGTTGAGTTGCAAACTGAAGTGGAGAGGTTTAGGTATAAGCAGATTGGGGAGACATCAAGTGCTCTAGGAACTAGTACATTACCTTCCATAGCAAGGTCAGTGCCTCCTACTTCTCCAATTATTTCCACGCTAGGATCTCCCAGTCAGAATCCTATCCTCACCCTTTCTTTAGAGGAAGTTGAAGAAGAAACAAAGTGATTTTTTGATCCTACAAAGAAGCATCTCTTGCAAAAAATTGATAAATTGCAGGCATCATTAAACACAAGTGATGAGGGATCTCTCTTAAAGCAAAAGGAAATTGTTACTACTATTTTGATGCATTTAAATGAAAAGGTTGATAGAAAATTGCTATCTATGCATTCTTTATATTCTTTTCTATTAGTAGCAATAAATAATATTGATAGGGATCAGAAAGTAGCGATACCAATAATTGAAAATTGGATCCTTAGAGCCAATGATCTAGATATCATGTATAAGGCCTCAAGGTTTGATATAAATAATAGGCCCCAATCATTAAAGCTTACTCATGTGTTAGTAAAATCATTGCAAGGTTTTCAGACCTTACCAGATGACTTGAGTAGAAAGATTAGGGAGCTGGTGAAGAATTTCAATGATTGGGGTAACACATTGTTACATGATATAATTGATGAGCAGGGGAAAATCAGGTCATTTCAACAATGGTAGACTCAAGCAAGTGAGGCCATCAATGATCAAATCAATTCAATTTGTGATGACTCAGACTATGATTTGTTGGTGAGCTGTATAGACAAAATCATTAGTACTAGCTCATTTTTGGAATCTTTTGAAAGGGATGCAAATCAGGTAGCAGTAAGATACACACCTTATAATACCAAGGTGGATGAGGTAATTAATTTTGACTGGTTGACTGATGATGAGTACCAGAATTGGGTAACTAAATATTTGACTGAGGAGGAGTAAAAGGAGTGAACTACTAACAAGTGGCAAATCAGATGCTGTGGTTGCAACCGTTCTAGTTTTGTGTTGACGACTTTCATGGTACGGTTTTCTTGTGGTTTTTTGCATCAACGTTCCTCAACTAATATGATGAACAAGAATATTTTTCAAGGTGATGGCTATTGTAACAAATTTTGGAATATCACCAGTTGCTCCAATTGACTGGTGATAGGTGTACTTTGTGGCCTGGTGCTTGTTTGCTCCTTCATTTTCTATAAGAAGGATTTCAAGGCCAGAAGTATAGGTAGGTTAGCAAATTAGATAATTTTTGTTGAGTCTAGGTGAAGTTGCAGAGCGAATTGTAAAGTCTGATGGTTTTAGAGAAATGAAATTTAGGTTAAATGAGTCATTCTATAATAGGTTTTGAGTTCATAGAGATTTAATGTTGTATAACAGTACTAACATTTGAGTTGAAATAAAAATTCGAGCTCATGTCTCTCCATTGTACATGGATATCTGAACTTTGAATGAAATAACTAAGGGTTGTTTTATCCATCTCACTGTTGTGGCATGTATGATTGTATTTTAGCTTTAGTTCAAGGAATTAATCAAAATGCTTGAATGGGGTTATAAGCAGATATGTGCTGTATAAGGATTTGATAAGTAGTCCTGGGTTAGAATGCATACTGATGAAATTGTAATGCAATATTGTTAGGGATCTTATATGTGATGTATTAAATCTATTATAAACCTCTAGATGGTTATGAATTTGACTCCTGCAATGGATATATGGCATTGATCTAAGTTGTAATTATTAGTGTAGTTCAGTATTTGTTTTTCTTTTCCTAGAGCTTGCTACAAATTGAAAATCATTGACTATCTTATACAATGGATTGTGTTTAGTTATCTCACGCTCCATATAGTTCATATTGTCTATGAATAGCCAATTCTAGTTGATATTATCTTATCGTGTTGAGCTATTAAGTGAGATGATATGCTATTGTTAATGTTGTTTATAATAATGGTGTAGAGGTTGTAAACACATTAAGGGTTCACCCTCCCGGGTCTTGCAAACCCTGAAGTGTAGGAGGCTTTTAAAGTCCTCGTTAGTTGGTCCAGGTCCTTCGAGCTGCCTTCGATTGGAATTGGCAATTCCATAGGTAGATTAGAAGACAAACCTAGTTACATTGTAAAAAGAACCAACATACATGTCAACCACTGAACAACCACCTCTACAACTAACTTTTTAATCTTTTATGATCACATGAAACATAAAACACACTAATTTTAAGGTTGTTAACATCACTATTGAAATGTTTTAATTTTTTGAACTTTCAAACATTAAAAAGTACATCATTAAATTAATTATGTAATGGCATAAAAATTAAAATCATCATGAATTAATTATGTAACCACATAAGTCAAATATAATTCTATCAAGAAATTAATATCAAATAGATAATATAATCGCATAACTTATACATTTCAATGTTATTGATCTTCTTCTTCATCCAACTCTTTGTCTGTATCATCCGATCCAGATTTGACATTGTAAGGATTGGTCATATCATTATCATCATCATCAATATCAGTTTTAATAATGTCATCATCCACATAAATATCATCTTCATGAACATTAACTCCTACATCATCATGATCTAGTTCCTCCTCTTCGACATCTTCGTTAGGGAAAACATCAACTAACTATTGATCCTGATCATCATCTACATCATCTTCTAGTTCTTCGGTATCTTCTTCTTCCACCACATTATACTTTATTGGTCTTCCTCTTGGATCATGTCTAACAACAAATGACCAACCTAGTTTACCTAGAACCTCTAAGTAAAATACCCGCTCACATTGGCTTGGAAGAACATAGGGCTCATTTCCAGCTTGCTCGATCAACCTTGTATTAACCATGGTAAATCTATTATCATGTTTAATAATAGTTCTCTCAAGATCATTTTCATCCAATTGTAGCTTGTACCATAGGACAACGAACATAATTAATCTAAAGGACTTAAAGTCACACTCAAGTATATCATCCAAAATCCCATAGTATCAATTTTCTGAGACTTCTAGATATATGTCACTTCTAGATGAAACATTAGTCACCTGAAAGACTGTAGTTATACCAGAATCACAAGTTTTCTTCATGTCATCCAACATTTTGCCTCAAAATTTATGACCATTGCACCACATAGCCTTGTGGTGTTTCACTTGTAATATGTCAAACATGTAAAAATTATTGCAATATCGTCAGTTGATAAACATATTTATTCTTGGCCGAATGTATGCAAATAAAAAATCTCAACATATATATATACATAAATATACTTGAAAATAATTAAATAATATGGGTGATTAATATACTTATACGTACCTGTTTATCACTTAAACCATATGCTAAATCAATTTCCCTTTGTGTAACATTGGAATCTCCATTACGATGAGCTTCTTTAACCAATGAAGCCACACCTTCCCATGTTAATGCATGACCAGATTGTTGACTTCATTCAATCCATACCATCATCCAATCAATATTGTTGGCGACGTACAAATGTAGTGCATCCCACTCTCGACCAACTGTATAAAAAAAAATTGAAATTCACAAACGACGTATAATTAGTTAAATACTATAGTATACGACCTTAATTTATAATTGATGTATATTGAATATTGAAAATTAAAGAAGTACAATATACATAAAAATCATATGTAAAATGTATTCCAATTAATCTCCATTACTATCTTATAATTACCTCTCACTTTCCTCAATCTACCTTTCCCCATCAGGTACTCCCCTTCGAATTTGTTAATGGAGTTGGGATCCAAAATGTGATATACATGGATCTTTGCTACAAACTTAGCAAGATATTCACTAATGTACACTATGGTCTGGTATACCATATATCCCTCCACCATAGAACCCTCAGGATGTGCTCTTTGTCTAACCAAAGGCTTCAAAAGTTTCAAGTGCCTCTCAACCATTCACATTGACCTTGTGTGTACAGGTCCACACAATTCAATCTCCTCAACTTGGTGTATGAGGTAGTGTTCTTGTGCATTGAAAAATGTTGAAGGTAGACACTTTTGCATTTCGCACATTAGATGAGGAATTTTTCTCTTCCAATAATTTATATCTGCTTTATGGATTTCTATAGATGACAACCATCTACAAGTGATTCAAGGTGCAAATATATTAACAAGATTTAACAAAAATATACAGTATATTACATAACAAGTAAAAAAAATGGCAATTATAAGATGTCTACAATGAATTGAACAAATCTCGCTACTTACCTCATGTATTTTCCAAGATCATATATAACTTGCTTGACATTGTTGTCAAAGTTGTCTGGGAGAGATAGAGGTAGAACGTACTGCAACAATTATAAAATGATCTTTTCATTATTTTTCCAAAAGTATTAAACACAATACACTGAAATGTACATGCATTATACAAGTGTATATAATATTCCAGAATAATTACCTTAATGAAGGTATGCCAATCATGCGTTTTCACCCCAGACCCAAATTCACTTTTCTTTGTTATTATATTGTTTATGTTCACAACAAATCCTGTGGGAAATCAAATTATTTGTATGACTTCTTTTATAGCATTGCTTTGCTGCTTTGTTAATAACCAAGGAAGGGTACTTATATTAATTTGGTCTCCATCGCTATTTAATTGAATGGAATTTTTCATTGCATGATTGGCTTCCTGAATGTCACTAAAATTTTTGATAATTTTTTGTTTGTCATGCCTTCCATCCAATATTTTCCATAACTTTTCTATTATATTCTTTCTGATATGCATTGTATCAAACAAATGCACAATTTGTAGCTAGTCATAGTAGGGCAACCTACTAAATTGTCTAGGATAACTTTTTAGTCCTTGTGGAAGCTGACCATTAATGCCTTAATGACCTTCATGAAGCATATAAGTTAAACAAATTAACAATGACAATCATTGTCAATTACAACATAAGTAAACACAATATAATATAATTAAAAATATAAATTCAAAACATATCATATATGATAGATAAACAATTTGATCCGATGTATAACCTTGATGATTAATTCTATTATATTCCAACTTCCATAGGCGAGGTGTCATTCTTTGTGGTTTCTATGTAGTCTCCTCTTTTCCATTGAAAAAATGTTTTTCAACAGTTTGATACTTATGATTTCTATGGAGGAAGTGCCTATACTCATGAAACACTTGCTTTCCTAAACTTGTTGAACAACAAGATTTCATCTTTGGACCACAAATTGGACATGCAAAATTCCCTTTGTTTGAAGACCTGCAAGATCATATATAATTGGATTAAATATGTCAATTTTTTAATTATATATAATGAATAGATTATTTTAAAAACATGCATGATATCTAATTCATCAAATTAAATATTGTTAAAGTGTAGTCGAATGTTATAACATACCACAAAAATGTGTTAGCTCTAGGGCATCATGAATTGTCCATACAAGCATTGCATGGAATTGAAATTGTCTTTGTCCTATTAGTCTAGAGATGTCATACATAGTGACACCATTCCATAACTTTAGTAACTCGTCGATAAGGGGTTCGATATATACATTCATATCTTTAACTTGGTACTTACCTAGTTGAATGAACATAAAAATTACACAAATATTATAACCATTTTACTGCAATATATATAAATTAATGTGTATGCCTATTGAATGAAAAAATATGTCATTATGCAACAAATAAGACAAATGAGATGCTACTACGTTAAAAAAAATTGATGTAAACAAATACCTAGAACAATCATTGACAACATTATGTGCTCCCTCTTTATTGACATCCATGGAGGAATGTTATTATTGATAACAAAAACAGGCCACACTAAGTAAATAGATCTCAGCTCCCCAAATGGATTGACACTGTACGCTCCCAATGAAAGCCTGAGATTACGAGGTTCTTCTTTAAAGTGTGGCCATTTTTCCTCCATGTCTCTAAATGCAGAACCATCCGCAAGCATTCAAAGAATGCCATCTCCACTTCTATTCCGTGCATGGTAATCGATAAATTGCGCTAAGCTTTCACACCTAAATAATTGTTGCATACGTGGAATAATGGGAATATAAAGAAGAACCTTGCGAGGCACATTTTTTGTTAGTTGATCTATTCAAAATCTACTAATATGACATTCTGGGCATTCTATTGCAAATTCCTGTTGTTTATGATATATAATATGATCATTGGGGCATGCATCTAATTCTTGATACTCCATTATGATATCTTTCATAATGGCACATAAAGATCGATATGAGCGAGGTAAAATATTTGATGGTGGTAACAAAAATTCACCAATCAATCTACAACAAAAAATAATTTGTTCATATAAAGAATATTAATGGTGCATATTTCATGCTTTATTTACTAGTGATGAACTAACAACAATTAATATAGATGAAAAAATATGACATATATGACATACCTTAACATTTGTGAGATTGCTATGTTTGATAAACCATTCATAACCTTCAAGTTCAACAACAACAATATAACAGAGAGAAGAGTTGTTTGGGAGCCTTCATAAAGGGGCTCATATGCCTTCTCAAGTATAGGTAAATCATGAACATCATCAAAGTCATCTTGATCATCACGATCAACTCTTCCAATAAATGTGTCAAGGATCAATGTATTCGTACCATCATCTTCAACTATGTTTTCTGGTGCATGATCATCTTCTTCCATAGGATCATTAATTTCATCTTTGATATTCACAGTTCCATGTTCATCCGCTTGCAAAACCACATTCTTCAGGCCATGATAATCCATATCATCTGCCCTAGGGCGCCCCACCCTTATAATAATGATAGATACAAATAAACCATGATCATGATCAAGTGATTATATATATAATGTTAAAACAATATAAACATTTACAAATTCAATCAATATAAACACATATAGTGAACAACTTACTAATGGATGATTATCATGCCCCCCTTCAACGTGACCATGCTGCCTACAATGTTTCAAAGTTGTGATTAAAAGTTGTCTTGTCTTTAAGCCCTTGCAATTATTGCAAGGAAAATAACATTTCCCATCACCCTTTCTTTTCAATCTATCCCACAATCTATCAATTGTCTCTTCATTTTGTTTTGGACTAATATTATTTGACATGATTTTTCTTTACCAAGATTGACTATTTAGATCTTCAAAAAATATCAAACTCACACTCCAATAATTTTTATTCATAGACAGGTAACATAATCTAATAATTTTGATATTTTACACCAACAAAAATTTGGCATGCAACCACCCCTGCAAATGAGAAGATAGTCTGAAGTTAATGACCCCAAAAAACACTTTAAATTGCTAATTCCAAAAATTATTAAATTTTGATTTTACTATGATTTCCAACCGTTAAGTCTCCTAAAATTAGAATATTAAACTTGATCGCAAACTCCCTACAATGATGGAGGTAGCGAGCTAGTAAGAGCAAGTGACCCATTCCTAAGGAGCAACAATTTAGAATCATCATTGCTAATGTCAATACAGATTTATCCTTTTAGTTAAGGATGCAATGTGTCACTTCTTATGATGAGCTTATCCCTAGGGCCCTCAACATTGACAGAGCCCTAATAAAAAACAAGAAAAGCATTGGTAAGAGCATGATTAGGGTACAAACCCTAGGCCTCCATAGAAACATAAACAATAAATATAGTGGATTAGTGAGGTTACAATACCAGAAAGATTGAGACATTGTAGGTAATAACAAAATCTTGCAATCTAAAGATTGTAGCCAATAACAAGCACACTATGTAGCTTAGTGACATTTGTAAATGCAATCTACGATAAGAAGAATGAAAGTCACTTGAGATGTGACAGTCAAAAAGAGGTTGAGTAGTGACAAGATAATAAAGCTCAAACCTTGCATAGTAAAGTGGAGATTTTAATAGTGAGTTTCTTTACCCCCTTGCTGAATTTAAGGGTTTTTCAAATGCTTTTGATAGTGTTAGACAAGGAAAATGCAATCAGGGAATGACTGTCAAAATGAAGTAACAGTGGTAATCATAGGTTCAATGTTTCTTCTTAGCCATTAATGTATAATGGAGGTAGTGGATTGCATGTTTGCGTAGTGTTTTGAGACTCATCAAAGATGGGAGAATAGTGACTAATACCTTGTGGACTGTGAAGTAGTGTCAATAAGGTTGAAGGATCTTAAGAACTACAATACTATGAAACAATGAGTCCCCTATAGTAAGTATGCAGTCTATAGAGCATAGTTTGATTTTATAGAAGGATGCTCATGAAAGGAATCTTCAAGTGATAGTGAGTGAATTGTTTGAGATTGCAGTTGAGGGTGCAATACCCAGTCTTAAAGGAAGTTAGTAAAGCAGTAAATGTGCAAGAAAATCAAATCGTACACAACAATTCACAATGTTATCTTGCATAATACCTTGAGTTTGAAGACAAAAATCTCATTGTATCTTCATGAAGAAAGTGGTGACCTTAATGGTCAGTCACTAGCAACCATGATTTTAAAACATGCTATTGTGCTTATGGAGGAAAATTTTTAAGCAAGGTAGTGAGTGGTGGTTTGGAACAATGGCAGGTATGAAGGACTTGCTTTATATGCATACTATGCAGTCTAGCTTAAGACAACATTCTTAGAAGAGATTGAAGGTGGATTATGAAACTCAAGGGTTACTATGAAAATGATTAAAGAAAATACTTAGATCTATTTAAAAGCCATGGTCATGAAGATATTAAAGATGTTACATGCAAAACCCTAGTAGCTAGAGTAAAGAATATAGTGCCAAAGAGGATAGTGCGCTGGGGCAGATTTAGGAGATCTCCACATTATCTAATTACAGGGGAATACATCATTTATTTATTTATTTAATTAAAATAAATCATTCTAAACTCTATATAGGATACATTGATACTTGAAAAGCCTCTGAAGGAATTTGAGATTATGCAAATATATGTCAAGTAACATTCATAAGGTTTAGAAAATATTGATCACTCTCTAGAATAGCCCATTAAACATGGGTTGTGCTTGAATGCACTACACAATTGATATAACACAACCACTCTACATATCAATTAGAGTTATAGACTCTTTATTGCAGTAAGAGGTAATCACTTTTCAATCATGCTATAATTACATTCTAACTTGTTAAACTTGAGACAACCTGAATGCACCTAATGATGATTGACACCTACATTATACAACCTGAATTCACTACATTATATGAGTGCCTCCATTTCTATCACAACATAGCCACATTAAACTTGGGTCACACATGAATGCATCCTGTATTTGTTATACCGCAACTGTGCCACATGACCAATAGAGTTATAGATTACATAATTACAGTCACAAGAATCTATTCCTTGGTTGTGATCTTATGGTGATTCCACACAACAAAATCTAGACATGAAATTCTCAAAACCTTAAACCTCTAAAAATGAAATTTGATGAGATGTTGCTTGAAAATATGATTTTCAAACCTGGAACTACAAATTTGACTTCACAACTAAATTTTTCAAAAAGACAAGGGTGATCCCACAATAGTGGTTTACAATTGTTGGCCAAACTAGACACTGATTTTTTTTTAAAAACTAAATCTTCACATTCGGGCACCTATAGCGATTAAACCGTGAGAAATTTGAAGATGATGCAAACTATAGTCTTGTCACATTTTGTCTATAGATTCTAAAAATATTTTTTTCATTTTTTTTGGAATCAGATTGCACTTATTTTTCCATCTCCCATGAAAATTGGTTTTTTTCAAAAAACAACATTTTTATAAAGTGACACACACTGTATAATGCATAACTTTTTTTCTTTGAAAGATAAAATTCCAATTATTTCAAATTTAGATTTGTAACTTCAATATCTAGTGCTTCCACTTGGTTAGATAGTTTTTTATTGAATATTTTTTCTTTAATCAAGTTTCAAAGTAAAATTAATTACAATTTAGACATAACATGACTGTATAACACAACTTTTACTGTATGTATCAAAATTCTTTTTTTTTTTTTGGATTAAGGACTCCAATATTTGGTGCACTCATATTTTTAATTTTTTTTTTGATAATCTTCTATTTTTCCACTTGTACAGAACAAAGATTTTTGTTTTGGGTGAAAAACCTATATTTAGTAAAACTTAAAAAATAGATAGATAATATAATCAAAACATATTAAAATTATATTCATTAGATAGCTTGTTTTGAGGGGAACCTAATACTAGTTGGGTTTTTGAGATCTCCTATATTTTAATTCTCAAATCAAGCTTTGAAGTTCAAAATTGTCAGCAATTTTGGTGCCTCAGGGGGTGAGGGTGAAAAAATGTGGGTTTGGTCGAACAAGTGTTCAGTTGAATAGGGGTTCGACTGAACCCATTCAACATAGAATAAAAAAATTGATTTAAATTGGGTTCGACCGAACATTCTAAAGATGTTCGGTCCAACACCTTCTTTTAAAAATTAATTTTTAATATTAATATAAATATTAATTATATTCTTTTTAAATGATGACTTGAGAGAAAGATATGGAGGGAGTGGGGGTAGGCTGCAGGGTTTAAATTTGAGGGCCATATAACTATATTTAGAGATTTTTTTCATAGAATACAATCAAAATTAGAATACAATCAAAATTTTAAGAAGATTGTATCAGATAAAAGGAGATATTTTGGATAGACTGTAAAAATTTATATAGAATTATAATGATATATATGTTTGATTTATATATAATTTTACATACACTAAGGTATATCATAATGTTTTAAGGGCACCCTTGAATAGATAACTGTCATTAAAAAATTTGTTGACAGGCAAAGTCGACCATCAAATTTAATCCTTGGTAGGAGGGAGATATTTCAGAAAGAGAGGGAGGGAGTGGGAGAGAGATAAAGGGTAGGGGGTCTTAGGGTTTAAGGTTTAAGGGTAGAGGAGCTTGAGAGGGAGATTGGGTAGGAGGGAGGGACTTTCAAGAGAGAGAGGGGGGGAGTGGGAGAGAGATAAAGGTAGGGGTGTATAAGGGTTTAGGGTTTAAGGTTTAAGGATAGAGGGAGAGGCAGGAGGGAGAGACTTGAGAGAGAGAGGGGGGGAGTGGAGAGAGATAAAGGGTAGGGTTTAAGGGTTAAGTGTAGAGGAGCTTGAGAGGAGAGTGGGTAGGAGGGAGAGACTTGAGAGAGAGGGGAGTGGGGGAGATAAAGGGTAGGGTTTAAGGGTTAAGGGTAGGGGAGAGGGAGAGGGGTAGGAGGGAGAGACTTGAGAGAGAGAGGGGGAGGAGAGAGATAAAGGGTAGGGGGTACAATTTAGGGTTTAATGGTTACAGAGGGAGAGGGAGAGGGGGAGGAGGGAGACTTGAGAGAGAGGGGAGTGGGGAGGAGAGCAAAGGGTAGGGGGTGTACAAGGGTTAAGGGTAGAGGGGAGAGGGGGGAGCTTGAGAGAGATGGGGGGAGTGGGAGAGAGATGAAGGGTAGGGTTTAGGGTTAAGGGTAGAGGGGAGAGAGGGAGAGGGGTAGGAGGGAGAGACTTGAGAGAGAGACGGGGGAGTCAGAGAGAGATAAAGGGTAGGGTTTAAGGGTTAAGTGTAGAGGAGCTCGAGAGGGAGAGTGGGTAGGAGGGAGAAACTTGGGAGAGAGAGGGGGGGAGTTGGGGAGAGATAAAGGGTAGGGTTTAAGGGTTAAGGGTAGAGGGGAGAGAGGTGGTGCAGGAGCACCTAAGGAACAACATGCAGTTTCATTAGGTAAATAGGAAATCTAGAAGGAAAATTTTGTTTTTTTTTTCATAAGGTCATGTTGACCATTGAGAAGATAGATTAGAGGAATTTTTGATCTCTAGGAGAGAAGTTGTGAAGTGTTGAATAAGTTTAGAAGCTCATCTTGCTAAGTTTTAAAAAGTTGGCAAAAGTTTTGAAAAACACAGTGGATTTTATAACTGTTGTCATTAGGTCATGAATAAGTCTGACCAAAAGAAGATAACTATTTGAGAACCTTTAAAAGGTGGCCCTCGACCTAGAATGGGGGTTGGGAAAAGCTTTGTATCTTTTGGAGTTTACTATTCATATGGAAAAGCAATGAATTTCTTGCAATTTTCTATTTTTTAGTTCTTATTTGTGTGTTAATGGGGGGTTCCAGGCACTGGGTAGTGTGTGGCACACATGGTATTTACTTTACAAGATTTGTGTGGTCATTAGTGGTGTTGTTTCATCATTTCTTAGCTTTGTTCTTAGTAGGTTTTGTTTCTTTCCATTGTTGATCAGATCAGTAAGCTGTTAATCATGGAGTCTTAGACCTCTGTCTTCCACTATACCTAGTGTATAGTCCATGGGGGAATGAGGCTAAGCTCCATGCCTGTAAATATATTAGGTTTGGGAGTCTATAGGAGGAAAAGTGTCATGAGAAAAGTCTTCTCTTAGGTGAGCTTGATTGTGCCCGACTAGGAAATACAGTGAAAAATAAACACTAACGTTGTAGGGGTGTCTATTCCCTGGAAAACCAAGGTGTGTGGTGGTTGTAGGAGGCCTTACAAAGGCTTGGCAGGAAGCAAGAGATCTCACCAATCCATTTGGTGACTAAAGTAGGCTGACTATTCATTGAATGGATAGAAAATAGCCTAGAAAGCCCTAAATATTGCAAAGTGTGGGTTATGCTTGTGTACGGACAGTGGAGGCTCCAAACCCAAAAAATATTCAAGGTGTGGGAAAGGGTACCATGAATCCAAAGAAAAGAACACAAGTCTTTTGGAGGGTTTTGGAGTGAATTCTATTTTTCTCAGGTTAGGAGGCCTAATAGGGGCTCAAGGGCTAGTAGCCTTTCTAAACCCTAGAATAGGGTTTGGTGAGAGTGATGGAGAATTGGTGATTGGTGGATGATCAAGAACCCTAGAGATATGGTTTTGAAGCCATGGAAGACATCACACACCCCTGCATCAAGTTAGTGGAGCTTGGAGGTTTGGTTAGCCTTTAGGAAGATTAAGGGCTAAGGAGAGAATGGCAGAGAGAGCACCAAGATTGGCTTGGTTAGGGAAATGGAGATGATAGTAGGGTTGGCTAGGAGAACCAAGGGTGCCTAAAAAACAATAGGGCCTATAGGTTAAGAAGGTGGAGAATGTCACCAAAGGGGTTTGCCTAGGTGTGACCTAGAGCATGGGACAGTGAGTGTTCCATCCAACCCTACCCTATCAAGAGGGAGAGGGGGTAGGAGGGAGAGACTTGAGAGAGAGAGGGGGGGAGTGGGAGAGAGATAAAGGGTAGGGTGTGTACAAGGGTTTAGGGTTTAAGGGTTAAGGGTAGAGGAGAGAGGGGGAGAGGGGTAGGAGGGAGAGACTTGAGATAGATGGGGGAAGTGGGAGAGAGATAAAGGGTAGGGTTTAAAGGTTAAGGGTAGAGGAGGGAGAGAGGGTAGGAGGGAGAGACTTGAGAGAGAGATAAAGGGTAGGGGGTGTACAAGGGTTTAGGGTTTAAGGGTTAAGGGCAGAGGAGAGAGAGGAAGAGTGGGTAGGCGGGAGAGACTTTCAAGAGAGAGGGGGGAGTGGGAGAAAGATAGAGGCTAGGGGGTACAAGGGTTTAGGGTTATAGGATTAAGGGTTTAAGGGTTAGGGTTTATTTTTTTATTTGCATTCATTTATGTTTTATTAATGTGTACAATAATTTGATAATTATATAATACTTAATTTTAAAATTTACATAGTTTCCCATGAAACAATTCGATGGAACAAATTATATAAGTTTTATATAATTCTTGAACTTAAGAATTCCATGAAACAAATATAAGTTGTATATAATTGTAATTTAGGCAAAATTATTTTTTTAAAAATCACTACATTTCAAATAAGGGTTGAAAGAATATAATATGGGTTTACATGCAACCAAAAAAAGTGAGAGATGATGCTATCAAACATTCTTGAACTTAAGAATTTTCCATGGAACAAATATGTACATATAATTTTAATTTACACAAAATGATTTACAACTATGTACATGTTACTATAAGTTCTCATTTGAACATGTATAGGGTTACAAGTGAACTTGGAAACCATGGATATAATCTAAGTCAAAGATTCTGGTTCAGCCCGGTCTTCAATAAGATGTAGAATTTTTTGATGATCATCACTATCTAGTCTCCATTTTCTTTGGCCACGTGCATGTGGAACTGCATGAAGATGTAGAGTGGTAGAAATTATTAAGTGACTATATTGATATAACTTGTTATCAGGTTGATAGTCAACAAAATGAATCCCATGCTGAACAACTTTGACTTGTTTTAGATATGTCCCTTGTACTACAACAAAACCTGCATGGTAAACATGAACCTAAGGTAAGACATATGAACGTGTGCAATATTTTCGTGCACAAGGTTTGTACAATATATATTTAATGTTTATAATGTAATGTGCACATGTGAATACAATGTATATAAAATTTTAAATTCAAACTCTGACGAGGGAGCAAACCCGAGACACAGAAATGCACTCACAAAAGAGAATAATATTTTATTCATAAGAATTGAACTTCTTACATGCAGAGGATCCCAAATCCCCAAGCTCTGTATTACATGCAAATTACAGACTTACAGAAAATTACCCAGATCCCCTTTCACAACATGTGAACTTCTTTCCCCAAAAAGTTACCCAAAAATCAGAAACAAGCCCCTAAATAGGCCCATTTCGGTTTGGAACCAAAAACAACCTTCGAGATAAGATTTTTGACGGTTTGGCGCCAAAATTACAATTTGAAATTCAAGTTAAATTCATAGTTGAAAATTAGCACATTTCTAAAATATGCACCAACTTCCGGCAGCCATAACTTTTAATCCGACCGTCGGATCTTCAATGATAATACCTTTTCGGAAAGCTCTCAAAAAGATGATTTTCTGCAAAGTAGGCCTTTGGCGGACTACTTTGGCGTTTCCGCAAATTTTCAGGCCCATCCGGGATCGTTTGGTGCCTCAAATTGAGCTCGGAAGGTTTTTCAGGTCAAAA